>PISX010000153.1:0-366240 GCA_004024625.1 Mellivora capensis | reverse complement strand
TTTTTTTTTTTTTTTTTTTTTTTTTTTTTTAGTTTATTTATTTCCCCTTTGCATTTTTTAAAGGAAAGGAAAAAGAATGGTTATTACACCAGGGTCATTTTTATATTTTAACCAAATTTCTTTTAGTTGCAAATAACAAAAACTCATTTAAGTTAGCTCCAGAAAGAAAAAAGAAAAGAAGGTATTGTGTTACAAGACATGGGAAGTCAGTTTGTCATGGTATGCCAATTTGCACATAGTTAGGAAGTTCATCCAAGCCTTAGAAAGGCTTGGAGGGGCGCCTGGGTGGCTCAGTGGGTTAAGCTTCTGCCTTCGGCTCAGGTCATGATCTCAGGGTCCTGGGATCGAGCCCGGCATCGGGCTCTCTGCTCAGCAGGGAGCCTGCCTCTCTGCCTACTTGTGACCTCTGTCTGTCAAATAAATAAATAAAATCTTAAAAAAAAAAAAAAAAGAAGAAAGGCTTGGAAAGGTCTATAAGAAGAAATACAGAGTCCTCAAGAACCTAGGCGATTCCTCTTTCCACATGTATCTTTCTCTGTTTCCCTAGTATCTGCTTCTCTTTGCATACCTGCTATTTGCTGTGTGACTTTTGGGCAAGGGCCTTAATATATGTCTGTTTACCAGTATGAAAAAGATATTGTGTATTAGTTTCCTGTGCTGCTGTTAAAAATTACCACAAGTTTGTTCTCCCACAGTTCTGGAACAGGAAGTTCAAAAGTCACGAGTATCCCTGGATGAAAAGGAAGATGGGCAAAGCCACACTTCCTCCAGAGACTCTAGGGGAGAATTCATTCCTTGCTTCATCCAGCTTGTAGTGGAAGCCATTCCTTGGCTTTGGCTACCTTCTGCCTGTTTTCACATCACGTTCTCCTGTGTGTGTACATGTGTGCGTGCATGCATGTGTGTGTGTTCTCTTCTTCTGTTTATATCAAATCTCCCTCTGTCTTTCTCTTGTAAAGACATGTATGATTGCAAGTAGGGCCCACCTTTATAATCCAGAATAATCTCCCAGTTCAAGTTCCTTAATTTGATCACATCTGCAAAGATCCTTTTACCTTACAAGATAAAATTTACAGGTTTCAGGGATTAGGACCCGATATATTTGGGTGGCCATTATCCAACCTACTACAAATAGGAATCATAAAGACATCTCAAAGTTGGCATATAATAAAGGTTGCCTAAATGGTAGCCTCCTTGCTTCTCTACATCTCTCCTATGTATACTACCATGCTCCTCCTGTAACATTGCTTTCAAATGCTTTTCTTTTCAGGAATGTTATTATCACATCAAGCATGGACCTGTTAGGATAACAATGATAATGAAAATAATAACTGTCATTTATTAAATATGCCCATTATAGCCCAAGCGTTGTGCTGCATACTTTATGTACGTAGGTACCATTATAATCCCCATTTTACAGATGAGAGAAACTAGATTCAGAGAGGTGAAGTAACTTAATTTGCCCAAATTCAGTCAGCTGGTAGGTGTCAGAACAGTGGTTTAAATAAGGATTTCTCAAACTCTTAGGGCTGTGTTCGTAATCATTATATCTTAGGCCTGTTACTCAGGAACGTGATTCAAATCTCTGGTTTCTTGCCTTGGCCTCTGAACAAAACCTTTTCTTGGAGGTTTCTTGTACCTCCTGGCAAGATCAGACATCACAGATCTGCATTTTTTTTGTCATATGCCTGTTATTTGGCAATTGCTTGATCCTGAGTAAGTGAAATTTAAGGGAAGAGGAAGTTAGAGAGTTATATTCCAGCCTGAATTTCCTCTTTGACTAACTTGTTTGTTATGAGGCAGTAAGTTCCTTGACTGTGGGGATCATGATGGTTTATTTCTGAGTACCCAGTACCTAACACGGGGCCTGGTCATGGAGTAGATGTTCTGCTGGAACGTAAGCGTCACCAGGGACTTTAACTCACTGATGTAGCCATGCCTTACAACAGTGCGTAGAACAGAATAGTTGTCCAATACCTATCTGTTGAATAGGTGGAAGACTGGTTGGCTGGCTGGGCTTGGTTAAAACTTCTTCACTGGTTAATAATTACAACTTTCATTTACTAGATGCATGCCATTTGCTGGGCACTTACATTAATTATCAGTAACCCTTATCTCCTTTCTACAGGGTAAAAGTAAGTGATGGGCTGTGGCTGAGGAAGGTGAGGGAAATAGAAGAGTCAAGGATATCACCTAAGTTTCTGACCTGGATACTGGTCCAAGTGATGATGAAACCCAGGGAGAGGAGCATGAGGTGTTTTTTTGTTTTGTTTTGTTTTTAAGATTTTATTTATTTGTTTATTTGTCAGAGAAAGAGAGAGAGAACAAGCAGGGGTAGCGGCAGAGGCAGAGAGAGAAACGGGCTCCCTGCTGAGCAAGGAGCCCAATGTGGAACTTGAGCCTAGGAATCTGGGATCATGACCTGAGCCTAAGGCAGTGGCTTAACCAACTGAGCCACCCAGGCGTACCATGAGTTATTTTTTCTGAAATAGGCTGTGTTTGTGATACCTGCAGGTAGATGCAAGGGTCTGTTCCTAGGACGAAGGCTCTAAAAATGACCCCTATTTATCAGTTAGCTGAAAAGAGTGATGTTCTTGATCCTCCCGGAACAAGTTTGCTTATTTGAGAACTGCAGGCTTAAAGCCATTATTTCCATGTGTTCTAATTTGAATATGTTCAGTTTCTGTTCCAGATGATCGGGCTGAACAACGAACCTGTCTCATTTGTGGGGACCGTGCCACAGGCTTGCACTATGGAATCATCTCCTGTGAAGGCTGCAAGGGATTTTTCAAGCGGAGCATTTGCAACAAGCGGGTATATCGATGCAGTCGTGACAAGAACTGTGTCATGTCTCGGAAGCAGAGAAACAGGTGCCAGTACTGCCGCCTGCTCAAATGCCTGCAGATGGGGATGAACCGGAAGGGTGAGTGGTGCTTGTGGCTCGACTACCCACTTCACCATCGCTTTACCTTTAGGGTTAGCTATTAAGCCTTGGAGTTTTCATTTCCCAGGCCTGCACTATATGCCAGGTCTTGTACCGTGTACTCATAACCCCAAAACACATTTGACAGTTTCTGCCTACAGGGATTTCCCAGACTAGGTGGGGAGAAAGACTGCGTGAGATGTTACAGATTCTGTGAGAATGAATTCACAGGCTCCAATTGGCAAGACCCCAATTAACAACCAAGTCCTGACTCGGATTAATATACTCCACTAGTTCTTCTTTCAGAGCATAATGACAGGAAGTGGGAATTTTAGATGAAGAAGCAAAAAGGCAGTATGTCACCTGAATGTGGTATCATTTTGCTTTGCTACAATCATGGCATACTCAAGAGGCTAGGCGTGCTCAGAAGTCTGCAACCAGGTTGGTGAAGAGTTTGGGATTTATTGGGAAGCTTTCCAAGAGCTGATAGCCTGAGATTATGTGAATAAACCAATATTCTAAGAGGATTAACCCAGGGGGCAGGCTTTGAAGAATGGATTGGTGTGGGGAAAGCAGAAAGGCCACCTAGAAAGTTTTTAGAAGAGTCCAGAAGAAAGGTGTGAAGAATCTGATGGAGGCGCAGGAAAAATAATGGCACAGATGGGGAGATGTGGGGAAGCTTACCTGATAGGAGTTGGTAACACACTGGGTATTGCCCGGCATCAGAAGTTGAAGTTGCAGACTTGGAATAATAGTAATGGCCCCACCAGAAAAAAAACAAAAAGCAAAAAAACAAACAGCCAAAAAAACCCAAAAACAAAAACAAAGCCCTACCAGGCTAAAAAGGCAGGATGGGGCAAAATGTTGGCCTTGGTAGTGCATTGTTTGAGGTATCTAAGGAGGACACATACAATGTTCATCAAGGAATTTGGGTATGTAGAACTGGAACTGAAGTGAAAAGTCCTGCCTTGAAGTAGATGTTTGTGGAACTATTCGCAATCAGATGGTAAAATTTTGTTAGTGAGTAGAAATCACCTAGAGAGAACTTGGATACAGAAGAGGAGAGGGCGGTAGTACAGTATAGTTCAGTAGAAAGAATGGAGGCAGAGGTTGGTGATAGACTGCTCTGTGACCTTTGGCAGTTTGCTTTATGTCTCTAATGCTCAATTATCTTACCTTTAAAATAGTATGATAATACTTAACCTTTCAGAGTTCTCTAGAGGATTAAATATGACAATGTATACTCAGGAAGGTACTAGGGGGCTCATAATAGTAGTATATAGGGGTAGGAGTTAGGTTTAGCAAACTATTCAAGTTGGATTTGTCACATTAATAAATGCAGACTATCAGATATTCTTCACACTGTTTGTTTTTTACTATATGTGGGATAAGAAGAATCTTTTGAAAATGTGCCCATTATGAAGAAAGTTAAGAAAGTTGTAGAAGGGCATTTAGATAAATTTAGGTCATTTATAATTTATTTATAATATTAATATTTATTGATTACTATTTATATTAGAAGCTCTTATACACTTTTCATTCATTATGTCATTGAATATGCACAAACCTATTATTAAATATAACCCTCAGTTTTGGGGCACCTGGCTGGCTCAGTTGGTAGAACGTTGCAATTCTTTTTTTTTTTTTTTTTAATTTTTTTTTTTTAAGATTTTTTTTAATTTATTTTTTTGTCAGAGAGAGAGAGCACAGGCAGACAGAGTGGCAGACAGAGGCATAGGGAGAAGCAGGCTCCCTGCTGAGCAAGGAGCCTGATGCGGGACTTGATCCCAGGACGCTAGGATCATGACCTGAACCGAAGGCAGCCCCTTAACCAACTGAGCCACCCAGGCGTCTCAGAACGTTGCAATTCTTGATCTTGGGATCATGAGTTCAAGCCCTAAGTTGGGTGTAGAGATAACTTAAAAACAAAATCTTAATTTTTTTTTAAGATTTTATTTATTTATTTGATGGAGAGTTAGAGAGGGGACACAAGCAGGGGGAGTGGGAGAGGGAGAAGCCAGCTCCCCTTGAGCAGGGAGCCTGATGCGGGGCTCAGTCGCACGACCCTGGGATCATGATCTGAGCCAAAGGCAGTTGCTTAACAACTGAGTCATCCATGCATCCCTAAAAATCTTTTAAAAAATATTACCCTCGGGACGCCTGGGTGGCTCAGTTGGTTAAGCGGCTGCCTTCGGCTCAGGTCATGATCCCAGCGTCCTGGGATCGAGTCCCGCATCAGGCTCCTTGTTCGGCAGGGAGCCTGCTTCTCCCTCTGCCTCTGCCTGCCACTCTGTCTGCCTGTGCTCGCGCGCTCTCTCTCTCTGACAAATAAATAAGTAAAAATCTTAAAAAATAAAAAATTACCCTCAGTCTATAGATGCAGTTTGGGGAGGTAAAATGACTTACCAGTAGATGGGTTAGTGCTGATTATGTTGATAATAATTATTAGTTTTAGTTTGTTATTAATCAAGCAGAGTTTGTACCTAACTATCCACATGGACATGTCTATCATATGGCGTAGCTACTTGCGTGATGAAATGCCCTGTGTTCATTGGATAATAAATACCTATAATAGAGCATTTAAAAACTTAACAGCTTTGTCCTGTGTTTCTAATCTCATCTTCTGTCTGGAACTTTCTTCCTGTGCCTCAAGCCTGCTTTGCATTGTCCTGCCTGTGCTCAGGTTCTTTCCTTTGCCTAGAAGTCCTCTCTGTTCCCCACTTTTTCCCATCAGTATCAAACAGGTAAAGCCTGAAGAGACAGTCTGTGGGCATCTACCCACTTTCATCTGATTTGGTCTTGGTCTCATTTTCTCGTCTCCCTTTGTTGTTTTAACTGTATTTTCTCAAAGCACCTTTATGGGTTGCCTTCTTGACTACTCTCTGATGATTCATCCTGCTTATTCAGTGGGAGTGTGAGATTCTGGGGCTCCTAACCAAACTCTCCTATTTCAGGGAAGAAGAAGTTTAACTTCTTAAATTCCTGTAGCCATAGCCAGGAGAAGATGACACATGGAGTGTGAAGGGTGGGAACTAACTGCCTTCCTAGGTCCATTTTTCATGCATGACAAGAGGCTTAGTTGCCTTGAGAAGGCTGCCTCTCGGAGAGAAACCCTGCCACCTCCTGGTTGGTGCTGAGAAAGCAGAATTAAAATTACAGTTCCCACTGAAATATTTTTGGATTGGTGGAGCTGTCCCATATGGAACTGTAGCGTTTGACATAATTTTATGCATTTGTCAAAGCCTGTAGAGTATATACCACTAAAGAAGTGAATTTTACTGTATCTAAATTTGTTTAAAAGCAACCAGTATATGGGGAAAAGACAGAATGTAGACTGTGATAAATGAATCACATAGCTACACTGAAGGGAATGGGGGAGAAAAGATCTGACCTTGGGAAATAGTGCTTTAACTATATACTGTATATTGTAGGGCTGAAGACAAAAAACTGTATACAAACAAAGCTCTCTAGTTTGTAAATTTATTTCTCTCAAGGTTATGGGTTGGGAATTCTGTCACTACTTTATTTGTATACTAGAGCTGAACAAACAAGTGAATATACTGATGATGAGAGTTAGGTTTCTCACATCAGAGAAAAAAGTTATAAATCAGGAAAGGGGAAGGCTGAACTGAAACCTCTGGTGCTAGATTGGAAGCATCAGTATGTACTCAAGTTTAGGGGAAAAAAATTAGAAAAATCAGATCTTGGTTTCCAAATATCAGTAAAAGGAATAAGGACTCTTTGGAGAAGGGGTTGATTTAAGCATTGAGGCAGGGAAAATATAAGAGGAGCCTGGAGTATTTTTCTGATGCCAGAAAGTTAGAATGTGCTATATTTTTTTAAAAGGAGGGGGCAGGCATTATCAAAAGCCCTTCCAATAGCCAAAGTTGGAACTACTTGAGCAACAAAATAACTATGTATTAGTTTATAACCCAAAGAATAAAATATCCATGAGTTCATACTGATAGAACTAACTGAATAAATAGAGGAGTGACAGTTCTTTCTCATAGAAAAATTATAAATTTAGAAGGCATGAGAGAAATAGAAAATCACCATTTAAAAAAAAAAGTAACAATTGCTGTAGGCAGGATTGACTTATGGATGCTAAAATAAGATAGCATAGTTTTAAACAGAGTGAGAGTATTTGCATAGCCCCAGAATATTTAGTAATTACAAAGGGGAAAATAGTAACTTTCAGTAGACAATTCTGACAGATACCACTTTAGCCAAGCAAGCAAAGTCAATACCACCAGTATATTTACACTGCTGTCATATGTCCCCTAGTATGATAACAGTAAGGACACATAGACACACAGGGATGGATTCATTCCAAATCTACTCATGAGGAAACAGGCAAACCCAAATTGAAAGACATTCTTCAAAATAACTGACATTTTTTTTTCAAAGACTACATTTGACAGCGCATATGCACACACACAAGCAGGGGTAGTGAGAGGGAGAAGTAGGCTCCCTAGGGTGCCTGATATGGGGCTCAATCCCAGGACCCTGGGATCATGACTTGAGACTAAGGCAGACACAACCAACTGAGCTACTCAGGTACCCCTAAAATAACTGACATGCAGAATATTCTCAAAAGTGTCAGGGTCACAAAAGACAAGGAAAGACTAAGAAAGATTGAAGGAAACTATGAAGACATGACAACCATATGCATTGTTGAATCCAGAATTGGATTCTGGAACAGAAGAGGACATCAGTGGAGAAATCTGAATATTAAGTTTATACTTTGGTCAGTATTATTATGCTAAAGTTAATTTCTTAGTTTTGACAAATAGTCTGTGGGTTATGTAAAATGTTAACCAATAGGTAAGCTGGGTATAGAGTATATAGGAATTCTCTATACTGGTTTTTTTTTTTTTTTTCTTTGCAACTCTTCTGTAAGTCTAAACATACCTCAAAACTTTTTAAAATGTTCAAAAATTTTTCAGCTGACATGTGTGAGTCAGCCTTCTCTTGTCCCTCGTCTCTGGACAGAGATATATCTTCATACCTGGAATTTAGCTAGTCAGGAAATTAATTAGCAAGACAATGAGGGAAATTTAAATAAGAGTGGTGAGTAGAGGCTGGGTCCCATCTGTCCATCTTCACTACTACCCCATTACCCCCCAGACACCAACTGCTCACCCATCTTGCAGCCTTCAGGGTGAATTCTGGCTCCTCACAATGATTTTCAAAGCCTCTCTGACTCTGGCATCAGTCGCTTCATCCTTTCTCCCTTTGCTGCCCCCCATGCAATTCACATTCCATCCTAATTCTCCGAAAACTCAATTATGTTTCATGTTTGGGGGGCTTTGCACATGTGGTTCCATCTTCCTGGAATGAGTTACCCCCTCCTCTTCACTTGGTTATATATACTTTTCTTTGGAGACTCAGCTTTTCTTTGTAACATCCTCTAACCAGCTTTCTCTGACACCACCCCTCAACCAGAAAGCTGACCCTCCTGGACTTCCATAGCCCCTTTTGCCCTCTGCCATAGCCCTAATTACCTTGAGCTATCTTTGTCTGTTTCCTTTTCTGTTCCCCCCATTATTAGTCAGTGTGACCCTCAAGGGCTATGCCAAGTCCCATGTTCCTCCTTCACCAGTTAACCAGTTAGGTAAGATGCTTTCTGGTTTGGTGGACTTACTCTGGTGGGGGGGCCAAAGCATGAAGCAGAATGGGGGAAATACTGTTAATTTCATCTGAGGCAAGAGGAAGTTACACTGAACCTCATGAGGGAATTTATTCAGTGCAAAAATTAATGTGGAAAAAAAATTGAGAAAATTTAAACTAACTTACTCGTCTCATAACTTACTAGTTAACTAGTTAAAAAGTAAAAAGGTTAAGGAAAACTTCTTTGAAGGGGTTGATGTCGTCGTGAGAATGACATCTGTAGCATTGCCATACTGCGGTACCGAGATTAAAATGGAGCACCAAGAAATCCCAAGCAGAGAGTATTTGAGCAGAATCTTGAAGACATAGAAGTTCATGCTCCTTACAAGCTTAAATAAGTATGTATGTATGTATGTATTTTTAAGTAATTTCCGCACCCAGTGTGGGCCTTGAAGTCAGAACCCCAAGATGAAGACTTGCACGCTCCTCTGACTGAGCCAGCCAGGCATCCCTTAAGAGCTTTTTGAAAACAACTCCCCTTCTTGCTCTCTCCAAGCATGAGTGAAAGAAAAGAAGGGAGGGGAATAGAAGGTGAGAGGAAAGTGTATGTGTTTATATATATTTTCTTAACTGTTTGGGAGGAAGTTAAAGACATCATTCCTCTTTGCTTTCTAACATAACCACAGTACTATTATAAAAATCAGGAACTTGAACATGGCATAAACTATAATCTAATTAGCAAACCTTATTCAAATTTCACCAATTATTTCAGTGTCCTTATAGCAGTGTATTTTTTGTGATCCAGGAGCCAATCCAGGGTCATGCATTACATTTAGCTTTTATGTCTTTTCGATCTCCTTTAATATGAAATGATTCCTTATCCTTTTTTGGAGAGGGGAGAGTCAAAATTATGTGAAGATTTTTTTTTTGCATTTTTTTTTATTTCTTTTCAGCATAACAGAATTCATAGTTTTTGTTCCTTATCCTTTTTTTTTTTTTTTGGTCTTGAATAATTGTTCATTTCAAAGAAAACAAGTAGAATATTCCTCAACTTTGTCTTGTCAGTTTGCTCACAGTACATTCAAGTTAGAGTGCGTGGTATAGCTTTGCCCTGCTATTGGTCATATTGCCTTGAATTACTTGGTGGCAGTGATGTCACTTGGATAAGGTGGTGTTGCCAGACTTTCCCACCTTCTGGTACAGGCAACAATGTGTGCAGAGTGAAGATGGGGAACCCCAGAAAAACCAGACCATTGGAGTGTCTTGAATGATAAGCTAGAGAGCTGGGGTTGACCCCATAGACCAAAGGGAGTCACCAGTGCATTTTGAGCAGGACTTTGATACAGTTAGTTTTATGTCTTACTCTCCTTTCTGTTTTGGGGTTTGGTTTGGCTGCCTAAGTGAGAAATGGTAGATACATGAGTTCTACAGCAGAAAAAGTATTCGTACTTCTTTTAAGCAGGTAGAAGAACTATAGCTGCTGCCACTCAGACTTGGATAAGAGATACAGCAAAACCATTCCTGTGATCTTGTACCCAGAAGCCCTTTGTTTTTGTTTTTGTTTTTTTCCAGATCAGTTCACTTTGAGAAAAATTTTTCAGCCCCGTTGAGAAACTTGCTCTTAGATCAGTATAGCATATAGAATCAGAGTTAAGAAAAGTTAGAAATAGCTAAGATACAAACTGCTACAGAAGTAGCAGTTAAGAAAATACATATAAACCTAAACTAAAATTCCCCACTCTGTCAGTTTTTCCCTGAATGGTCTTGAACAAGTCCCTTTACCTCTCTGAGCTTCAGGTTTTTTCATCTCTATACTATATAGGATAATAATAATGTAGACCTTCCAGGAATCAAATGTGATACCATATATGTGAATACATTATAAGCTTTAAACCGTGATCCAAGTTTTTGTTTTGATAGGGGCGCTGTGACACATTGTATTATATCCCACACTTCAGACAGTTTCATGCCATCTTGACAAATTTTACCATCTTTGACCAAACCAGTACTGTTGTTTATTTCGTCTTTTTTTTTTTTTTTAAGATTTTATTTATTTGAGAGAGAGAGAGCAAAAGAGAGTGAGCCCGAGCCGGAGGAGGGACAGAGGGAGAAGCAGATGCCCCACCACGCAGGGAGCCCGATGTGGGGTTCGATTCTGGAACCTGGGGATCCTGACCTGAGTTGAAGGCAGACACCCAACCGAGCCACCCAAGCACTCCTATATTCTTCTTTAAATCAAATTTTAAGAAAATCAAAGTTAATTTTCAAAGGGAATTCTTTTTTAAAGATTGTATTTATTTATTTGAGAGAGAGGCAGTGAGAGAGCATGATCGAGGAGAAGGTCAGAGGGAGAAGCAGACTCCCCGCGGAGCTGGGAGCCAGATGCGGGACTCGATCCTGGGACTCTGGGATCATGACCTGAGCCGAAGGCAGTCGTCCAACCAACTGAGCCACCCAGGTGTCCCTCAAAGGGAATTTTTTATCACCTCAGTGGCTGGAAAATCAGTGCATTTTAATGAATGTTAGGGTAGTGTAATTAAGAGATTATGCAGCGGGGCACCTGGGTGGCTCAGTGGGTTAAGCCTCTGCCTTCGGCTCAGGTCATGGTCTCAGGGTCCTGGGATCGAGCCCCACATCGGGCTCCTTGCTCAGCAGGGAGCCTGTTTCCCTTTCTCCCTCCATCTGCCTCTCTGCTTACTTATAATCTCTATCTCTCTGTCAAATAAATGAATAAAATCTTAAAAAAAAAAGATTTGTGGCCCTTAAAAAAAAAGAGAAAAACCTGTTGAGTTCCTTCCTCACCTCCAAGACAGTGAGAGTGAGATATCAAGTAAAATGTATTCAGTGTTGGATCTGCTGATGATAGATCTTTATTCTGCACCTCTGAGCTGCAGCAAAGACATAGAAAACTCAGTATTAGTATAGAAGTGTCTTAAGTCTATCATTGACTCTAGAACAGCAGAGAGGGAATTTTAAGGATTTTTAGAGCTTGCAGTTAGGTTGAAAGAGATCTCCAAACAAAAACCAGTATGCATCTGATTCTAATATAAGCTGTGTATGTTTCCCACTCCAAATTCACAGCAGTCTTGTAAAGAAGACTATGTTGTCTCCGTTTCACAGATGAAGATGTTAAGGCTCCACCAAAGCTGGGAATAGAACCTTGGATTTTTTAATTACTGTGTACATAGAAAAGAGGCTGGTTAGAGGGAAGGATTAGTTACTGAATACCTAGTTTATGTGTCAGGCCCTATGCTTGTTGCTTTAGCTATGTTATTTTACATGTAATCCTCAGTAAACCTATAAGATAGGGTCCAGTAGCCCCATTTATTCTTCAAGAAACTGAGGTGAAGAAATTTGCCTGTAGTTACACAGACCAGGCAAAAACTAGATTTATTTATTTTTAAAAGATTTTTTAATGTATTTATTTTTGTGAGAGAATGCAAACTAGTGGGATTAGGGGTGAGGAACAGAGGGAGAAGCAGACTCCTCACTGAGCAGGGAGCCCATGTGGGATTTGATCCCAGGACCCTGGGATCATGACCTGAACTGAAGACAGACGCTTCACAGACTGAGCCACAGAAGTGCCCCCAAAACTGGATTTAGACAAGCTTATCTGATTCTGAAATGTGTAATCTTCTAAGAATACGAAGGATGATGTCTAAGGAAAATGAACTTCCTCTTAGCCTTTCAGTTACCACAGGAACTGAGCGTTATACTTAGAACCCTCAATCCTGCCCCAAAGGACTTTCTAGATTCTTCATGTTAATTTTTTTGGAAGAAGGTATATTATTTATATATGTATATGTATATATAGCAGAGCTTACTGTCATATGATGCTGTTTGCTTGTCCTCTGTTGTTAACATTGCCTCCAAGCTAGCCTCCACAGCAGCCATCACAAAGATTTTTTAAAAATGCCGACCTGACCACATCCTCTGCATTCCATCTTACCCTCAGTTTCTTCTGCTGAAGTTCATACTCTCACCCTGACATGAAAGGCTATCTCTGATCTGGCCCCAGTTGGCCTCTTCACTTCCAAGTTCGATCTCTTGCTGTTCTCTCTCTCTCTTTCTCTCTCTCTATCCACACACACGCGTGCGCGCGCACTGGGGACATGGAGAGAGGGAGAGAGAGAATCCCAAGCAAACTCCACACCCAGTGCACAGCCCTACACAGGGCCCGAGATCTCTATCCACACACACGCGTGCGCGCGCATTGGGGACATGGAGAGAGGGAGAGAGAGAATCCCAAGCAAACTCCACACCCAGTGCACAGCCCTACACAGGGCCCGAGATCATGACCTGAGCCAAAACCAAGAGTCTGATGCTTAAGCGACTGAGCCACCCAGGCACCCCTTTATAGACTGCTTTTGTAGGGAGAAACCAGTCAGATCAAAATTTTGGTTAATTAAAAAAAAAAAATCTGTTCTCCTCGTCCTAAAAATTAGACTCAAACTTAGCCTGGGAATAAAAATATACTTTTTTTTTTTTAGATTTTTTTTTTTTTAAGATTTTATTTATTTATTTGACAGAAAGAGATCACAAGTAGGCAGAGAGGCAGGCAGAGTGAGGGGGGGAAGCAGGCTCGCCACTGAGCAGAGAGCCCAATGTGGGGCTCGATCCCAGGACCCTGGGATCATGACCTGAGCTGAAGGCAGAGGCTTTAATCCACTGAGCCACCCAGGCGCCCCATGATTTTATTTTTTTATTTGGTGGACAGAGAGGCAGGCAGAGAGAGAGAAGAGGAAGCAGGCTCCCTGCTTAGCAGAGAGCCCAGTGTGGGGCTTGATCCCATGGGATCATGACCTGAGCCGAAAGTAGAGGCTTTAACCCACTGAGCCACCCAGGCGCCCCCCAAAAAACTTTCTTTAAAAATGGAAATATTATGGGCACCTGGGTGGCTAAGTTGGTTGAGCATCTGTTGTCAGCTCAGATCACGTTCCCAGGACCCTGGGATCGAGTCCCGCAAGCAGGGAGTCTGCTTCTCCCTCTGCCTGCTCTGTGTGCTGCTCCCCCTGCTTGTGCTCCCTCTTTCTCTGACAAATAAATAAAATCTTTAAAAAAATAAAATACAATAAAAATGGAAATGTTCTTTCTATTCCTCTCTTTGAATTTACTGAAGCCTTCAGATGCATCATCCTGGTGAGACATTCGTAACTGTGCACAGGACTATTAATAATGCCGTCACCTTTGCTGAGCATTTTAAATGTATGCAGGTATGCAGTATGTGTCCATTGCCTTGGGGGCCCAGAAGAATCTGTTGCTTATGAGGTAGCCTACAATAATGCAAAGTGTGGGACGCCTGGGTGGCTCGGTTGGTTAAGCGGCTGCCTTCGGCTCAGGTCATGATCCCAGCATCCTGGAATCAAGTCCCACATCGGGCTCCTTGCTCTGCAGGGATCCTGCTTCTCCCTCTGCCTCTGCCTGCCACTCTGCCTGCCTGTGCTCGCTCTCTCTCTCTCCCTCTCTCTCTGACAAATAAATAAATAAAATCTTTAAAAAAAATGCAAAGTGTATGTACTTTGGGTCCAGAAAGACCTCTGTTTTCATCTTGATTTCACCAATTACTACCTTGTGCTTTTAGCTAAGTAAGTTCTCTTTCTGTGCTTAGATTTCTGTGGGTATGCTTTTGACTGTCTTGACTTATGTTTCCTTCCAGCAATCAGAGAAGATGGCATGCCTGGAGGCCGAAATAAGAGCATTGGGCCCGTCCAGGTGAGTTCTAGGCCCCAGTCCTGTGATCTGTCATGGAAGCCCAGTGCTTTCGATGTTCCTGTAGCTACTTACCTTGATCCTCTCGTCTCCTGATGGGGGGAGCCATCTTGCTTTCATTACTGTAAAATTGTTTTTAGAGCCTAGTTATGAAAGTGCTTTGAAAATCTTAAATATGTAACATAATGATTAAAGCTGTTCTTGTGATTCCCTCAACCCTTCCCAAGGATTTCACAGGAAATTAATCTAATTCTGGTTCTAAACCATCCAGAGGATTTTTATGTCAGTCACTCAAGGTTGTTGATAACTTAGCCTGGTAGAAATCAGTAAGACTACTTTGCTGTTCAATGTCTCTAAAGATATATCAGCGGAAAGTTCATTGCCTTACTTGTAGAATAGGTCCTTTGTACTGTGAACTCAGTTTAGTGGGAGAGACAGATGTGTGAATAGACATCCGAGTATAGTGAATGGTAACAGAGGATGCCCAGAGAGTACAGAAAGGAGGGACCTGTTTGTTGTTGTTGTTTTGGAGCGTGGTTGGGAACTGAAGACATTTAGGGAAGCCTTCCTAGAGGAGGTAAAGTTTGAACCGAGTCTTGAAGGAAAAGGAGGAATTAGCTATGCTGGGAAGGGTTGGGAGCCAAATATCTTCTATTACTGCTAGACAAAACAGACAGTAAAAAGACCACAAGATGAATCTTTAAGGAATCACAGGAAGTTGATGGAGTTGGGCTGGAGCACTGGGCACATGTAGTGGAGCGGCAGAAGAGAAGGCAGATTCCTTGAGTGTGGGATCTGTTCTCCAAGGAATGGCCTTGACTATAGCTTCTTAGGTAAATTCTTTGTAGGGCCAGCCTACGCCAACCTGTTCTCACTTGCCAACAGAAGAACTTCATGAAGGTAGAAAATTGGATCTGTTCATGACCCAACAAGTGAATCCCTCAGCACACCAGTGAACAGGACCATGCCTCAGGGATTATTACTCTGGACCAAGAGGCAACTACTAAAAGCTTCTAAGTAGAGAGAGACATGGTCAGATTTGCATTTTAAAAATATCATTCTAGGGGCACCTGGGTGGCTTAGTGGTTGAGTGACTCACCCTTGATTTCAGCTCAGGTCGTGAACTCAGGGTTGTGGGATTAAGGCCCACATCAGGCTCCTTTTTCAGAAGGGATTCTATTGAAGATTTTCTCTCTCCCTTTCCCTCTGCCCCCACGAACATGCTCTCTTCCTCTAAAACAAATCTTTAAAAAAAAAGAAATTATAAAATTACAATTAAAAAAGAAAGGGGCACCTGGGTGGCCCAGTTGGTTAAGCAATCTGCCTTTGGCTCAGGTCATTATCCAAGGGTCCCAAGATCGAGTTTCTCAGTGGGCTCCCAGCTCAGTTGGGAGTCTGCTTCTCCTTCTCCCTCTGCCGCTCCCCCCGCTTTTGCTCTCTTTCTCTATCTCTGTCAAATAAATAAAAATAAAAAAGAAAGATCATTCTAGCAATAGAAGTGGTTTCTGAGGAGCTGGGTAAGTGTCCATGAAACTGGAAGCAGAGGAAAAGGCAGCTCAAAGATTTTATAGCAGTCCCGCTAAGAGAGACAGATAATGGTTTTAAGTAGGGCAATGGTAGTACAGTTTGAAGGGGAGAGAAAATAGATTCAAGAGAGATGTAATAGGAAAAATTAATAGGATTTATCCAGTTGAATGTGAGGGAATGAGAGAAGGACAGGAATTTGTAGTTATTTTGAGACATATGCCGATGAAATATGGGACAGTTCCTAGCACATATGCACTCAGTCGGGCTGTGGGCATGTGCTGTATTCATATCTTTTTTTTTTTTCTTTTTTAAACCAAACATTTTGTGGCACCTGGGTGGCTCAGTGTGTTAAAGCCTCTGCCGTTGGCTCAGGTCATGATCCCGGGGTCCTGGGATCGAGCCCCACATTGGACTTTCTGCTCAGTGGGGAGCCTGCTTCCTCCCCCTCTCTGCCTGTCTCTCTGCCTACTTGTGATCTGTCAAGTAAATAAAATCTTTTAAAAAAATAAATAAATAGGGGCACCTGGGTGGCTCAGTGGGTTAAAGCCTCTGCCTCCGGCTCAGGTCATGATCCCAGGGTCCTGGGATCGAGCCCCGCATCAGGCTCTCTGCTCCGCGGGAGGCCTGCTTCCCCCTCTCTCTCTGCCTGTCTCTCTGCCTACTTGTGATCTCTGTCTGTCACATAAATAAATAAAATCTTAATAAATAATCAAACATTTTTATTCATGTTATAATAAAAATTAGTTTATTTTGGTCTGTATCCATATGTTTTCTTTTGTGTACGTGTGGTAAAAAAACATATAACATGAAATTTATCTCCTTAACAAATTAAGTATATGGCACAGTATTATTTGCTATACGTACGTTTTTGTACAGTAGATCTCTACAGCCTTTTCATCTTATGACTGAAACTGTATACCCGTTGAACAGCAGCTCCTTATTTGCCCTTCTCCCTGTCCCTGGCAACCACCATTCTACTTCCTCTTTGTAAGAGTTTGACTACTTTTGATACCTCATGTAAGTGGAATCATGCAGTATTCGTTCTTTTGTGACTTCCTTCACTTAGCATAATATCCTTAAGCTTCATCCACATTGTAGCATATGCTAGGATTTCTAAGGCTAAATATTCTATTGTATTTATATACCATGTTTTGTTTATCCATTAATCCATCAACGTATATTTAAGTTGTTTCCATCTCTGGGGCGCCTGGGTGGTTCAGTGGGTTAGGCCTCTGCCTTCGGCTCAGGTCGTGATCTCAGGGTCCTGGGATCAAGCCCTGCATCGGGCTCTCTGCTCACGGGGAGCCTGCTTCCCCCTCTTTCTGCCTGCCTCTCTGCCTACTTGTGATTTCTCTCTCTCTGTCAAATAGATAAATAAAATATTTAAAAAAATTGTTTCCATTTCTTGGCCATTATGAATAATACTGCAGTAAATGTAGGAGGGCAGAATATCTCTTAGAGATCCGGATTTTAGTTCTTTTGGGTAAATACTCAGAAGGAGGATTACTGGGTCATATGGTAGTTTTATTTTTAATTTTTTGAGAAACCTCCATACTGTTTTCCATAGTGGTCCCATCATTTTACATTCCCACCCAGCAGTGCGTAAGGGTTCCAATTTTCTGTATCTTCTCTGGTATTTCTTATTTTCTGATAAGGGTATTCTGGATAGTTGTGAGGCAATACCTCATTATGGTTTTGATTTGCGTTTTTCTGGTGATTTGTCATATTGAGCATCTGTTCATATACATATTGGCTGTGCTATTTACATGTCTCTGGAGAAGGTATTTTTTTGTATGTCTATTCAAATATTTTGCCCATTTTTATTTATTTTTTTTTAAGATTTTATTTATTTGTCAGGGAGAGAGGGGTTGAGGGAGCACAAGCAGGGGGAATGGCAGGCAGAGGGAGAAACAGACTCCTGACTGAACAAGGAGCCTAATGCTTGACTCAGTCCCAGGACCCTGGGATCATGACCTGAGCCGAAGGCAGACATTTAGCTGACTAAACCACCCAAGTGTCCCTTTGCCCATTTTAATTTTTTTTAAAATGTTATTTATTGGGACGCCTGGGTGGCTCAGTTGGTTAAGCGGCTGCCTTCGGCTCAGGTCATGATCCCAGCATCCTGGGATCAAGTCCCACATCGGGCTCCTTGCTCAGCATGGAGCCTGCTTCTCCCTCTGCCTCTGCCTGCCACTCTGTCTGCCCGTGCTCACTCTCTCTGACAAATAAATAAATAAAATCTTTTTAAAAAAATAAGATGTTATTTATTTTTAAAGATCTTATTTATTTGTTTGACAGAGAACACAGCAAGAGAGGGAACACAAACGGGGAGTGGGAGAGGTAGAAGCAAGCTTCCTGCTGAGCATGGAGCCTGGCGTGGGACTCAATCCCAGAACTTCGGGATCACGACCTGAGCCGAAGGCAGATGCTTAATGACTGAGACACCCAGGCACCCTACATTTATTTATTTGACAGAGAGAGAGAGTGAGAGCCAAACCAAAAGCAGGGGGGGTGGCAGGCAGAGAGATACTGAAGAACCAGGCGGCTACCCACTGAGCAGGGAGGCTGGTGCAGGGC
This sequence comes from Mellivora capensis, assembly GCA_004024625.1. Taxonomy (NCBI): domain Eukaryota; kingdom Metazoa; phylum Chordata; class Mammalia; order Carnivora; family Mustelidae; genus Mellivora; species Mellivora capensis. The sequence goes on along the minus strand of PISX010000153.1, from coordinate 347,894 downwards.
TCTATCCCGGGACCTTGGGGATCATGACCTGAGCCAAAGGCAGACGCTTAATAGACTGAGTCACCCAGGTGCTCCATTTTTAAATAAGGTTATTTGGAGGTTTTGCTGTTGAGTTGTTGGAATTCCCAATATCTTTTGGATATTAACCTTTATCAGATAAATGGTTTGCAAATATTTTCTCGTTCTTTACATTCCTGTTGACTTTGTGATTGTTTGCTTTGCAGAAGCTTTTTAGTTTGATGTAATTCCATTTGTCTATTTTTGCTTTTATTGCTTGTACTTTGAATATCATATTCAAGAAATCATAGCTAAGGCCAATGTCAAGAAGCTTTTTCTCTATGTTTTCCTTTAGGACTTTTATAGTTTCAAGTCTTATGTTTAAGTCTTTAACCCATTTTGAGTTGATTTTTATATGAAGTATAAGAACAGAATCTAATTTCCTTCTTTTGTATATGAATATCTAGTTTTCTCAGTACCGCTTGTTGAAGAGACTATTCTTACGTAGTCTTGGCAGCTTTGACTGTATATATGTGGGTTTATTTGGGGGGTCTCTATTCTGTTCCATTGATCTATAGGCCTGTCCTCATGCCAGTGCCATACTCTTTTGGTTACTGTAACTTTTAATATGTTTTGAAACCAGAAAGTGTAAGACCTCTAGATTTTTATTCTGTCAGGATTGTTTTGGCTATTTGGGGTTCTTTAGGTTTCCATATGAATTTTGGGATTTTTTTTTTTTTCTATCGCTGCCAAAAATGCCATTGGAATGTTGATAGGAATTGCTTTGAATCTGTAGATCACCTTGGATAGTATGGATATTTTAACAATAATTGTCTTTTAATCTGTGAACAAAGGATGCCTTTCCATTTATTTCTTTCTTTAATTTCTTTTTTCTTTTTTTTTTAAGATTTTTATGTATTTATTTGACAGAGAGACATAACAAGACAAGGAACACAAGCAGGGGTAGTGGGAGATGGAGAAGCAAGGGTTCCTGCCGAACAGGGAGCCCAATGCGGGGCTCTATCCCAGGACCCCAGGATCATGACCTGAGCCAAAGGCAGACACTTAACAACTGTGCCACCCAGGCGCCCCAGTATACCTTTAATTTCTTTTAGCACTGTACAAGTCTTTCATCCTTTTAGTTATGTTTATTCCTAAGTATCTTATTCTTTTTGATACTATTGTAACTGAGATTGTTTTCTTAATTTCCTTTCCAGATTCACTGTTACTATATACAAATGAAGCTGATTTTTTTGTGTTGATTTTGTATCCTGAAACTTTGCTGAATTCTTTTGTTCTAACAGTTTTTTAGTTTCCTATTTATAAGATCATGTCATCTGTGAACTGAGATAATTTTACTTCTTTCTGATTTAGATGCCTTTTATTTCTTTTACATATCTAATTGCAATGGCTGGGACTTCAGTACTGTGTTAAAGAGAAATGGTGAAAATGGGCATTTTTGCCTTGATCCTGATCTTAGACAAAAAAACTTAGTTTTTCATCAAGTATGATGTTAGTGTAAACTTTTCATGTATGGCCTTTATTTGTAGTCATTCTTTTTATATTTAGATGTAGTAGAAAGTTTATCTATTGGAAAGAATTCTTAAGCGTTTCCTCAATGAAAAACCTTCTCAGCATTCATTAGTCAGTGTCTTTGAGTACCCTTCTTCCACCATGTAGGGATCTTCAGGCGCTTACGTCTCTAGACTTTATGTTCTTTCTAGAATGGAGGGAGCTGATGCTCAGAGAAACCGATTTCATATGTCACTGCATTTGACTTTCTGATACTGAGCATAAAATTTTCCCTTTTTTTTCTTACCTTTATTTAGGGAGTGTTAGGAAGAAAGAGCTGTGATCTCCCAAGTTCTTAACTTTGTTTAATTATAATCAAAAATCAGGGATAAGATTACGATTTATTGAGTACCTGTTGTGTACTTCATCACTTTATCTTAGATTAGCCTCTCAAGTCTGACTGATTCAGTTCTGTGCCCTAAGAGGGAACCCAAACTACTGAGTTGGTGGTACTATCTTCATTTTATAGAGGAGGGAACTAAAGCTCAGAGAACTTGAGTGGCATGCCCAACTACACACCCAGTTAGGAAATGACAGATGAGATCTGAACCTAGATACAAGCCCTCCTGATAAGTTCTATCCCCTTAATTTTAACAGTGATTGCTCAATATCCTGTGGGACCCATAGGGAGGAAAAGATGCAGTCCAACTTTGGCTCCCAGCTGGAATAATCTGATTTATTAGGACTGCTTCTTTTCACCCAGCTCAAGTACTTGCATGACCTCCAAGCTCTGGAATTGCTCTCACTACCATTACTGAAGCTGCTTCAGTCAGGGTCTTGTAGATGTCTTGTAGTTTGATGGCGTCTTTTGTCTTTACATGTCTTATAACATCTGAGATCTCAGTGTTCTAAAGATCCCTAAGAGAAAAGGTTTGTTTGTTTTGTTACATGTTATTGACTAAAGAAAGACTACCCCTGTAATTCAGTATACAATCTAAGTTTAAGACAAATCACTCAACTTCTGTACCAGTTAAATGTTTCTTGTTTTCCCTCCCAAGTCCTGTGTGCTGGCTGGCTTCCAGTTCTAGATGCCTCCTGTATTGATGATCAGAGCAGCTCAAGGTTTCCTCACAGGTTGCTGGAACAAAGAGTTACGTAGGTTTGAGTCAGACAGACTTGAAAGAAAATGTCCTCCCAGGCTTTCTATAGGAGCAAGAAATAAAAGTTTATCTGGCCCTTACTCCTTCCTATTCACTCTCATTCTGTGCTGAGTTTAGCAGTTAGGCTTCAACTCTGGGTTAAACACTTCATAGAAGATGTATTTATTCACTTCCTTTACAGTACAGTGGCAGGAGCCATGGACTGAATACTTGGGTACCTTGGCCTCTTCTTCAAACTCCTTCCGAGACACAGGCACACAGTGTGATCTTGGGCAAGTCAATTCACTTGTCTGAGCTAAAATTTCTTCTTATTTATTCTATAGGCTTGGGAATGTCTTCTCATCCTGAAAATCTTTGTGAAGTTTCGTGGACAGTACTTAATAAGTGAACATTTGTTTATTTATCCAATGTGCATTCTTGGAGTACTTTTTGCTGGGTTCTATTATAGCTTTAGGTCTGATAGAGGGTATTTTTATGATACATTACCATAAGTGCTATAAAAACAGCAGTGATGATGAAGGTATCATTGTCAACCTTCCATAATTGTTGCTATGTGTTAAGCCCTTTTCTAACCATGTGGTGATGTATTAACTAATTTAATCCTCACAACAATCCCATGAGACAGATACTATTATTTTCTCTACCACACAGATAATTTTTGTTCAGATTTTGAATTTAAGTTCAAATAGTTTAATGACTTGTACAACTAGAAAGTAGCAGAAACTATATTGGAACAAAGGTGGTCTGACTCTAGAATGCATTCTCTGAACTACTGTGCTATTCTGTTTATCTCAGAATACACAGAATTAGAAGTGGATAGAGGAAGGACCTAAACTTTTGTCCTAAGTAGTGTAGAAGGATTCACAATGAAGGTGACATTTGAATTGGGTCCTAAAAGACAAGCAGGAGTTTCTTCTTGAAGAGTAATGTTTCAGGGGTAGGAAAGAATAGACTCATAGAGTGTTGAAGAACATGGAGGCTTTATGACTTGAGAGGAGGGTAAACGGACAAGAGGAAGGCCATAGTGAGCCATGGTGCTGGGAAGCAAGCAACTGAGCTGTCCTAAGATGAGTGAGAAGCCCTGGAGTATGGAGATGGGAGGGGAGGGAATCTGGGTATCTCTCTAGAGAGTTCTGGGAATCCTTATGAGGTTTAAATGAATTCTTGGTCCTAAAGAAGGAACAGAGGCTATCCCAAGCACCCAATCTAACATGTTTCAATTCCTTATCAAAGATATCAGAGGAAGAGATCGAAAGGATCATGTCTGGGCAGGAATTTGAGGAAGAAGCCAATCACTGGAGCAACCATGGTGACAGCGACCACAGTTCCCCTGGGAACAGGGCTTCAGAGAGCAACCAGCCCTCACCAGGCTCCACACTGTCCTCCAGGTGAGCTTCAAGGCAAACCCAGCATAATCCAGGACCACCCAAAAAGTAGACCCACAGGGAACCTCTGGGCTAGGTATTCCTGCCAGTCTGTCTCAGCCATTACACTCTTGCTCCCTCAGTCTTTTGGGGAGGGGCCAGGATGACACAAAGCAGCATTTCAGAGCATACTTTTTGTTAAAGACCTTGAAAAATGTCAGCATTCTCTTCTGCAGGCTAATAAAGTGATATTGCTGCCGTCTGTGCCCATACGTTCTTTACCTAACAGAACACCGTTTTAAATGCAGCTCTTCTTTCACATTGATCGCAGAAATAAAGCAAACCACACTGACAATATTGAATTAAGTTCTCATTTCTGTGTCTCAGCAAGAGTGAAGATTTTCACTTTATAAGGTTTAAGAAACTGAAAATTTTTAAGCTAATTTGCTGCTGTCATGGAATACTAATTTGGAGACTCTTGGTTCAAGAATATTATCTTAAGTTAGTCGCTATGTATAAAAAATGTAGCCATCAACTACCAGGATAGATTTCCTTTTTTGCAGAAATCTTTCTTATGGGAAACGGATTGATAAACTTTTTCTATAAAGGCCAGATAATAAATATTTTAGGCTTTGCAGGCCACACAGTCAGGGTCTCAACTACTCAGCCCTACCATTACAGAGCAAAAGCAGTCAGAGACTATATAAATGATTGAGTGTGGCTGTGTTCCATTAAACTTTATTTACCAAATGGGCCATAGGCTACAGTTTGTCAACCCCTGTTACAGCAAATGCATATAGGATTTTAGATTTTAGGTGAGGATTTTTGTTTTAGGTGACAGAGTGGTTAGATTTCTCCAGGAAAGAGAAGAAGATAAGAATCTGCCTTTCTCTTGGTATTTTGTTATAACTTTTATTCATTTGGTTGTTCCTTTTTTGTTCCTTCCTTTAAATGTTTAGGGAATTCATGCCACATTCTTTGCCAGATTCCATGTCAGATTCCTTGCTAGGTGCTGGATTTGTTTTATGGCCTGCCAAGGCCCTTAGCCTATCTATGCCTTAGTTTTCCTAGCAGTAAAAAAAATACATACCCCCACCTTTTTGGATCATAGTTTGTGAGTATCCATTAAAATCTCTTTAAATGTGACACCTATACAAAGAATTTATTCAGCCACTCTTTATTCAGTACCTATTTTGCCAGGTCCTGGGTGTCCAGTGATAAGTCACACATACACACACCTGCAAAGAGTCCCTGTCTAGTGGGGGAGACATGCATGTAACCATTAATTATGTCCCTGATGAAGACAGACTGCATGGCCAAAAAACACCGTAGCCGGGGGCGCCTGGGTGGCTCAGTGGGTTAAGGCCTCTGCCTTCAGCTCGGGTCGTGATCTCAGGGTCCTGGGATCGAGCCCCGGATCGGGCTCTCTGCTCAGCAGGGGGCTTGCTTCCCCCCCGCCCCCCCGCCTGCCTCTCTGCCTACTTGTGATTTCTGTCAATTAAACAAATAAAACCTTTAAAAAAAAAAACTCCCTAGCCACCTCGAGCAGACAGAACCTGCCATGGTTCTGCTTGACATGAGACTTTTCTCTTTAGTAGGTCTGTGGAACTAAATGGATTCATGGCATTCAGGGAGCAGTACATGGGGATGTCTGTGCCTCCACACTATCAATACATACCGCACCTTTTTAGCTATTCTGCCCACTCGCCACTCCTGCCCCCACAAGCTCGCAGCCTGGATCCCCAGTCATACAGTCTGATTCACCAGCTGGTATCAGCCGAGGACCTGGAGCCACTGGGCACGCCCATGTTGATTGAAGATGGGTGAGTGCCCCGTTTAGTCCTTGCAACTTCACAATGACCCCTACCCCACACCCACCTTCATCCCTGGCTGCTAATACCAAAGGCTCTGAAATGAGTCAGGGGGGTAATGAGTAATGAGCCTCAGAGGACGGATCTCTATTTATTTTTGAAGTCAGCAGTCCCTTGTTTTTCTCTTGAGCATCTTTTTTCAGAGTTGGGGCTGTTTCTTAATCCTTAGGGAATTGGGATTAAAGGACTTTTATTTCTGCCTGGGCCTAAGTAAGCCAGGCCCTGAGGTGGCCTGAGTGCTTCTCTGGCTCTGAGCCAGAGATGAGCTGTAATTCTGGGAATAATTATACATCAAGTCTAGGCTCCTGAATAAGGCATTCAAGGCACTACCTGTGTGCTGACTGTCTGCATCCCCAGCCAATGTACCATGTGTGCTGGTGCCATGTGCGCTATGTACAGACCTGAGTGGGGGCAAGGAGTACTCTTGTTCCTCTGTCAGCTCTACCTGAGTAGATGCTCGCTCAGCCTCTAGGCCCATCTCTTGCTGCACCCATTACTCTTTGGGCCTGAGGCAAACAGCACAGGCTGTTTGTTATCAATTTAGACCTCCTAAGACATATCCTGAGATTTCTCAAGCTAGTCTCCAGTATCAGAAGAGGAAATTCAAAGATCTGCTTACGAGAAGGCCACACAAAATCTTTATAAAACTGGGCGTGGGGATGTGGAGACGAGTCATGCTAGGGGCCTTGAGAAGAAGAAAAGTGGGACCCTGTCTCATCCAGCCCAGAGATGAGAAATGCCCTGCTCCTTCCATGCAGGGGTAGCTTACAAGGGCTGAGCAACTTTAGTTTCTGAAGTCTCTCCACCAGGGGGTGCAATGAGAGCAGGGAAAGCTAAACGTGTTTTCTCTTCTCTTTCAGCCCTATGGCCTTGGGTGCATTTCTGTGCCAGTCCCTGTGTTGGGTGGGCAACAGATCCGCCCTACTGGAACTCTTGTTGCCAAAAATAAGGCAGGAGTGATGGAATTTTCTCTAACACATGGAACACTAGTGGGATGTTGAAATGTTAACATTAAAAGTCATATTCCCTAATAATTGCACAAATTTCCAAGCTTCCTTTCCCTTTCTTCAACCTTTTCTCACCAGACCCACCTCTTAAGCCCTGAGCTTGCTGTTGGCCCCAGTCTTGCCCCTTTATCATTAGACAGTTGAATGGAGCTGGAGACCCATGATCAAGGGCAAGGAACCCACTGCCAGAGACCCTTTTTACTCTTAGGAATACCCTTTCCCTGTGCCCCCATCCTCCCTCTCTGGCCACTGGAAGTGATTTTCCACTGTCCCTCCCCCCAGGTATGCTGTGACTCAGGCAGAGCTGTTTGCCCTGCTTTGTCGCCTGGCCGATGAGCTACTCTTTAGGCAGATTGCCTGGATCAAGAAACTGCCTTTCTTCTGCGAGCTCTCAATCAAGGATTACACGTGCCTCCTGAGCTCTACCTGGCAGGAATTAATCCTGCTGTCCTCCCTCACCGTTTATAGCAAACAGATCTTTGGGGAGCTGGCTGATGTCACTGCCAAGTACTCACCGTCTGATGAAGAACTACACAGGTAAGGGCTGTTGGCTGGGGAGGAGGTCCCAAGCAACCAAACCACTGTCATCCCTGCAAGGTGGGGATGGAGTGCCCCCACTGACACTCCAGAGGATAAGAATTAAAGCCACAAACGGGCCTGGCTTTGAATCCTTACTCTACCACTGACTAGCTTTGTAACCATAGTCAAGTCTCTGATTCCTACCTTCTGAATTTATAAAATGGGATAATACCAGTACCTCTGCAACAAGGTAATTGTGCAAAATAAATGATACTGTGCAGCAAGCCTTAGCAGAGCGCTACACTATTATTATTTTTTGTTGTTGTTTTTATCACATCCGGATTACTCAGGTAAGAGAATATATCTGGGGAGAACAAAAACCTGAACTCTAAACTTCATCTGTAAAGTGAGGGGCTCTGAGCTGTAGTTTACAATTCAAGAATAAGACCTAGAAGTGTTACCTATTACATGCCAGGCACTGGGCTTGGTATTTTATATTACTGTCTTATTCTTTTCTCACAGCCTCTAGCATTATAGGCATTGTTATGCCTATTTTACGGATTTAAAAAACTGAGGTTCAAAGAGACCTGCCCTTTAATGTTTTAGATTTGAACCCAGAGCCTGAATTCGAACCTATGCTTGCCTAATGTCAAAGTTTAGGCTCTTTAACTGCATCTGAGATGCAGTGGGGCTAAGAGCCACTCTCTTCAGTGTTTTCTGGCATAACTTCTCATCCTATCTGGGCAGGATCCTAATCTCCCTGTCTAGCACAGATCTTTTACTTACTCACTTTGAAGTCCTAGAGCACACGGTGAGTCCCCAAAATCAAAACAAGTGATCTGTTGATACAACTTCTCTGGCTTATTAATTTATCATGTGAAAAATAAAGCTTAAATCACATTTAAATAGACATTTCAATAATTCACCTTTACTGAACAGTTTTTAAAAATGGGAGTCATGAGATTCCAGAACACCAAGAAAGAGGGGTGAAGAGTTACCCCCCCCCATCAATGAAAAGTAGAGGAGGGGGGTACTCGCCCCTCTACTTCTCTACGCAGGACCAAAGTGCCTTTCCTTTGTCACCCCAATGCCGTGGAATAAAGACAGGCTAAGTGTTAGGCTGAGGGTGAAAGTAGAGTTCCAAGACCGTCAGGGCCCTTTGCACAACTGAGGGAGGGAGGAGTCTGGGTGCTGACACTCTGCCCTGGTTTTCTAATACTTCCTTTTCAGTGATGCTTACTGGCTTCAGGATACTCTGTAAATGACAGAGTTTTGAACCCATCTGACACTTTGTCCCGTAAACAGAGCTGTCCGATTTTGCAGATGACCAAACCGCCTCTTTTGAGCCTCTAATTCATTATTTCCATCAAATTCCTATCTGCTGGGGCGCCTGGGTGGCTCAGTGGGTTAAACCTGTGCCTTCAGCTCAGGTCATGATCTCAGGGTCCTGGGATCGAGCCCTGCATCAGGCTCTCTGCCTGCCTCTCTGCCTACTTGTGATCTCTCTGTCCATCTTTGTTAAATAAATCAATTAAAAAAAATGTTTAAAAAAAATTCCTATCTGCTGGTCCATAATTCTGGGCCAACTGAATGTTTGAATTACAGTCAGCAGACTTTAATATTGCCAGGGTTTGCAGAGCTGGCCTGTTGACTCTGTCCTTTTTATTTGCCTGGAATTTGCTTGGAATCCACCAGTGCAGCCTGGGGCTGTCTAGAAAGTCGGCGTATGAGCTCTAGTTCCTATAGAATGATGGGTTTTTCCAGGCCCTTTGGGGGTAGGCAGGGATCATTGGCCATGCAGGGCTCTTTGTGGCTTTGAGCTTCATGAAGCACCCCATCTTACTCTGTCCAGTCCCTTAAGCCCCAAGAGCAAGGCAAAGGCTAGTAAATTAGTGAGGGAACGTTTTTTTCTAGGAAGGCTCCTTACCGAGGAGAATGTAGAGCTGCACTGTCCAATATACTACCTGGTAGCCTCAGGTGACTTTTTAAATTTAAGTTAATTAAAATTTTATAAAATTAAAAATTCAGTCCTCATTTGCACTAGCCACATTCCACATACTCACTAGCCACACGTGCTTAGTGAGTACTGTACCAGACAGTGCAGATAAAGAACATTTCCATCATCTCAGAAAGTTCTGTTGAAAATGCTGATTCTAGAACATGTGTTAGTTCTGAGGATAAGAAATAGATTTATTGTCAGGACTTACTACTCCGTGCAAGAAGCTTATGGAATCCATCCGTGGAAAATAGGAGTTAAACTTCAATACCTTTGCTCTCATTCCATGTCCATGTACCTAGGACCCTGTCGTGTTTGTCAAAAGGAGGGTTGTTGGGGTTGAGATGGTGGAGGCATTGTTTCTGACTCTGAGGTAAGAGCCACTGTTCTTGGCTTGGGGGACTGGGAGACAAATAGAGACACATAACAGTCTGTAATCCAGGGGGATACTGGTGGAGATCGAGGGGCACATGGGGACTATGCAAGCACAGCCAAGGAAGTAAGTACCTCTCTTGCCTAATCAAGTAATGCTTGCCAGAGGATAAGACATTTGAGCTACATCTTGAAGTGGGTGTTTCTAGGTAAATTATAGAGAATAGGAAGAAGGCAGGAGATAAAGTCCTAGAAGTTAGAGATCCTAGATGGCTGGTTTGTGCAGGGAACCAAAAGCAATCCTGTGGATTAGGGCATAGAGAGAATTTGTCGGAGAGACAGAAATGAGGGGAGAAATGACTGGAGTGGAGGAAAAGGTTAAAAAAAAAAAAAGGCAGGTCATGAAGGTGTTCAAATGTTAGTCTAGGGGTGCCTGGGTGGCTCAGTTGGTTAAGCATCTGACTCTTGATTTCAGCTAGGTCATGGTCTCAGGGTCCTGGGACCGGGCTTCCCATTCAGCAGGGAACCTGCTTGTCTCCTTCCCCCCAACCCTGTGCTCTCACACACACGCCCACTCTCTCCCTAGAGAAAATAAATCTTTTTTTTTTTTTATAGTATGAACAATCTAAAATTTATTTACTCAGTCTTCAATTGAAGAACAGTTTACGACATTATATCAAACGGTACAATGAACACACTGGCGTGTAGATCTTTAAATACCTGTATTAACATATTTGTGGGATACGTAAATTCCAGTCAAAGAGTAGGTATATTTTCAGTTTTGGTGTTTATAATGAAAACTGCCTTCCAGAAGAGTTGTACTGATCCATACTTCTCAAATCATGTAGATGGATAGTACCTGTTATCCTATACATCTGGCAGCACTGAGTATCATCAACTTTTAGGATCTTTGTCATTTGTCAGTCCAACAACTGAATAAGTATAAGTCACCGTTATTAGTCTGTATTTCTGTAATCATGAGTGAGGCTGAGCATTCTTTCTTATGTTTATTAGCAGTCTGTATTTCTCACTCTTGCTGACTGGTAAGAGAAAATAAATCTTAAAAAAAAAGATTTATTAAATGCCTACCAAAAGAATTTGGATTATATTATGTAAATAATAGTCATAAGATGCTTTTATGTGGAGCAGTTACATGGTCAGTTGTCATTTTGAAAAGATCCCTGTGGCTGTAAAGCTCAAGATGGACTGGCGTGGACATCACTAGAGGATGGTGGTTGGGTAGGAGGTTTTTCCATAACCCAGGTAGAAGAGAAAATGGCCTGGACAAGGCAGCAGTGACTGTGGGAATAGAGAGGGCTGCACAGAGTTATAAGACGTAACAAGGAGGTATAGTCAGTGGGACTTCAGGGAGGCAGAAGTTGGGGTTGGGGATGCTGCCCGGCAGGTGAGCGCCAATTCTCTTAACCAAGATAATGGAGCCTGAGAAGAACAGGCCAAGAGATGCACCACTCTGAGTCTGGTTTGGAGTCTGTTGAGCCTGAGAGCCCAGGAGGTCAGAGGAAAAGGAAGTATGGGAACCTCTGGAATCAGGTACATCAGAGTAAAGCATTCCTTACTCTGCTGGAAACTCAGGGTGTAGAGTCTGTAATTGGCCATAGGTCTTTTCTACCTTGCCTGCTCCTGCATTACTCCTACTCCCCCAAAATGCCTTTACTTTTTCACGACTCCTGAGTGCCAGTGAGTTTCTGCTGTCATGAAAAGGCTTTTCCCTGATGATACATGACCACCTCCTTTTCTCTTCTCAAATATTGAATCAAATTTATGGTACCCATTTTCCTTAATCAGGCTGTTATCAGACAGTGAGCTGGGCAAATTTGATTTAAAGCAGATTGTAGCACCAGCCAGTGACTGCTCCTGGCCCTAATCAAGACTCCTTCACTCTCAAGAGAAGATGCCTTGCACTAGATGGGCTTTAATGGGCACTTCTGTCTCGTGAGCAGTAGCTCCATTTCTGTCAGATCTCTGGAAAGTTGCCTCCCAGCTTCCCTGCTCACACCCTAGCTGTAAGGTTCAAGAAACAATGTCTTCTTTTTGTTGTGATAACAGGAGTGATGATGATGATGCCATTAATAATGATAATCCTAACAAGTATGGACTGTTCGTTGTGCCAAATTCCATCTTAAGTGCTTTACAAACATTGTTTAGTCCTCACCACCACCCCAAGCAACTGCACTAATGTTCCCCTTGTTCCACACATAAGGAGCATGAGGTTCAGAGAGGTAAAAAAACTCAAGGCTACAAACCTAGAAAGAGATGAAGTTGAGATTATCACCTAGATCTATTGTACTCCAAACCCCAGAATCCTTACCATTACCCTCTACTAGATAATTTAGCCTTCTAAAAAGTTCAACTTTCTGCAGTGTTCCTAGACTTAAAATCTTATTTTCAGTCTTGGAGTGTTTGTTTACATGGGTGCCGAGGTGACAATTCCTTTAAAGCTATGACTGCTCCTGGGGGTACATGCACTTAGCTGAATGAAAAAGAGACAACTGGACCTCTCAGCCCCCTTAATGGGACATAACTTACACAGTGTCAGCTTCAATTGCTGACTGAATGGTCCAGTGGTTTGGGGGATCCTGGCGGGAATGTTTTCTTTGTCCCAGCATGCTTGTGTAATGGGAACCTCGAAGAAGAATGGGTGTGTTTGTCCAACTCTCTGGCTTTAAATGCTGATAATTTGCAGACAGGGAATACAGGGGCGTTAGAACTGTGGAGTGGGCAGATGTGGAGGAGGCACGGCTGCAGGAGAAAGCAGGCCCATGGAACAGAGAACGATTTGTTTATCAAGGGGTGGGATGCGGGGTGTGGAGGAAAGCTTTGCAGTCCGGCTGTGGAGACTGAGTGGGGGCTACTGGGCTGGCTGCCAGCCACCCCCCCACCACCACTGCCAGGGGTCCATGATGGTTGCCTGTCCTAGGAAATGTGGAAAAGAAGGTACGTGCTGTCCCCAAGAGAAAGGGCAGATTTGGGACAGAAGCTCACGCCAGGCACTTGGGAGCTCCTTTGTGTGGCTCACATTGAGACTCAGCTGGCAGTAAGTTCAGCGCTGCTGGCCGGGGGTCTGGCTGATAACCACACACCTGCGGGTTCTGCGGTGCCAGAGGGAGCACTTGGGCCGAGCGGTTGCTGATTAAGGCAGAGAACGTTATCTTTGTTTGCTACACTGCTCGGCCACAGACAGATGCTGGCATTGCCGCTCTGCCTTCGTCCTCCTTTTTGACGCCCTACCACATTTCCTCCCCACACCAGCTCTCCAGCCAGCTACTAGAGGGAACTCACAGTAGAGACCTTTTCCCTCTCAAGAACAGAAATAGTGATCAGAGTCCTGTGATGGGGCGCGCTCTTCACTCCCAAGCCCGCTGCCTCCCGCATGGCTCCAGCACCGTGGAGGCACTGCATCAGAGCCCATGCCTGACTGAGCCGGGCCCGGGGCTGAGTCGCTGCAGGAACCCAGAGCTCCTGAGGTCTCCTGTGGTGGCATGAGGCAGCCTTTCCCAGTTACCAGTTAAAGACAAGACGGAGTGGACAGTGTAGTGCTAAGAAGGCGAGAGGCTTGGAGTTAGAAAACTTGGGTTTAAACTTTGGCCCCACCCCCACCGCCACTTACTTGCTGTGCTGTGCGGCTTTGGGGTAGGCAGGATGCTCTTTTGTTTCCTCATCCCTAAGGCGCAGGTGATCTTACTTAGCCCCCAGGTTGTCAGGGAGGTAAAATGTAAGAATGCAGGAGGGGCCCAGGGACCCAGTAAAAAGCCTCTCTGAGCTTTGGTTCCACATGTGAACAGAGAGGGCTGTAATACCAATTTTGTAGATTTATTGGGAGTATCCAGTGAAATAAGTGTAGAATATTTAACAAAGTTAACTGGCAAGTAGCAAACACTCAACAAAGGGTAGAATGATAGTTAAGGTTAGTATAGTAGTTATTCAGTATCAATTTGTCGATCAGCCTGTTTGGGGAAGTATTAATAAAGTTGTAAAAGCCATTGGGCCAGGCATAGAGAGAGATGGAGTCGCCCTCATTGTTCAAATCAGCGGATGGATAACAGAAGCTGAGGGTTGTGATGGGGCGTTGAGGCGAAGGGGTCAGGCTCTAGATTGCTGGTAGCTCTCCTATAGCTCCCTCTGCTGCTTGAGAAGTACAGACGTTTCTGGCCCAGAATGGAGCCAGGCTTTCCCCCAGGGAGAGGAAATGTGCTGCTTGCCCAGAGGCCAAGCCTTTGCAAAGCCTTCAGAGTCAACACAGAAGGCAGTAGAGCCCAGACAGGGCATTCAGGACCCTACCCACATAGGGACTTTTTGCCCAGCATAGGGCTGCAGTACTCAGGCCTGAGTATGTCCCCAGCACGCAGTCCCAGTGCTGGGCATCTTTTCTCCTTGACTGAGCTGCATCTGAGGCCTATCTGGAACTCCCCTTAGTCCACTCCTAGAAGGGCAGAGACTGACCCTGACCCCAGCTATTATAAACTCTTGCTTCCCCATTAAGCCTTTTTGATGCTTGGTTTGGTGGTATCTCCACCTCTGGTATGAAGAATGCCTCACTGTGACCCAGAGTATTAGTCCCCTAACCTGGGGCTCCTTTTTCTAAAATTTGGTCTTTCCCCAAGGAGCTTGCTTCTAATCCAAAGAAAGGAACATGGTCTGCACAGAGTCTTATCTGCTACAGTGTGATGCTGCCCTCGGATATTAGAAGAACCAAGGGCTTGGGAACTTAGCCTAGGTCCAAGTTCTAGCTCTGCCACCAGCTAGCTGTGTGCTTGTGGACCAGTCCCCTCTGCTCTTTGAACTTCAGTTTCTCATCTATACAGTGGTAATGATCATCTCACGTAGCCCATGGAGCTGAGAAAACTCAATGAGAAAGTGCACATAAGTGCCTAGCACAGAGACTGGCAGGGCACGGAGGCTCAGGTAATGTTTCCCTTCCTCCCTAGCTAAAGTGAGGGATGCCAGTAAAATTTTTCATTGTGTGTAACCTCAGCCCTGCTGGAAGCAGTGAACCTAAAAAGTAGAGTCATCAGCTTTTTCTTCACCGTGGCAGAGGCTCAGGTAGAATCACCATGGCAGCTGCCATTGAACCTGGAGGCTATCTCTCAGCTATAGCAGAATCTTGATAGTGTCGTATTTTTCCACATTTACGTTTCAGACTGCTTTTGGCCCTTGTTACCCGCAAGCAGGCAAGCATTATTATTTTACAAAAGAGAATCTCAAAGTTTAGAGAGGTCAAATGATTTTCCCAAGGTCTTACAGCTTTTGAATGTTGGAGCTGGATATGAACTTGGGTTTGACTGACCCCACCTGACCCTAGGAACAGCAGCTTGTCTGAGCTGCCTTGCTTCTAGACAAACTGTGGATCTACCTGTCCTTTGTAACGATTCTGGATTCCATTTCCCCCAAGCTCAGACTCTTTTCTATCTTAGATGCCTTAAAGAGCTGTAGGAGAACTCTTTCTTCCCTTCCTTAACCCCCACTGGTATCAGAGCCCACTCACACCTCTGTCTGTTCCCCAGATTTAGTGATGAAGGGATGGAGGTGATCGAGCGGCTCATCTACCTGTATCACAAGTTCCGTCAGCTGAAGGTCAGCAATGAGGAGTATGCTTGCATGAAAGCAATTAACTTCTTAAATCAAGGTAAGTAGCTAGAGGTGAGAAAAGGGGATTTTGTTTATTTCTTTTGCCAGAGAGCATTTTCCCTCATGTTTCACACACCACCTCCCACCCTTTTACCCTCAGGACTGTCACACAGAATCTGTCACACCGTGTGGGTACCAGTCCTAGAAGGCTTATGCTTTCCTCAGCCTGCCCCTCTATCGCGCAGGGCATGCTTTGGATTTTTTTCTTCAAACCTAAATGCCACAGTCTCTATAACTCATAGAGGAAGGAAGAGGATTTGCTTTGTTTAGTCAGTTTTAATGCATTTAAACACAGACACCAAGGACAGTACATGCGTCATTTAAAATATGTACCAAGTTTACCAGTGGCTGAAGAAGAGCAGGATGACTGATGAAACTATTGGAGATAAGACGTGTGTGACAGGCTGGCAGTGGTTCTGACGGCCTCTTCAGGGCAGAGTTGGGGCGGGGGGTGTACAAAAACAACGTGGATCACAACGTGGATCAAGTGTGGCTTTTTTTTTTTTTTTAAGATTTTTTATTTATTTGACAGAGAGAGCAAGAGAACACATGCAGGGAGAGTGGGAGAGGGAGAAGCAGGCTTCCCACCAAGCAGGGAGTCTGATGTGGGGCTCGATCCCAGGACCCTGGGATCAGGACCTGAGCTGAAGGCAGCCCCTTGACAACTGAGCCACCCAGGAGCCCCTCAAGCATGGCTTTTAATTAGAAGACTGCTGGATGCGGTTTATGTGGGGCATTACCTACAAAGTGGTGCTTGGTAGCTGCTCGTAACTGGAGCATGAAGGAGAATTTATATTCTCTTTTTTCCAAAGTAGCATATGACTGCTCTGTTCTCAGAGTGGAACAGGGCTGTTTTGCTTCCTGTAACATTGAAATTGGTCTGTTACTGTATTCAGTTTCCTAGTCCAGAGTCTGATCCCCTCCTCTGGCTTACTCCTTCTTCCAGCTGCTTCTTCGCTATTCATTCATCTTCGTTTATCTGCTGTTCCATGTGCCTCCCTTAGACCAGGCACTGTGTTGACCATTAAAGACATTAAATAAAAAAGATCGCAGGTCCCTGGATTCAAGATGTACACACTTTTTAGGGGTACCTGGGTGGCTCAGTGGGTTAAAGCCTCTGCCTTCAGCTCAGGTCATGATCTCAGGGTCCTGGGATCGAGCCCCGCATCGGGCTCTCTGCTCAGCAGGGAGCCTGCTTCCTCCTCTCTCTCTGCTTGCCTCTCTGCCTACCTGTGATCTCTGTCAAATAAATAAATAAAATCTTAAAAAGATGTATACACTCTAATGGGACCTGACACATTACTTGAGTCTCATATTGGGGGAGATCAGCAACAGCTACTTGGAGGAGAAATCTGAGCTGGGCCTCAAAGGCTGGGTAAGATTTATATAGAGAATATTTATATCCTACTTTATGTATAAATTATATAGATAAGTTATATTTATATTCTGTGTATAAAAAGGAGTTGGTATGTGCATAGACATTACATATACACACATACGTATACATTATACATAGACACATATGCATTTATATATAAATGAATGAGAGAGAGAGATCTATATAGAGAAAAGCTGGAGTGACCACTCAGGTCGGATAATATGAGCAGACGCACATAGGAGACCATGTGTGAGTATGTGCAGCTATCAGCAGACTCTTTGATTGGCTCCAGCAAAGGACCAGTTTAAGATACTTTGATGGATATATTGTGAAAGGGAGATTCCTCAATCAGTTGTTCGACATCCACTGGTGCCTGTTCTGTGTCGAGCCCTGTGTTGGGAGCTGTGCAGGAAGCTGAGAAAGATGCCGCCCAGCGCTCAAGTGTCTCAGTCTAGTGACTGTCCTTTATAATTTTTTTCCTTCTTTATCTGATTTCTCTTCCCTTATCCAGAGTTTTGTTTCTCCGTGATAGAAAGAGAAACAATCTCCTGTTGTGACAATGTTGAATAGCTTTTAATCGAAAGATACACATATTCAAGGAGCTCGTGTTTCTTCCACAGTAGAAAGCCCCTCCTTTTCCTTTGTGGCTTTTGTTCTTGTTTTTGTTTTTGTTTTTCCACAGATATCAGGGGTCTGACCAGTGCCTCACAGCTGGAACAGTTGAACAAGCGGTACTGGTACATTTGCCAGGATTTCACTGAATATAAATATACCCATCAGCCGAACCGCTTTCCTGACCTCATGATGTGCTTACCTGAGATTCGCTATATTGCAGGTACAGTTTTGGGCGGGGCTTGCAAATCTTCCTTGCTTCTCTTGCCTTGTGAAAGAAATGAGATAAGTAGTGTGTTCAAGATGATCATTCCAGGCTCGTCACCAACTGCATAAAAGAGCTACTACCATTGCCCTCAGAAAAGTTATATCATAATGAGAAGTTTGTGCTTTCTTTGTAGGGAAGAGAGTCTAACATTTCCCGAGTGCCTATCACGTGCAAGGTGCTCTGTAGCCTTATGTTTTTTTAATCTCAGAACCAACTCTGCAAGGCTGGTTGTTGGTGGTATTTATGGTCCTTCTATGGATGGGGAAATAGACTCAGAGTTTCTCAAATTAACTTCATTTCCTGCATATATACTTTAAAATGTAGACGTTAAAATGATATGTTTTATGCTATGTGAATTAATTATATCTCAATTTTTTAAATTAACTTCATAGAATTTCTTACAGATTTTTGGAGATTATTCATTTAAACCAATATCTTTAAAATAGTTCTCAAGGGCACCTGGGTGGCTCAGTGGGTTAAGCCACTGCCTTCAGCTCGGGTCATGGTCTCGGGGTCCTGGGATCGAGCCCCGCATCGGGCTATCTGCTCAGCGGGGAGCCTGCCTCCCCCTCTCTCTCTTCCTGCCTCTCTGCCTACTTGTGATATCTGTCTGTCAAATAAATAAACAAAATCTTTAAAAAATAAAAATAAAAAAAATAAAATAGTTCTCAAGAATCCTACCTTTGCAAAGGAATTTTTGTTGTTATTGCTTTGTAATCTTGACCCCCTTCTGAGCTTCTTGACATTTAAATAGGTCCATTCCAATATAAAATCCTGGGTTTTGTTTTTAATTGTTGTTCTAGGTCTTCTGGTAAAGATTCTTGTGTATAGCAATAGCATATACTGAGGGAAAACTCAGAAATGTGACCTCTAAGATAAAACTCTTCTGTCAAATTCAGCCACCCAATTTTGGAGGAAAAAATTTTCAGTCTGACAAAGGAATTTTTTCCCAACTTTTTGGACCTAGGTAGTCTAGCAGATCTGAACTGGACCTAAAATATTGGAATTTTAGGGGTGTTTTGATAGTTTATGGCTTGGCATTTCCAAATCTATGTTTTTACTGAATAAGGTATTAATCAGATGCTCTGAAATAAAGGGAGGTCAGTGGTTAATACCCCACTCTCCCTGACAGAGCTGGATCCTCAACTCTGGCAACATTTTGAATCACCTGGAAAATTTTTTAAGAATATCTGTGCTTGGATTGTTCTGCAGAGATTCTGATTTAATTGGTATGGAGTGGGACCTGGGCATCAGTATTTTTTTAAAACTCCCCAGGTGACTCAAAGGTACTGGCAGGGAGAAGAATGACAGCGTCCAGTATTTACAAAGTATTTTGGCACACTGAATGCTCTGAGATGTTTTCCAGTGAAGAAACTTGTATACCTTTCTCAACCCCAAATTTCTCAAATTTATTTGCCCCTGTGACCACCCCCTCCTTCTTTTCCAGTACTTTTTTTTTTTTTTAAGATTTTATTTATTTATTTGACAGACAGAGATTACAAGTAGGCAAGAGAGGCAGGCAGAGAGAGAGAGGAGGAAGCAGACTCTCCACTGAGCAGAGAGCCTGATGCGGGGCTCGATCCCAGGACCCTGGGACCACGACCTGAGCCTAAAGCAGAGGCTTTAACCCACTGAGCCACCCAGGCGCCCCTTTTTCCAGTACTTTTATTAACCCTTTATACTCTTCTAAAGAACAGAATGCTAATTAGAGACTCTACCAGGAAAAAAAAAATAGTTTCTCAGGGTATTTTAGAAGAAAAAAAGAAAAAAGGTAGGATTCTTGAGAACTATTTATTTTAGAAGAAAATAACTAGGGAATACCTTTCAGTTTAACATTCCTCGTCTATAAAATGGAGATACCAAGTAATATCTCTCACTTGGAAATATTATGAGAATTAGAGAATGCATTGAAACAGCATGGAGTGATGGAGTGAGTAGATGGTAGCGATGATGATAGCCTGCACCATTACTAGACTCTCTAGGGTGCCGACATGCGTTTGGGTATCAGGTGGTTAGCACAGTGTGTCTGATATTCCTGTCTTTGTGACACTCCTGGCACTTTCTTGCTCTGGTCCCTCAAAAAGGCAACATTCTCTCTCCCCCAGCCCAAGAGGAGGCAGACAGACTCTTCCACTGCGGCCATTACTAACTCTCCTTTTCCCACCTTGTTACCAGGAAAGATGGTGAATGTACCCCTGGAGCAGCTGCCCCTCCTCTTTAAGGTGGTGCTGCATTCCTGCAAGACAAGCGTGGGCAAGGAATGACCTGTTCCCGGCGCCCCTCCTCGGGCCAGCCATGGCGCCTTGGGTGGGCAGAACAGGCTCCGGAAGAAAGAGCCAGAGAGACCAAGATGGAGGCTGTGGAGCAGTGTTTCCAGTTGCCTCCATAGCAAGAAGATTTTTTGTTTGTTTGTCTGTTTTTTTAACCTCATTTTTCTATATATTTATTTCACGACAGAGTTGAATGTATGGCCTTCAACATGATGCACATGCTTTTGTGTGAATGCAGCCGATGCATTTCCTTGCAGTTTACAGAATGTGAAGATGTTTAATGTTATAGTGTTGTCATTGTTTAGAGATAGTTCTTTTGTATTTTGAGGGAGAGGGTGGGATGGGGCTGAGATGAATATTTCCATAATGTTGACAAAGACGACTACCTCAGTGGAAAGGGAGGGGTGTAACCATCCCTACTTTTTCCACATGTTCTCAGCAGACTCCTACATTAGTCTGTCAGAGAGCAGACTGCCTTTTTCTAGTCACAGAATTACCGGGTAAAAGTAAAAGACCACACCATAAAGGGGCAAAGTGGTGTTGGGAGATTTATTAAGCAAAGTGGATGAAATATTGGAAACAGGATATGAGGATTTAGCATTCTCTTTTCTTTGGAAAGCATAGTAGTTGAGGGAGTAGGGTGCAGTGACCGAATCTAAGATGTCCTCCCTCCAGACAACCCTTCAGGGAGAAGGGTTTCTGTTCTCACACCATGCTGTGGGATCCCCCCACCCCCACCGTCCAAACCACCACTACTGGTTTCTGCTACTGTCAACTTTTTATCCACACGTGGTCCTGGCAGTAAGTTAATTCTTGGGACTTGTCTGCTAGCTCCCTTGGAGCTCACAGCTACCTAGTGTCTTTACCTGAGTCTACCAAGGTCTCCCTTCCTCAAATTCCTTGCCACTCTGTCTTACACATTTGACTTCCTCTTGGCCCTTTGAAAAAACAACTGAACAAAATGTCATGCTCTGAATCCTGGTGCCCACTACTGATTTATTCTCCTTTCACCTTGCTTTTTTTCAAAGGGTAGTGGGACAAAGGCCAGACTGCTAAAAGAATAAACAGTCTTCCTTTCCCTGTTCCCCTCACCCCATCCTGTCTCATCCTCAGGACTGAATCCAAAACCTGCCGTCTTTCATACAGTGGGAAGGACCATTCACCCATCAGCTAAACAGAAGCTTTGCCCCTTCATTTTCCTCCCAAGTTCTCCTAATCTCTCCAAAATGAGACCAGGTTTCCTTAGAACAGAAAGCCCAAGTACCAGAGTTGGCCCACCTGCCCATTAGATTATTGGTGGCCTGGCTGACCAAGGCCTGGAGGGCTGGAGTCCAAAGCACCTGGAAGGGGACAGGGGGCTTGAAACTACCTCATGTTCCTAAGGGCCTGGCTGCCCCCCTCTGCAGATACGGCCTGGACCTCCTATTCTTTCACTACCTACCCTGCCTAGTCCTGGGAAATGTTCTTTACCCTCTTGGCTTTGGCCAGTGGCCACACCATGTCTGTCTTAGAACTCTTTCAGGTGCTTTTCCATTCTCTGCCTTACTATTATAATTGTCCCTGCCCATACCCAGGTATCTCCCACAGCCAGTGCAGTACACAGACCACTTTAGCTGGGTACCTCCCTGGGTGGGCTTGAGGGGCCTACAGCATTTTGTTTTGCCTGTTTCAGTCAAAAGACATTTGCTCTCTTCCCAACCCAGCCAGCAAATTTATCTAGTGGGCCACCACATCCTGTGCACACCAGGTAGTCTGTCGGATTATAATTTTTTTTTTCCAGTGAAATGTTACGGGTACCAGCAGAGTGATGACTTTGTCCCTTGATGGATCTAAAACTCAGAGCATTACTCCTTACTGCCATTTCCCCAGCTGCTCTGAGAAAGAAAAAAAAGACCTGTTCCTCAGGACAACCAGAATGTTTTTCACATGTTGATGGGAAGATTTATGTTTGTGTATCTGTTTATTTCTAAGTTCACAATATTTTTGTTTCCCTGATTTTTTTATTTAACCAACTAGACCACATTCTTTGGCTACAGGTCAGACTCCGAGCTGCTTTCCTCATGATAGGGTAGGAGACACATGTCAGAGTCCCTTCTCCAGGACTGCTCCTGTGTGCCATATCTTTCTTTGCTTAGACCTCCATCTGTCAAGTTTTTATTTTTTGAAATTGCTTTTCTCTTAAATTAAGCATTTTACTGGTTGTGTTGGGTATCAAAGGAAATTGCTCTCTGACAAGACAAGAACATGTCTCCAATAATGCAGCATTAAACAGAGCAAGTTGTTAATTTGTGGAGTGGGGGAAAGGTTCTGCAAGTTGCCATTGTACAAATCCATTTTTACAAATGTTTGCAGCAGATTCCACAGAACAAAGAGCCCATTCATTGCCAAGAGCCCTGCAGAATCTCTGAGCCAAGTGGCCGTGTGTTCCAAGCCGGAGCCTGACCTGTGGACAGCCTTTAATGTCTTCTGCACCCAGTCCTTTTATGACGTGGGCTTTTTTTAAACAGGGTAAAGTGAATGTGTTGCATTGCAAACTCAGGTATTATGAGGAGAAGGTAGGAGTGTAGCTAGCAGCGTGGAGACATTAGGTCAGCCACTAGATGTATTTGTGAATTTGGTTTGAAGGACACAGAGAAAGGTTGGAGGGGGAGGTTTGGTGTGTTTGTTTTTTGCCTTTCTTCCCATAACATTTGGTTAACAGGTAGCCTTTTTGCTAGTGGAAGAAGAAAAAAGTTGTGCATGTTGTCTCTAATTCCTCTCTCTTCTGTCCTCTCTCAATCCCCTGCTACCAACAGCACTCACTTTGAGTGAGAGTTTTTCAACCATAAAAATGTAACCCTGAAAGCTGTGTGGTAAAGGAGAGTCCTACCTCCTTGCACTGCATTGAAACACACAGGCTTTTCCTTTCCTTTCCCTTTAAATGTTTTCTTGACCCAAGACAAAAGTTTGGAATCTTGGAACTTCACCTATAACTTACGCTCTCTGGCTCCTTTGTAGAATTTTGGAGTCTTTCACAAGGTTTGGTGGTCTTGCCCTTAGTCTGGAGAAACTCCCCGGAACCTGTCTCAAAGCACTCCACCTGGCTCAGAGGGCCCCCAGCCCCATGCTTAACCCGTAACTGAGGTGGGCAAACCTCCCGGGATAGAAGGCAGCAGGCAGGAACCTCCTTATCTTGTTCCCCAGAGCCAGAGGGTCGATAGAGGGAATCTAAGGGTCTCCACGGCGTGTAGCTGACAGTCACCAGGTCCTTAAAAACCTGGGCTCTCTGAGCTGCCTTGCTCTGCTTCTGCCTCCCATTTCCTACCTTTGTTTGTTCTTGGTTTCCTGGAGAATGGGGCGATGGAGACGGATGGACAAACCCAGCAGGGGCAGCATCGAAGCCGTGCCCAGGGTTGGCCAGAGTAAGGGGACCCTGGCCTCCCAGCAGGGCAGGAAGTTGGGCAGTGGTTCCAAGTCTTTAGCTCTGGGCCCCTGGTCTATGTCTTTTTCCTTGTTGCATTTTAAAATTTTGCAATTATTTTAAGAAATCCAGTCTTTCAGATCAGCTCTTTTATTAAACTTTAAGTTTTTCTTTATTGATTTTTTTTAAACAACAACAACAAAACAAACAAACAAAAATACCACTGCTCTCACTTTTCCCAATTTGATCCATGAGAATTCCCTACACTCCCCTCTGCCTTTGTAGTTGATCATTCCTCCCTTTTTCCTCAGCTCGAAGCATCTATGTCCAGTGTCTGTGAAATGATGTTTTATCTGTGTCTCAGGATGAGAAACGGCAATCATTCCACCAGGTGCTGGAAACTGATTAGCCTCGAGGCAAGGGTTTCTAGGGCCATAGCTCAGGGATGTGTATTTAATTACAGGGTCCCCAGAAACCCCTCTCTTGGCTGCCACAAGCAGCAGCTTCTTTTTTGGGCTTGAGAACCGGACCTGGACCATTTCCTCAGAGGCAGGAGCCCCAGAGAACATGCGGAGTCGAGGAGCACACTGGGGCTTCCTTCTTGGCTAGACCTGGGCCACTTTGAAACTTGAAGAATTCTGGCTGTCCTGCAACAGGAGCCACTATGACCCTGCCTCCACCAGCCCATAAAATGCCCAGTCCCCATGCCCAGTCCAGTGCCCATTCGGTCTTCCTCTTCTGGGCCTGCAGCCCTCTGTGGAGCACAGCCTGCTCAGGAATCAATTGCAGGCTCAAAGGGAAGCTGTGAGTTAGGCCAGAGCTTGCTCCAAGCCCAAGAAGAAAGTTGTGTTACTGTTGGAGGCTAGTCTTCCAGATCCTGGAGCCAGCCCTGCCAGCCAAAGGATCATTTTTGCCCTTTGGTGACCATTTTTTTTTTTTCTCTGAAATGTCTTATGATAGGTAATAATGTTGTTGACTCAAATTTCCATGAAAAAGAAAAAAAAATAAAACTACCTCTTGAGTGACATTCCTGATCGATTCCTCTCTGAGGAATCCTGTGGGAAGAGAATACTGTAGCTCCTGCTCTGTTTACATGTTTCTGTCGGGAAAGAAACTCTGCCTGCCCTGGGGTGTTGGTGTTTTTGTCTGTGTTGCCATCCCAGGCTTGCGATAGGGGCTTGTGGCTGCGTTGTGATGTCTGGGCCATGTCTGGAGAGTCCCAGCCACCTGCCCAGCCACGGACTACCCACCCCTTTGAAGAGGACATCATTTCTTTCCTGTGATCCAGGGCACAGGGAGCACCACCTCTCACCACCCCATCTCCAGGGGCTGTGGTGGCACAAGCATCAGTGAACATACCCTTGGGCTACCTACCGTAGGCCCACTTCTACCCACAGTCCAGTGTAGGAATCGTGAAAATGGGATGTCTCTGAGCCCTTGTCCCCAAAGGGCCGGCCAAGGGCTGCCCGCCAGCCTGGCTCCATCAACCCTGCATGACCAAATGATAGTTGGTGGGCTCTGCAGGCTACCCAGGCCCTCTGCTACCTCCCACCCTGCCAGCTGGCAAGGGATGGGCCCTTTTCTGTGAATTGACTACCTGTGGAAATGTGACCAATTAGTGTGAAATGCATGTTTAGCAAATGTTAGGTACTGTATTTGAACCAATAAATGTGAATTCTTCTGCACATGGCATCTGTCTGTGAAGCTTGTCTGGGGTCCTGGGGAGGGACCATGGGGTGTCCTAAGGAGCTGGCTGGTGTCTGCTTGGTCCTACTTACAGCTGACACCCACTCAGTCTCTATTGCTGAGGGTCTGGCGGAGGGCTCTCTGTCAGAGCTGCTTGAATCGATGAACCAGTCCCAAAATAAGCTGTCTACCCTGTGTGCCAGGCACTGTTTTGGGACTTTTCACAAACCTGGACCTCCTTGAACTTCAAGGATTATTACCTCTATTTTGTTGAAGTGAGGTGAAAAGACTCCCAGTTAGAAAATGGCACAAATAGAGGAACTTAGTCTGGTGGGGGAGGCAAACACGACCTTTGCAGTAGTTGTAATTAAGGATATATATGAGGTGGTAAGGATCTAGAGGGGGGAGTGGCTTGTTCTACTCAGAAGTGCTTCACAGATGAGCACTGAAGGTGGGTTTTGAAGAAAGGCACTAGGCAGAGGCTAGACCAGGTAGAGATAAGAGAGATCACCTGGCCATGAATCAGAAACACGGAATATTTGGGCATAACAAGGGACTGCTATGGCAGGAATGGTGGCAGATGGAAGGGTTGGAGAAA
Source organism: Mellivora capensis (assembly GCA_004024625.1). NCBI lineage: Eukaryota > Metazoa > Chordata > Mammalia > Carnivora > Mustelidae > Mellivora > Mellivora capensis. The sequence goes on along the minus strand of PISX010000153.1, from coordinate 322,238 downwards.
CTCTTGGGGACCTTGAATGACATGTTGAAGAGTTTGTTCGTTTTTAAGATTTTATTTATTTATTTATTTATTTGACAGAGATCACAAGTATGCGGGGTGGGGGGAATGCAGGCTCCCTGCTGAGCAGAGAGCCCGATGTCGGGCTCAATCCCAGGACCTTGAGATCATGACCTGAGCCAAAGGCAGAGGCTTAACCCACTGAGCCACCCAGGCGCCCTGCCACGTTCAGGAGTTTAGGAAGGAAAGCCATCTGCTAAGTCACAGGAAAGAGAGCTACATCTCCATGACAGCAGTGTGCCTGCCTATTCTGTCACTATGGTCCAGCCAGTTAATACCTAGGAAATACCCAGAAAATAGGTGAGGTTTTCTAGAGCTGAGAAAATGGAGGCTCTGAGAGATCAAGGGATGTGTCCAAAGTCACACAGGAAGTGTCAGAGTTAGGACTTGAACCCAGATCTGCCCAACTTCAAAGCCCAGCCATCCTGTAATCCTGCTGCTTACAGTCAGAGAAGCAGCAGAGTTTGGGTTGAGGGTTATATGAAGACAGGAAAGGTGAAGACTTCTCAGTTTGCAATCATAAAGGCTGAGGAGAGTCTGATCAAAGTCTATTAAATCCCCATGTGTGAAATGAGGGGAAGCCCAGCTGCCATCCCACACCTCAGCATCCTCTGGCACAAGGGACCAGAGAGCCCTTGAGGTTAGAAAGAAATGGCTTTAGAACAAAGGAAACACTGCAGAACTAATTAATAGACTCCCTTGCCTCGCAAGAGGGCACAGATAGGACACAGTGTGTGAGGAGGAGAAGAAATACATTTGCTGAGCACCTAGTGAGTGCCAGGCACTATGATGGGGCTTTGCTCGCATTGTCTCCTGTCACCCTCGTAAGTTTCATGAGGCTCATGTCTCAGCCCCATTTTACACATCAGCAAATTGAGGCCCAAAGAAATTAAGCTGTTTGCCTAAGATGACACATGAGTAAGTGGCAGAATTCACTTTTTTTTTTTTTTAAGGTTTTATTTATTTATTTGACCGACAGAGATCACAAGTAGGCAGAGAGGCAGGCAGAGAGAGAAGGAAGCAGGCTTTCTGCTGAGCAGAGAGCCTGAAGCGGGGCTCGATCCCAGGACCCTGGGATCATGACCTGAGCCGAAGGCAGAGGCCTTAACCCACTGAGCCACCCAGGTGCCCCCAGAATTCACTTTTGAATCCAGGTCTATCTGATACCAAAGTTACAGCAGGCTTCCTCCCTGCTCTTCCTGACCGGTTCCCTAGGGCTGAATATGAATGTCTAGAGTTTGTAACAAAACTCCGTAATGGCCTTTGGTTGAACTTCTTGCTATTAGCAAAACAAACTATTAAACTAATAAAGGGTTAATTTCTGCAAGAGGCGAGTGAACAGACCCAACCAAATTGATCTGAAAAGCAGTGTTGTCCCCAAAATATGTAGAATGCTATAGACACCAAATCTGTGGTTTCTCAACATAGACGACCCAACAAGATGGCTTCATGGAAAAAGAAGTAGGAGTTCCATTGCCAAAAATCTGGGAAATACTGCACTCACTCTATCTTCCTCTTACTGCTTCCCAACCTTTGTTGGCATATTAAAGGCTTTGAGAAGTCTTGCCTGAAGAAAACTAATTCTGTCTCGCCCAGGGCCTACCAAAAAAAGTGTTCCAGCATGGAACATTTTTTTCTTCCTGTTAAAATTCCGTTGGGACACTGTTCTGTGGCATAAAATTTAGAACACTGCTCTAAATTTATAAATTGCTACTGAACTAATGCTGAGCTTTTGATTTCCTTGAGTGCCAGGCAATAATCTGGAAGAATAGCGAATATATATGAAGGACAGCAAAATGCGTTCTATATGCATTACGTTACTGATTCCTCCAAGCCACCCTATGAAGTTGATGCTGTAAAAGATCCCATTTTACAGATAAGAAAACCGAGGCCTAGAAAGGGTAAGTAATTTGCCCAAGGTTGCATGACTCATATGTAACCTCAGGAATGAACATAAACAAGCACTACTGAGTGCCTCCTGTTAGGATCTGTGCTGAGATCTTCATCCTTACACAACACTTTGAGGTAAATAAGATCATCTCTATGTAACTGAAGAGGAAAAGGAGCTCTGGCACAGGTCAGAGTCTGAAGCCAGAAACCCCCAGATATGACGGCTTAGGGAGGGTGTTGGGATCAGTTGGATGTGGCCACATGGGCGCTCTCTCAGGGACCATTCTCAGGCAGCTTGTGTGACAGGCACATCAGAGGGTCTCGCCATCTGAGGTCTAATTCTAGCTCTTCTCCCTTACGAGCTGTGTGGCCTTGACCCAGATAGATCCCTCTCACTTTCCTGGTCAGATAAATGAAGATGACGTGCCTTTGTCTTAGGAGTTAAGGAGGACTCACTGTGGCTGGTTCAAAGTAGGGCTTAATTAAGTCAATCCGAAAGAGAAAGCTGTATGAGAGGAGCCGTGGCCCCTCACACCCCAATAACAAACCTAGCAGAGCCAGAAGCTACCTCTCTGGCTTTGCCTGCCCACCAGGGTTTAGGTCTACGGTGGTAATCAATCTGTCTGAGATCCTGTGGCAAAAGTGCCCAACTGTCAGACCCAGGGCTCTTGGAGTCTTGTTCCCTTGGCAACAAGTCTCACCATGGAGACCACAGCCCCATCCTTGCCCTCCCTTGCAATCTCCCTCTCCACAGACCTTCCCTGTTCAATACCTAGGCCTAGGAGAACTGTAGGAATGGAGGAGAGCTCCAAGGAGACCCTTCCTCGGAGTGAGGAGTTTGGGGCACAGGTGGCAAGAGAGGCAAAGGGAACTTCCAATTTTGTGTCCGCTCTGAGCCTGGCAAGGCCCTGAGGCATCTACATATTGTGGTCTCATTTAGATCAAAAGCCCAGCACTTACCCTATTTTACAAAGTGGAAACCGAGGCTCATGGAGACACAGTGGACCAGCCCGAAGTCTCACAGCTGGTCACTGTTGGAGCTGACACTTGAATCCAGGGTTTCTGACTCAGGAACCCTTGCTTTGTCTGCAATTCCCCACCCACAGTGTCGAGGCACGGCCGCTGCAAACCGGGGAGGCTTGGACAGTTGGGTGAATCCCCTCCACCCTATGCCCTGGCTGTCGCACAAGCAGCAGCCAGCAGCCCTTTGAGGCCTGGGCTGGGCCCTGCAGCAGCAGAGGAACTGCACTATTTTAAGCCAGGGCCAACAGGCCCCATGTGGGCACAGGGAGGGTGGCCTCGAGCCCTTGGCCAGCTTCCCGGAAGTCACCATGGCCTCCCTCCTCTCCCCTGAGCAGCTTTCTGAGGCACTCACTTCCCAACAAACAGGAAGGAGGCCCTTAGGCCAGGAGACCTCCAGCCCCAGCTTCCTCCTCCTACACCCCCCCCCCCCGCCAGTCTTCTCTACATGGGGGAGCTCAGCAGCTGCACACCCTGATCAATGTCCCTTATCTGGGCTGGCTTGCAGCAGGTGGGTGGCTGGGGGTCTGGACTTCGGCTTGGGCCACCCCAGTTCACCCATTACAGGTCTAGGGCCTCCACTTGCCCAGGCCCTTTGCCCGCTTGCCCACAACCAGCGTCTCGTACACATTCCCGTTGCAGTTGGCCCTCTATGGCAGAGAGCAGAGCGGAGGGATCCTCGGACTGGGCCCCACTCAAGGACCCTAGAGAGAGACGGACTAAGAGACTGAAACAGAGAGAAGCAAACTGGGACATTCCCAGAGAAAGACGGAGGCAAAAATAGTGATAGACACAGATTAATCACGGCAGAGACAGCATTAGAGAGATACTCAGAGACAAAAGCAGAGAAAAACAAAGAGACAGCTGCAAAGGGCTGGGGCCAAGAGGTCAGCGAGACGGCTCTGGGTTGTTGCTCCCGACCACCCCCCAAGTACAGGCCCTGTCTCAGGGCTGTGGGGGGCCCACCGGCTGCGTGGCTGAAGAGGAATGTGGGGAGCAAGGCTGGGTCACCCCTTGAGGGCCAAGCGTGTGCACTGTGAGATAAACTATCCCAGGAAGGGGGCCCCAGCTGCGGCTGCACGCTCCAGAAGCATGGCGGAGGGGCCCAGGCCCAAGGCTGAAACCCCAGCCCTGCCAGACACCCAGCTCCTGCGTCTCCTCCCCAGGATCTTCACCAGGCCTCAGATTCTAGAAGGTGCCAGGTCCGTCAGTCCGGCCCTTAAGGGCGTGCAGATTCCATGAGTGTCCCTGTTGTGGAAGAGCAGGGTGGGCCCTAGGAACCTTGCCAGCCACAGAGCCTTCCTTCTCCAGCTCCAGCTGCGGTCCTGGCTCAGGTGAGGGTGACCAGGCAGAGCAGGGGCTCCAGCAGAGGAGTGCCATGGTGGGGGCAGTTTGCCCCGGCCTCTGCGTGGTCCCCTTGTAGCTTTGTGCACTCCTGTGCACCCGTGTGGGTATGTGCGCCTGTGTCCATGTGCTTCCACGCACGTGGGGACTTGCACACATGTATGTGTCCACGTGCTGCCGGGAGCCCCACTCTGCCGCTGCAAGTCCCTGCTCTCAGCCTGGAGAAGTGGTCCCCAGAGGCACCTGGTGTCTCCCACCCCCCACCAGGTGGTGCAGTCCAGAGAACCGGGAGGCACAGGGAGAAGAGCAAGCAGGTCTATTGCCGTCCCCCAGCTCCCCTCCCCACACTGCAGCTGAGGCTCCTGCTGGCCACGGCCTTGACCTGGCACTATGGACTTCTCTGACATTGGCATCGGATCTGAACATCTGGCAGCAGGCTGATAAGGGGTGCAGCGGAAACAGCGTCTGCGGCTGCCAGCAGCCCCGCCCCCCTCCACTGCCCTGAGAGGGGTCTCCACGTTCACATCCTCTCTGCCTCCAGCTCTGGGCCCTACCCCTCTCTTTTCTCATTCTCTGCCTCAGTCTCCCTCTCCCCCATTTCTACTTTCCCTCTTTCTAAATTGCTCTCGTTCTTTCCCCCTCTCCCTCTTTCTCCTTCCTCTGTCCTGCTCTCTCTTTCTCTCTCTCCCCCTCACCTCTCTCCCTTCCTCCCTCTTTCCCTCTCTCTCTTTCTCTGACCATTTCTGGGTCTGTTATGCTGTCAGTGGGTCCTTCTTCTCTCAATTTCTGCCTCATTTCTCTGTAGGTTTTTTTTTTGTTTGTTTGTTTTTTGTCTTTCCACACTGTGCTCCAACCCCAGTCTGATTCTCTTTCTCCTCTCCATTTCAGTTTCTAGGTCTCTAGTTTGTTTGTTCCTTGTTCCACCTCCAGGAAACAGGCCTGGCACTTTGGGAAAGTCCCCACTTAGAAGAGAGACCCTGTGCTTTGTTTACTTGGGGAGGGTGGGAGGGGGGAGCCTGGGTCACCCCCTTCTCCTTCCCCTCCGGGTGGGTCTCATGGTCTGGGACCACCTGGGCTGGAGCTTGAAGGAAAAGACAAATGGGCCACCCAGGGGCTTTGGCAGAGGAGAGAGGACGCGCTCCAAGCCCACTGCCTGGATTCAAATCCTAGTTCCATCACACCCTTGCTCTGTGACTTTGGGAAGACTTGGGACCCCGAGTTTGTTCATCTCTCCAATGCTGCTCATGGAAGGTGAGGGGAAAATACTACCTACCTTCCAGGATGGTGGAGGCGGACCACAGGGGTGGAATAGTAGGGGACGCGGTGCTTGGGAACCTCTGTATTAGGTCCCCAATACATTCTCTGCCTGCCTCATCCAGCAAGGGTGAGGGCCGAGGAGGGGCCGCGCAGAGGAAGGGGATGCCCATAGAGGTGTCGAGGGCGATCAGAGGTGAGCAGTGCCCAGCCTGGGCAGTGGAAAGTGTCCACTGACTGCCTACAGAGAAGGCAACAGGACAGGAGGGACAGGCGGCAGAACTCGACCCCTGCAGGCAGCATGTGGGGCCTTTGGGGCAGAGACAAGTAGGCATTGAACAAATGCGCATTGACGCCGGCTCTGCTGGCCGCTGTGGACCCGGAGATAAATCAGCCCTGAGCCTTTCCTTGAGGGTTCCCCAGGCTGGGGTGAGTCACGCTCTCCCAGAAGGGCAAACAGAGCTCAGGATGATGGTGCAATCCAGACTCCACACCAAAAGGGCCCCTGAGGCCAGACATGCCGGTCCTGGGGCTTCTTGTTTGTGTTTTGCAAAACATTTATTGAGCACACATGACAAATACCAGGCAGCCACTGAGCGTGGTGCAGGCATTGTCTCATTTTGTCCCCATTTTTTGGAGCAGATGGGAGGTCCAGAGAGAGAAGTGACTGGTCCCAGGTCACACAGCTAGGGAATGGCAGAACTGGGATTTAAACCCAAGTCTCCACCACTAAGTCCTCGTGTTTCTCCTTAGGGCTCAGAGCCTCAGAACAAGACCAATCTAGTTCTTCCCACGGCACCACCACCATGTTGAAAGGCCCTGTTTGCCCTGTTTACAAAGGCAGTTAAAGTGAACCCCATTTCACAGTCTCCCAGCAAAGGAAGCGCAAAAGACCGGGATTGTTTGTTGTTGTTACGTGGATGTGACATGTCAGTGATGTCAAGGTGCTTGCTGGGATGTTTCTTAAATCCAGACAATGAATGTATTAAAATGGGAAGATGAGTTAGGGTCGGTCATAGGCAAGAGAAATACACCTCGTAAGAACTTCAGTGGGTGAAAAAGTCATAATTATGAGGTCATGCATGTTGGGAAATAAGTTATATGTGATGTCATAGGTAGAAATTAGAATTAGAATATGTAGTCCCCCTTACTGGCAGAGAATGCATTCCAAGACCCCCACCGGATGCCGGATGCCGAAAACCATGGATGGTACTGAACCGGATATATACTCTGGTTTTTCCCATACCTACATCCCTATGATAAAGTTTAATTTCTAAATTAGGCACAGTAACAATAATAATAAAGCGGAACAATTATAACAATATACTGGTAATAAAAAGGTATGTGCCTGTGGTATCTCTCAAAATATCGTGTACTATGCTCTCCCCTCTTCTTGTGAGATGATGCGAGGCCTCCATGAGAGAGGTGAGCTGAACGGTGGGAGGACTGTGACGTGGCGAGAGGCTACCATGGGCTGACCTTCTACCAACATGTCACGAAGAGGGTCATCGACTTCTTGACCCCAGTTGACCCCAGGTAACTGAAACAGTGGAAAACAGGGGCTCAGTGGGTTAAGGCCTCTGCCTTCTGCTCAGGTCATGATCCCAGAGTCCTGGGATCAAGCTCCGCATCGGGCTCTCTTCCCCACCCACCCCCGCCTGCCTGTATACCTACTTGTGATCTCTGTCTGTCAAATAAATAAATCAAATCTTTAAAAGAAACAGTGGAAAACCAAACCACAGAAAAGGGGGGACTACTGTGCATTTAATCTGTAGAATCGGTTAGTTACGACTGTCAACAAAATTTTTGTCTTGCAGGTATTTTCATGATAACAAAAAGTGTTGGGAGCACCTGGGTTGCTCAGTCAATTGAGTGACCAACTCTTGGTTTCAGTTCAGGCCATGATCTCAGGGTCGTGAGATGGGGCCTGGCAAGAGGCTCCATGCTCAACAGGGAGTCTGCTTCTCTTTCTCTCCCTCTGCCCCTCCCCCAGCACTCTCTCTCTCTCTCTCTCTCTTTCTCGCTAAACTCTCTCTAAAATAAAGAAATCCTTTTTTAAAATGTGCGCTAAGTGGCACAATGAGGAAGACACTCTAGGTTTTAAATACTGTTGACTTCAGTTATCCAGAAAAAATCCCTCTCCTCCCAAGCCAGATAAGTGAGATGTTGCGTGATGGGCCCGTTTCCTTAAATAAAAGGGTGTGGTGGTGGTTCTCAACAGTGATTGCCCCATGGCCTCTCTGTGTCCTTCCCCAACCCCCAGGACCTATGTCTAGGAGGTAAATGGTCCAGGGACAGAAACTTCTTCCTTTTTCTTCCCTTTTCCCCAGTGTCTGGACACAGCCTGGCATCTAGGGTGCACTCAGGAAATGTGAGACGAATGCAGGAATGCACAAAAGAGGGTATCACAGAGGAGTGCAAAACAGAGCAATTGGGGCCCGATGGAACCGGGACAGTTCAGGACCCATTTGGGCCTGGAGGTGGGATGGGGACGTCCCTGGCTGCATGCGAAGGCCCGGTCTTCTAGACAAAACCCCATGCCCTCTGCCCTGCCCTATCCTGAACTAGCTACCCACTTGGCCCAACCTTCGACCACAATAGGCAACCACCTGGCCTTGGGGGCAGTCTCAGCCCAGCCTCAACTTCCCCAGCTGTCCCCTGGGAGTATCAGCAGCCCCCAGCAGATGGTGGCATTCAGAGCAGCCAACATGGAATGCACACAGGCGGGGTTCAGCCAGCTCACCTGTTTGCCTTCTGTTCCCTCCTTCCTCTCTTCACCTTCTTCAAGAGTAAAAAGATCAAGCCAAAGCAGGAGAGCCACCTGGTCAAGTCATCCATGCCCCTGCCTCCACTCCAGCCCGACCTGACTCCACTCCCTTGTCTGGACCAGGCCGGACCCCGGCGGGCCAGGCCCCAGGGAGGTAGCCATTCAAGGGGAGAGAGGCCAGGCTGCAGGCCTGGTGGGGGAGCCGCCCATAAATCAGGCCCCACTCCCACCCAGTCACTAACAAGCGGGGCTGCCTAACCGCCTACATGGGGTCCCTGCCTCTGGGCTCCCACAGCGGCCTGGAACAGCCAGCTGGCCAAGGCCTCCAGAGTGCCTTGGCCTCCACCCCCACCACGGCCCCCAGATAGATAGGGGTATTTTTTTTTTTCTTTTAGGAGAAGAAAAAAAATCGACCTAAATGAAGAGAAACACCAACAAAGAAGGAGAGAGGCCTGCAGAGTCACGTGGGGGCAGAGACCAATTGGGCCTCCGGTGCCCCCCCCCCGCCAGGGCGGGGAGGAGGAGGACGGACGGACAGGGCCAGCCTACTGTCCGCCTGCCGCCCGCCGTGGCGTGAAGGAGTTCCCGTGTGCCCACGGTCACCACTGCCCCACCTGGGCTGCCGGAGCCTTCCCTCGGACCCCTGGTGCCCACTGTCCACCCTCATCCGGCGTGAGAGCTGTCCTTCCGCTCCGTAAGTGAGGGCCTGGGCCCAGGCCTCTAATGGCCAGCCTCCCTCCTCAGTGCCTCCCTGCGGCCTGGGCCAGCCACTGCCTGCTCGGCTGGGTGACTGGTGCCCGCAGCTCTGGGCAGGGAAGGGGCCAGAGATTACTCCCAACCTGCCCTCCTATCATGCTTCTCCCTCTTCTTCCCTGGGCAGCTGATGGGAGGAGCTAGGCCTATGGGGACAGGCCCCATGGGGGTCTGCGGTGTCCCGCTGTCTACTAGCGGCCGAGTGTCCACAGGGCTGTGCTGGCCCAAGCCTAGCAGTCCGGGAATGCGCCCATGGTCTCTGGGCCTGTCTTGGGGTCTCTGGGTCTCCCTGCCTGTGTATCTGTGTTGTCTCCGTGGATTTGTATGGATTTGTGTGTCTGTCTCCAATGTCCTTCTGTCAGTCCTTGCTCTGTGGCTGGTGCAGATCAAGGTTTCCTTCCCTGGGTAGGTGGATGAGAGTACAATGGAGCCCGGGTCAACCCCAGGGCTCCCAACCTAGGACAGTGTAGCCTCTGGAGAGAAACAGGGTAGAGAGAGGTGGAGGGAGAGGGGCCCAGCTCCATAGACCGCCTGGGTCCCCAGCCCAGACTTGTGCTTACATTGCCTGAGTTCCTCAGCAATGTCCAGTAGACCTCAGCCTTCCCCCTCGATCCCCGTCACTCCCCTACAGAGGTGGTGCCCGTCCTGATTTCCATCTTCTGAGGCCCCTCCCCGAAGGAGAGCTGTTCAGAGGCACTAGTTCCCCACCTCCAGCTCCTGCAGATGCTGGTGTTTCTGGGGGAGTCCCATGGGGGGCATCTGCAGCTAAACTTAGGCTCAGCTCTCTCTCTGTTCTCACCAAGTTTCATCTATGGCATCTCACAGAGACTGCAGGACCCCTTCTGTAGGGCCAGACTTTTCCATTTTACATGCCGAGAAACTGGCTCAGAGAAGCAAAGTGACCTGGCAGAGCTTGCACAGCAAGTCGCCTGCCTATTCCGTCCTTTCTTCCGCGGTGAAAGATAGGAGGAATGGTCTGCCCCGGTTCTCCAGCCGCGGGCAGGACCAAGGTGCCAGCTCCAGCCCTAGCCGGGTGGCGGGGGAGGCTCCTGGGGCGGGGGAGGCTCGGGTTGGGGGCCCAGGCGAAGTTGGCCAGGGCCAAGGGCCAGAGCCTTCAGACCCGCGCGAAGCCGCGGGTGCCTAACTGTGGTCACCCCAGCCCCCTCCGTCCGCTTGAAGATCGTGGCTTTTTGGCCTTGCTGATCTCAGTACACTTCTCCGCGGAGAGGGCGGGCGGGGGGGGGGGGGGCAAGATGAGAGCAGGCCCCTTTCTCTGGTCTCAATTTTTTCATCTGAAAAATGAGAGTGATCAGGTAGCATTTCCCTACCCAGAACAATTGCTCAGTGTAGCCCAGCCGGGGACCCCTTTGTCCCGGGGATGCCGGACGCTCCCTTCCCCCTCCCTCAGCCTGGAGAAGGGCTCAGAACGGAAAGGGGGCAGAGGTCCCTCTGTTCTCCTAGCTCCCGAGCCATTGGTGGCATCGGGTCCTCGCCAGTCCTCGGAGAGTTCCCATTTCCGGCCCACCAAACTGAGGTCTCGGTGGGAGAAAGGGTCTGCCCCCGGTCTCCCAGCTGGGCACTACTAACGGCTTCACAGCGTTAAGGCATGAGTTTTGTCAACACCTCTTCTGTTCATCCGCACACCCACTCTTAAGGAAGTCCAGTCATCACTACCACTTCGCAGATAAACAAACTGAGGACACGTGTGTGTGTGTGTGTGTGTGTGTGTGTGTGTGTGTAAATTTGCTTGTCTCCAGTGAGGAAAAACGGGGCAGGGCCAGGGCTCGAACCCGGTTTCTAGCCTTGAACCCGTGCTTTGGCCATGTGCCCCCACGTTCGCCCTTACCCACTTCCACGCTGCAAAACGACCAGCGCCCCCAGCGTGGCCCTTGCCACGACTAAGCTGGATTAGCTTTTAGGGGCTCGCCTCCTGGGTGGCTGGAGGCTTCCAGGCGCCCAGCACCTGCCCGGATTCCGAGGCTCCCGGGCTGGGGATGGGGGACGGAGAGGGTAGGGTAAAGGCGCTAGCCAGGCTAGGTGGCGGGGGAGGGCGCGGGCCGGGCCTCCGCCCCCGGATACCGCACGCGCTGATATAGAGGGGCCGGCCCCTGGCCGGGGCGAGGCGGGTTCGCGCAGCGCGCATTGGAGGCGGAGGGGCCCGGGTCCCAGGTGCGCCTTGGTGCGGCCCTGGAGGCGGCGGGGGGTGGAGAGGCTGGGGGGTGGGGGGACTCCGAGGCCCCGCGCCCCCGCCTCCCCGCCGCCGGCCCGATCGGCCGTCATCGTGGGCAGGCGGCGCTGCGCCCGGGTGCGGCTCATCGCCGGCGGCGGCGCGGCCAGGAGGTGCGGGGCTCCGCGCGGGCGGGACGCGGGGCGCTGCTGCTCGCAGGAGCCGCCAGGTGGGCGCCGGGCGGGCCGCGGCCGCCGTCGCGCCCCTTCTCTCTTCCTGGGCCCCGGCTCTGCGCGCTTCCCTCCTTGGGACTTCGGCTCTCCGCCCGAGGTCGCTCGCCCGCCTCGGGCTCGGCCCCCCCGGGGCCCGCGGGGGTCTTCGCCCGAGGTTTCCGCGCCTCGCGCCCGGCCTGCGGCTCCACAGCCGGCGTCTCCGCTGCGCCCGCCCTCCGCCCGACGTCTCGGTCTCGGTGGCACAGGCTGCGCCTCCCGTTGCCGTCGCTGCCGCGGGCTTTGTCTCCCACAGCCCGGGGGCCCCGGCGGCTCGGCGCTTTCGGGCTTCGGGTCCCGGGCGCCGTCGTTCTCCGCCTCCCTCGGCGCGAGTCCCCGGCGGGGTCCGGCCCTGCGGGGCCGCGCCTCGGAGCTCGGGCGCACGGGTCCGGCCGCTTCCCGCGCGTCTCCCCGGCCCCGGCCCCCTTGCTGGGCGCCTCCGTCTCTCCAGGTTTCCCCCCAGTGTCTCTGTCCCCTCTCTGCCTTCTTCCCTCCCGGTTTCTCTCGCCTCTCCGTGTCTCGGGCTGGCTCTCGTCTACCGCTGTGTCTCTGGCTCCGCGTCTCCTTCTCAGGTTTTCTCCTGGGCCTCTGCCTCTCGGCGTCTCTGATCTCTCTCTCTCTCTCTCTCTCTCTCTCTCTCTCTCGTTCTCCACCTCCTTGTCTCTCTGTCTCGTCTCCCCCCGGGTTTTCTCTGCCCGGCATCCGTGTGTCTCTGTCAGCCTCGGATTTTCGTTGTCTCTGTCGCCCCAGGGCGCTCGCTCCGTTAGGCGGCGTCGGTCGGTGTCTCTCGCTCTCGCTCTGGCCATCTCTCTGTCTCCCCCGGACTCTATCTCTGTCTCCTTCGTCCCTGTCCGATCCGCAGAACACTCGAGGCCCCACTCCGGCCGGGCTCGCCGGTGTCTCCCCCGCGGCCGAGCCCTTCTCATTTTCTCAGAATCGGGGTTTTGTCCTCAGACGAACGAATCCAGACCCGAGCGCACCGAACCGAGGGTCCCGGAACGGGCGCGCCGCAAACCACGCCGGGGGAGCCCGCGGGCGGGGGCGGGGGCGGGGGGGCGCGCGGAGCCGGAGCAGGAGCAGGGGGACAGGGCGGGTGAGGGCCGAGGCGCGGGCCGCAGCGGCCGCATCCCAGGACGGGCTGCTCGGGGCGCTCGAATGGGCGGCCTCGCCCCGGGCGCGGTGACGGGGGGGGGGGACAGCGGCGTGGGGGCGCCGACCCCGCCGGCCCCGGGTCTGCCGCGCCGCCACTCGCGTCCCGCCCGCGGTGACCCTCTCCTCCCTCCGCAGGCGGACGCCGCGGGCATGGACTATTCGTACGACGAGGACCTGGATGAGCTGTGCCCCGTGTGTGGGGACAAGGTGTCCGGCTACCACTACGGGCTGCTCACATGCGAGAGCTGCAAGGTGAGCCGGCGGCGCGCGGCGGGCGAGGTGCTCGGGGGCCGCGCGGGCGGCCGGGACGCGGGGACCGGCCCGGGGAAGGGGGCACGGGGCCTGCTCGCCTCCCGCGCGGACTCCGCTCTCCCCTAGGGCTTCTTCAAGCGCACGGTGCAGAACAACAAGCACTACACGTGCACCGAGAGCCAGAGCTGCAAGATCGACAAGACGCAGCGCAAGCGCTGTCCCTTCTGCCGCTTCCAGAAGTGCCTGACGGTGGGGATGCGCCTGGAAGGTGGGCGCGCGGCGCGGCGGCCTGGGACCGCTGACCTCTGACAACCCGGCGGGGGGCGGGGGGCGGTGCGGGTGGTGGAACGGGTGCGAGGAGGGCACCCGTGGCCTTCTTAAAGTTTCTGGGGCCAGCCGTGGGCCCGCACGTGAGGTGAGGCCGGCTCTCCGCGCGGAGGGGTAAGGAGTGGCTCTGTCTGGCGAGGGGATGCGTGCAGGCTCAGCGGGCTTGGGTCCAGAGGCATCCGCAAGGGAACCCCAGGGAGAGGACCGTCTCTCCAGCCTCTGAGAGGGTGTGCAGCTCCGGGCAGAGCCCCGCAGACCTCCTCCCTCTGCAAGGAGACCTAGGACACCATGGGAGCCAAGGTGTTTAATACCTTAACCAGACAGAGTTCAAGTTCCAGGGCCACCACACACAGGATGATTGACCCTGGGCAACTTCCTTAACCTCTCTGAGTTCTAGCTCAGGGGAATCTGAGCTGCAGATTCCCCATCTGAAAAGTGGACCTAACAGTAGTTAGGTCCTTCTTGAGTCAGTGTGAGGGAATTGTATGAAAGGCTAGTATAGAGCAACTGCTATTATTATCATTATTTATATTATTATCTGTCCATCATCACAGCCTTCACTCATCCAGCCTACCCAAATGTTTGTCCATCCAAAAGTTCGCTCAGGTCGATCACTTAGTGGGTGAAAGTCCTTCCATGTTCTTGGGAGTCCATCCACCAGGATGAGGGAAGGGGAACAAGGGGTCCCAGAGGACCCAGGCCCATCCCTCCCACCCCCTCCATCCACAGGGGAGGGAAAACGTTTCAGCAGGAAAACCTCAAACTTTCTGAGGGTGGACAGTTCTAGGCGTCCTCCCTGCTGGCCCCAGCCGGGCTGTGCGCCGAGCAGGCAGCTGTTGGATCAATTTTTCAAACAATGTAGAAGGTCCCTAGTGGCTCTGGGAGCCGATGACCACAAGTCCTGCCACCTAGAGGAAGGACTCCCAGATGAGAGGGGAATGTCCCAATATCCCCAGCTCTGGGTCCTCTGGGGCCAGGGGAGCTAGCTGTTTGCAAGGAGCAGCAACACTCCGGATGCAGCAGAGGGAGCAGAGCCAGGCTCTTCACCCCTGCAGCAGGAAGATGGGCTGAATGGACCTCCAAGACACTTCCCTCCTGGGCACCACCCTCTCCCTCCTGCTCTGACCCTTTTTCTAGAACTCAGGGTGGGGTCCTGTCTGAGCAGGGCCTGGGGCCACACTCCAGCTGCAGAGATGCACCTGTTGGGTCCGGCTGGTGACACATTCTTGGCCAGGCGGTGGGACATCTGGTGAGCCAGGGAGGTCCCTTCTTCCAGCTCGGAACCCTGGCCAGCCCTAAACTCAGCGTCATATCTGAAGGCATTGGGGAAGCCTGAGTCATTTTGCAGTAGGGGCTCGACAGAGTCGGGCGGTCAGTCAAGAAGCAAGCAGCTGGATCCTGGGCACTGGAGGGAGGCTGTGAGGAAGGCTGACCGGGGCCTGCTTCCTGCTGCCATCTCCCTGCTCGGCCTTGTACTAGGCACCTGAATCCGTTGCTGAGTCCCCAGAAACTCTCAGCCTGGGTCACATGGCATGATACCACTCAGCAGGATGACAGTGGACAAGAGGCGGGACATCTGGGGCAAGGACAGTGGAGTGTGCCTAGATGAATCCAGGAACACTTCTGGAGGTGGTGACCCTAGGGCTGGATGTTTGGCAGGCACGAGAGAAGGAAAGGGTTGGAGGCAGAAAGAATATGAAGGGTGGGTGGGGGAAGAAGGACACGTGCCAAGCCAGAGGAGCAGAGAGATAAAGCGGTGGGGAAAGAACATGGAGTCTTGGAAAGGGTGATCTGGGAGGGCAAACAGAGCCTCGAATGCCGGGCTAAGGAGATGTGGGCAGTGGGAGCCACGGGAAGGTACTGAGCGGGGGAAGTAACACAGTTTGGGAAAGATCTGTGAGTGTGGCCTTATGGCAGGTGGCTTGGAGGAGCTGAGACCAACACTCTCCTTCTGCCCGCAGCTGTGCGTGCTGACCGAATGCGGGGCGGCCGGAACAAGTTTGGGCCCATGTACAAACGAGACCGTGCCCTGAAGCAGCAGAAGAAGGCACAGATTCGAGCCAATGGCTTCAAGCTGGAGACAGGCCCCCCAATGGGGGTGCCTCCCCCGCCCCCTCCGCCGCCGGACTACATGCTCCCCCCTGGCCTGCATGCGCCTGAGCCGAAGGGCCTGGCCTCTGGTCCACCTGCTGGGCCACTGGGCGACTTTGGGGCTCCAGCACTGCCCATGGCCGTGCCCGGTGCCCACGGGCCACTGGCCGGCTACCTCTATCCCACCTTCCCTGGCCGTGCCATCAAGTCTGAGTATCCAGAGCCCTATGCCAGTCCCCCACAACCTGGGCCACCCTATGGCTACCCAGAGCCCTTCTCCGGAGGGCCTGGTGTGCCCGAGCTCATCCTGCAGCTGCTGCAGTTGGAGCCAGAAGAGGACCAGGTGCGGGCTCGCATTGTGGGCTGCCTGCAGGAACCGGCCAAAGGCCGCCCTGACCAGCCCGCGCCCTTCAGCCTCCTGTGCAGGATGGCTGACCAGACCTTCATCTCCATCGTGGACTGGGCACGCAGGTGCATGGTCTTCAAGGAGCTGGAGGTGAGTCCCTCCTCCCGCCTGGCTGGCTGCTGGGTCCGGGGTGTCCTCCTGGCGCCCGAGCCTCAGTCCCTCTGGATGGAGCTGTCCTGCCCACTGGCTTCAGGCAGCATCTGGGCACAGGGAGGTTTCTCTGGGGACACTGAGGAGTGTTTCTGGCCCATCACAGCCTTCCTTGCTCTTCTCCCCCGTCTCCCTCACCCCTCCTGCTCTCTTTCTTTCTCTGTGTCTTGAGTCTCTATTTGTCACAGACTCTGCTTCTTTATCTCTGTCTCTGTCCCTTTCTGTTACCTTCTCTCCCTGATGTGCTGTCTCTCTGCATCTCTGTTTCTCTGGGCCTTTAGGTCTCTGTTCCGTTCTCTTCTGCTCAGGGTCTCTGTAGGCATTTATCTCTCTTCCTCTGAGATCCTGAGCTCCCCCAAAGGACTAGCTGAGTCCTTTGAAAGCTGTCTCTGGCTGCCCCAGCCCAGTGTCAAAAAGAGGACAAGTGATCCCGGCCTCCCATTTGGAGAGGCCGCCAATCCCTGCCGGCCTCAAATATCATAGGTGAGGGTCTTCGTATCTCAGATTTTGGAATGCTTGTGGACATTCTCCTTCCCAGCTAAGGAGAAAGTTCCTGCTGTCCCTGCATCTCTTGTTCATGATGGCTGGTCTCGTGTGTCTGTGTGTGCAGTGGGGCCTAGATGGGGCTTGTGAGTCCTGTCACTGATCTTCCCAAAGGAGCCTGTCTCCCTTTTTCCCAAGTCTTCCCTCCCCCTGGATTGAAGTACTTGCAGCTAAAGTAAGCAAGAAAGCAGCGGGAAAAACTGAGGCCAGATGGGGAAGAGGTTCCCTACCTGCCTGACAGTTTAAAGGGCCCAAGGCCTGGGAGCGGCCCCTCTGGGGCCCTGGCTCCCTGTGAACAGGGTGCTCTGCCAACCTCTGAGGCCGCTCAAGCCCAGGCAAGGCCCTTCTCTCTGGCCGGGGCACAGACCATCTTTAGTCCAGGCTGACTGGTGTGCGGCTTTCCCCGGCCGGCCTCCCTGGCTGTTGCCGGGCTGGGTGTAAACAGCAAGGCCCGCTGCCCTCCCTGCTGGAGCCACCGCAGCCTTGAGCAGCATTGTCAATGCTGACGCCTGGGCTTCCTCCAGGGGCATGTGGCCGGATGGGCCGGGGGCACTGCCTGCCTGGGCTGGCCACGGCGGGATAAAATAGGAGGTTGGGCCTGTAAGCCCTTGAGGCATCATGGGGTTGAGGGCCTGGAATTGGTGGTGATGATTCCTGCTTCCACAGTGGAGGAGCTGGGGATGTGCCCTCCATCTGCCACAGGGTGGGACTTCTCACCCTTGCCCCCACTCTAGGCCAACCTCATGGATGGGATGAGAGGCGGGACCTTGAACAACCCCATCTGCTTTTCACTCCTGGCTGGAGGCCCTGGTTGGGGATGAGGATCCCAGGACCCTTGGGTTGGTTGCCAGCTTCCCCTCCAGACTTCCCATGAGCCCCCTGTGCAGAGGGGAGGAGGGGCAGAGCATTCCTGGCTTTCCAGAACCCTGGATCCACGGGCAGGGCACTTCCTCTGGCCGCCTTCCTAGTCTCTTGGGGTTTTTCACGCAGGATGGGAAGGGCTTTTGTCCCAGCTTTGCTGAGTGTTTTTTCCTGCTTCTGGCTTCTCTGTGGTCCAAACTTTCCTGCTTCCCCTTCCCAGAATCTCTGAATCGAGCCCAGGAATATGAACCATGGTCACCATCTTCTGTAAAGGAACCTTGCAGATAAGTACCAGCCCAGCCCATAGCGGGCCTCTTCATCAGCCACATGGAACTTCTTTCATACTGGTCCAGTGAGCCTGGCTAGTGTCTGTTTGCAAAGCCAGAGGTGGGGAAGCAGAAAAGTGGGAGTGGGGCTGAATGACCCTGTTCTCCCTCTTGGGTTACCATTCATCCCCCCCCCAACCTCCAGGCAGAGTACATCTTAGGAGACAGAGTGGGGAGCTCTCTAGCTCTGAGAGTGGGGCACTTGGGCACCTTGAAATGAACTGGACCCAGGAGGCAGCCAGGCTTTTGGAGGAGACAGGCACGCAGATGATGCCAACACAGGCCATCCAGAGCTCTGGGAGTGATGGCAGGGGGGTAGTGGGGCCCAGCAGCAGGGCAAAAGGCTCTATCTAAGGAAATCAGGGTTTTCTTTGATCTCTGCCTTTCCAGAAAGCAGTCTGAGAAGGTTAAGGACATTCCGGGAAGGGGGAACAGCATAGGGAAAGACCTAGAAATGTGAAAAGGTGTCATATGTCAGGGAGTTTCAGGTGGTCCTCTGTGTCCAGAGAGGTTGGCAGGGTCAGAAGCAGAGCTTGGACCAGGAGCCAGGGCTGGCAGAGGTCCCGAATCCTGGGACAGGGATGGGTCCTACCACGGAGACTGAGCTCTCCCCAGAGGCCACCCAGCCCCCTGTGATGCTGATGACATCTCGCTGCCTAGGGGAGGGCCTGGGATCCTTGCTGAGCTGCCAGGGATGCTGGGAGCCTGGACGCCCTCTTGGGGTTCTCCTCCTTTATCCCCTCTGCCGGCTTAGATGTCCCTCTGTCTCTGTTTTTAATCTCACGCAATCGAGTTGTGTTGGCGCTGACTGTGGCAGAGAAGTTCCTAACAAAGACCAGGATCAGAGCAGCCTGTGTTCAAGTTCCAGCTCCGTCTGCTCTGCTGCCTCACCCCGGGTGTGATAGTGGGCGAGGCACTACTCCTCGGCCCGTGGTTTCCTTAGCTATACAATAAGGGGAGTTGAAGGAACTTCTAATTCGTAGGGCTGTTGCAAGGATTTAGTGAGCCGGGACGGGTCAGCGGTCCTGCACAGGGCCCAGCGCACAGGAGAGTTTGGTAGGTTGCAGCGGTGGCTCCTGTCCTTCCCGTCCCCTCTGCTGCTGCCCCTGTAAGCTGCACTTGCAGGAGGTGCTCAGGCCTGGCCGGGAGGAGTACGAAAGCATAGGCTTTACCCACGCTCCCCTGCGCACTATGTCCCGGGAGTGGACGCGGGCCAGGCCACCTTGCCCTGGGCTTAGAAAGCCACCGTGTGGCAGCAAGGTGGCAGAAACACCTGTCCCTGCCACTCTGCTCGGTGGAGGGCCGTGTGTCCGCCCAAGCCGTCAGCCTCTCCGGACAGTTCCCAGGAAGGGCAGGCCGGGAGGACGGCACATAGGAGTCAGGGAGTGGGAGGTGAGCCCCGAGAGTGCCTAATGACCCATTTTGACATCATTTCACCCTCAACATCCAACTGGGAGGCCCCCAGTCGGCAACAGATTGAACGGCTCAGATTGATGGTTTCAAGTAAACAGTAACTCTGTCACTCCGGGCCTGACAAACGACGGCCGTCGACCGCCCCGCCGGGACCGCGCCCTGGCCGGCCCGCGGCATGTCAGTCTCCGGAGAGTTACAGAGCCCGCTGGCCTTCGGCTGCCAGACAGATCAGACCCCGGGGGGCTCCAGGGGGGGAGCCTGCTGGGAGGGAGGTCAGCTCGGCACCCATAAATACCCCTTCTCCAGGGCAGGCTGCGAAGCGTCAAGGCTCCGGGAGGATTTATGGCAGACCGGCGGGAGGGGTGGGCGGCTGGGAGGCTGAGCAGACCGGCCAGGCCGGCGAGGGACCCCAGGGCCAGGCCGCAAACGTCCTTGTTCCCCAGGTGCCAGGGAGGTCCGAGAGCAGAGGAGGAACCTTTGCTCAGGGAGAAAGCGAAGCAAGGTGAAAACCAGCCTCTTTGGTTAAGTGAGGCTCTTAGCCACCTGCTTTCCTGTGGAGAGGGGCCTGCAGCGAGGGCCTTCTGGTTTTCTTTGAAGTAAAAAGAGGTGTGTGTGTGTGTGTGTGTGTGTGTGTGCGTGTGTGTGCACGCTCATCTGTGTGTGGGCAGTGTTTGGGAGTTTGGTATGTGTCCATCTGTCCACCTAGAGGAGGAGCAAGTGACAAGTCCATGTGGCCAGGGGTAGATGGGCACATCAGCGGGGGCAGGATCTGCAGGAGAGCCTGCCACGGGGCCACAGAGCCCTTCACAACAGACGCCCCTGTGCTCACACGTCTTCTCTAACCAAAAGAGGGAGCATTTGTTTTTCCAGTTCCTCAGAACAGAAAATCAGGGCAGAAGAGGCTATGTGGCTGAGTGGGGACTCGAACAGAGGGACAGGGCGCCGCGGCTCAGCCAGTATTGCATCTCGCCGCCCTGCCACCCCTATCAGCCCCGTGGGCAGGGCTGCCCCCGCTCCTGGGGTCTGGGTACAGAGTCTGCTCCCAGGGCTTGGCCAGCCGGGTCACTGTGACCCCTCTTGCTTTCTGCCCGAAGCTCAGCCTGCTTATCTCCTAATTCTCCCCTTTATCTCTCACTCTTCCACTTCCCCACCCCCCCTGTTCCTTTAAGCCAGGCCCAAGGGCCCCAGTGAGGGGTGAGCGGAGCCCAGCCCCGCACATCCTCCCTCTCTGCCTCCATCTGGGTCGCCCAGGGTAGGCCGCTGACTCCTAGCGGGCACCTTCCATGCGGGCCTTGGGACTTCCTGGGACCCTCCAGCAGCCCGGCCCAATCAGGGGCCCCTGGTTACCCTAGGCAAGCCTCCGTTTCCTCATCTGTAACATGGGCAGAATGTTGATAGGAGGGGTGAGGAGGCCGAGGCAGGCGTGCTGAGAGTGAGCCCGGTCACAGGCACTCCCCAAGCCTTGCCTTCCTCCTCGGAAACTGGTGGGGAGGCCTCCTGCCTGTGGTTCTCTGGGGATTGGCCACTTCCTGAGGAGAGATAGGAGAGATGTCTCTGTGATTCACCCTTGCCCGGGCCTTGCTCTCTCCTGGCCCCTTCAATCCGGGGCTTCTTGCGGCTGAGCCTAGGGCCCCAGCCGGGCTTCTTGCTCTGACCATAGCTGGGCTCTAGGTAGCGCTTTCTGCTAGGAGGGGAGGGGAGAGGTGTGAGGGTTCTTGACACAGAGATGAGGTAAGCAAGGGAAGATGGGGGGCTGGTGACTCAGAGCAGGACAGAGACAGGCCCTCCCTCTTGTTCTCAGCCACGGTGGGCCGTGGAAAGGTGGGTGGGCGAGGCCCGAAGGAATCCTGTGTGTCCAGCTGCTCACTCGTTCTCTGTGCACTTGTTCTCGGCCTCTGTCTGCCTGAGGATGGGCCCCAGGCTGCCCCCAGGGGGGGAACCGAGGCGAGGAGGGGGCTTTAATCCCCAAGAAGAGAGAGCTGGTCACTGGCTGTTGCTAGTTCCCCTCAGGCCAGAGGCTGCCTGGATCCCTCTGGCCCCCCAGGGTTGGGGGCAGCCGGTCTCTGCTCCCTGTGCCTATCTCGGGAGCACAGATGCATTCATCAGTTGCTCACCGACCCCACCACTGGGAGCCCAGCGATGAGCTGGACACCAGCCCTGCCTTCCTAGACCTTCCCAGACCCCGCAGGTGTTGGGGGAGGCAGAGGCGTGAACTGGCGTCATCAGATGTGGCAGGTCCCACAGCCAGAGGATGGTGAGGGCACTGCGGGAGGAGAAGGGATTGAGGGGACCTTTGTGGGGGAGGGAACGAGTGAGCCACGAACTCCTGGTGGCCGGGCTGGGTCCTCTTCCATCCCACGCAGTTCAGAGTGCGGATCTAGAACCAGACGGGGCAGTGTGACCTCGGGCAAGTTACTTGACTCCTTGGGGTGTCTTCTCTCCTTAGACTGGGGTTAGGGACTGTCCCAGCCTCCTAGGGGCATGGAGCTGTAGCACGGAGACTAGTAGCTGTCAGAGTTGGCTCTCATCACGGGGCAGGGCCCAGGAAGGTGCCCAGGAAGTACCAGCTGGGCAGATGGTGGCCGGCGAATGCGCCGTGGGGGCTGGGAGGGACTGGCGTCTATAGTGTGTCTCCCCAGGGTGACCTGTGGGCCCCTGTTTCCCAGGCACTTCAGAGCACCCAGGAGAGCGTGGTATCTGTCACTGTAGAGGGTTGTGGACTGAGAAGACCAGCTGTGGCTCTGGCCTTGCTCTACCTTTTTGTGATCTCAGGATAGTCCCTCACCTTCTCTGGGCAGCAGATTGTCATCTAAACAATAGAAGTTTTGGCCAGAGGATGCCTGAGGGCCCTTCTGGCTCTGGCATCCCACAGTCCCAAGTCCTGCTCACCATGGTCACAAGTGTCCACTCTTGTGATGCTAGAATGTCTTGACCCTCTGGGGGGAAGGACACCCCCCACCAGGTGCCGTACTTTGCCCACTTCACAGATGAGAGACTCGAGGCTCAGAAGGCTATAGAACTTGCTTAAGGTCATACTCTTTGTAGGAGCAGAGCTCCTGAAGCCAGGCCCGTCGGAGTTCTAAGCACCTCCAGTGGCTTTTTTTTTTTTTTTTTTTTTTTTTGCTTGATCCCTGCTACCCTTTGATGAAGTAGGCAGATAAACAAAAAGGGCGCAGAGAGGGGAAGCAGCTTGCCCAGGTCACATGTCCAGGTGAGCCTCTGCATCGTGGGCTGGGAGAGGGAGGGGTGGGAGGAAGGTCCCCGGCCGAACCTGGCTGGACCCCAGCCCCACACGTGCCTCTTCCCTGCAGGTGGCTGACCAGATGACGCTGCTGCAGAACTGCTGGAGCGAGCTGCTGGTATTCGACCACATCTACCGCCAGATCCAACACGGCAAGGAGGGCAGCATCCTGCTGGTCACCGGGCAGGAGGTGACCAGACCCTACTGTGTCCAGTGCCATGCCCTGAAAGATGCTTCCAGAATTCTGAGCCCAGAAGAGGTCCTAGGCCTCTCCAGGGCTGGCCCTGGGCACCCCAAATGTTAGCCCTTTCCCCAAGTTCATGCCCCACCTCCCTCTGACCAGCCCTGGCCCTGACCTCGACAGGTTCCAGCCCCGAGGAAGCAGCTCAGGGATGTGGGGAGGGTCAGGGAGGCTCTTGGAGGAGGTGAAGGTGGCCCTGGGTCTTGAAAGAACAAATAGGGGTTGGTCAGGTTGTAAAGGGTAGTGGGGGTCAGTCCCACCCCCGTCACAGCAGAGGGGACAGCATAGACAAAGGCACCCAGGGGGATGTTTAGAACCTCTGAGTTACAGAGGCTGCCGGTATGTGGGTGCTAGTAGGTGGGTTTGGGGGACCAGGAACCCTGTGAGGCGAGGGGTAAGGCTGGGGGTAGGCCCTAAATCCTGAGTGAATGAAGGAATGGGTGAAGGAGTTAGGGCCCCCCACCCCGCCCTGAGCAGGGAATTACAGGCCCTAGCATAGGAGCTGGGACCTCCTGAGATCAAGCAGGGAGCAACAGGAGAGTTTTAAGTGAGGAAGGGCTCATCCAGGTTGTATTTGAGGAAACACACAGCGGGGGTGAGATGAGGGGCAAGGAAGTCGAGGCCCTTGTGTAATACTGGGGACCCGGGAGGGGGCAGTTCAAGGAGGAAGACCCCTCCTGGGTGGGAAGAGGTGTGGGAGAGATGGAGGGAAGGAGGGAGAGAAAGAAGATAGGCTGATGCCAGGGTCTAGGCTGGTGGGAGGATCATCACTCCCAACGTGGAGACCGGAGGAAGAGCAGTTGACAGGCACTCTGGGGTGGGGTTCGGAGGCTGAGGCCCTGCTCCCCATCCTGTATCTCCAACCCAGGCTGTTGGTCCTCATGCCCTGTTCTCACCCTGGGCCTCCAGAGCGGGGGAAGCTGGTCCTGAGGGTGTGGCTTGGAGGCCCCCTGGGAGTGCGGACAGGAGAGTCTGAGGTGTGAGCCGGTTTGTTGGCCTATGTCAACAGGCAGGCCGCAGGCCGAGGTCTCTGGGGCCGTATCTCCACACACGTAAGCCTGTGGTTGTTGAGATCTGCCTGTCACCACAGTGGGAACTCATACGCGGGTGCGTGTCTGTCCCCTTACCTTGTGAGGGGACCACACAACCGCCTGTGTGTGTGTGTGCGTTCACGTCCTGAAATGGGTGGACCGCCCTGCAGGTGTGCCCAGGAGTGTGTGTGAACACGTCCCCAGTCTGAGCGGCAGCGAGTGGGCGTGGAGGCCCGGGCAGTCCCGCGGCCGTAGCCGTGGCTGTGGCCGGGCAAACGGGGATCCGGGAGGACCAGCCTCCACCCTGTCCCCGCACCCAGCGCGACGAGGCTCGTGCCACGGGGTTGGCCGCAGCTCTCCGAGCAAGAGGGACCCCCGGGGTTGGCTCTGCGGCCCACAGTGCGGAGCCCTGGGGAGGCGGGGCCCGCGCGGTGGGGCTGGAGGGTCTCTGGGGCGCGGGGAGCGGCCCCCACCCCCTCAGCTCCAGGGACGGGGCCACCCTCCCCAGCCTCCTTCCGGGCCTCCCCTGCCCTGCCTGCCGCGCCCCGTGTCCCCCGACCCTGACCCTGCCCTCCGCCCGCGCAGGTGGAGCTGAGCACGGTGGCCGCCCAGGCCGGGTCCCTGCTGCACAGCCTGGTCCTGCGGGCGCAGGAGCTGGTCCTGCAGCTGCACGCGCTGCAGCTCGACCGCCAGGAGTTCGTCTGCCTCAAATTCCTCATCCTCTTCAGCCTCGGTGAGTGCGCCTGCCGACCTGCGACCTGCGGTGGCAGCGGGTGGGCGACCTGAGGTGGGGAGGGGGCGAGGTTGGAGTCCTCCCCCCCCCCCCCCGCCCCTGCCCAGCTCCGTGAGGCTCCGCCCCCGAGGGGGCTTCCGCGGCGCGGCGCGGGGACCCCTCCCGTGGTGAGTCAGGGCGTGAAGGGACCTGGCCCAGCCCGGCTCTTAAAATGGAAGTTGCTTCCTCCCTGGGCCTCAGTTTCTCTGTTTGGAAGTAGGGCCGACCAAGACCCGGTCTAAGATTGGCCCTCTGTGGGGAAGGACTCCGGAGAATTTGGTAAATTCCTGGCTGGAAGCACCAGAAAAGTGCCCAAGTCGCCTCCAGAAAAAGGCCTGTGTGAGTTGGGGAGGCTCTGTTCCCTGGCTCCCATCCTGGGGTCCCTGTTTTCCAGGTTCCCTGCTCTGGGGGGGGCCCAAATTCCGGCTCTGGGCTCCCCACTCATTCATTCGCTCATGTATTCGTTCTATAAACGTGCTGAGTATGGGCACTCTGCAAGGCACTGGGGACACAGGGTGTCTCCCTGTCCGTATTGTCGTGGAGCCTTCCCTATCCCGGGAGAGACGATAAGCATAATACAGTTAGTAAGCAACAGACATGAGTGAAATGATCGGTGAAATGTATAGCCGGGAAGACCATGAGTAGGGCTGAGGAGGAAAGTAAAGCAGGGAAGTGGCAGAAGGTGAGCCCAGCCCAGCAGCCCCACGCCCTGAGTCAGGAGTCTCTGTCTCATCCCTCCTGACCTGCCCAGCCAGTGCCTCTCCAGCCTCCACCCTGCTCGGGGCTCTCTTCAGGCTGGCCTCCTGTCCTCCCTCACCTAGCAAGCCATCAGTGCCTTCCCCGGGTTCAGCAGGGCTGTGAACGCGGACGTGTCCTTGCTCTCAGGTGGCTCCCAGTCCAATAGAGTCCTCCGGCTCCGTGTGCTGCCGGGGCGGGGACAGAGATGGGGAACTCGGAGTGGGGAACAAGGGCTCTGCCTAGAAGGCTTCCTGGAAGAGAGACATCTGAGCAGGGCCTTAGAAGAGGAGTAGGAGTTTGCTGGAGGGATCAGTCTTTTAGCAGAGGTGTAGATGGGATGGAAGGTCAGAATGGAGGGGCATGACTGCCTTGTCACTTGGGGAGGTGGCAGGATTCAGATGTCATCTTTGTGGTAATTGACATCCTAGCCCTGGTCTGGCAAGGGAGCGCCTGCCCAAGACTGGGGAGAGCTGGGTGGGATGGGTGGGTATTAAGGGAGTGTTGATTATGGTTCCTGGGCTAGTCTCTTCACCCCACTACTGCAGTAGTTGGGAGGGTTTCTGTGCAAGGCTACAAGGCTTGGTAGGGGACAACCATGGTGCTGGCTGGGGACAGAATCTTGGGCAGCCAATTAGGAGCTGTGGCCTGGAGCTCCTGGAGGGGCCTTTGGGGCCCGGGCCAGGCTGGCTTCAGCTGGGGGAAGCCCCCTCTCTCCCCTCCAGGGAGACCTACCTCCGAGCCCTGTCTCTGTGAGCTGCCAGGCGTGGTGGCGTGTGGTTGGGGGTGTGGAGACGGCAGGAGGCGTGTGCGTGTTTGTGCCTTTGTGTTTGAATCACTGATTTCACACGTGAGCAACCTATGAACTTTCAGGGGCTGGAGGCTTTTTTCATGTCCCGTCGTAGAAAGAATCTGTATGTAATTGGGGAGTGACGGGAGATTTGGAGACAGGAAGGATGTGGAGTGCACATAGAATTGAAGTGTGGGGTCTGTGGCGGTCGGGCTGCTCTGCTTTCTTGACCTGACCCCAATCAGGAGGCCTCCACGGAGGTCCAGAGGTGGGGTGGGTGGAAGGTGGGCTGCCAGCCACCAGCCTTCTTGCCCAGGCCTCCCTGTGAGCTGCTGCCCTGCTTTGGCTTTCTAGACCCCCAGAGCCCAAGGCACAGCCCTGTAGCCCCTGCCCCTCTTCCAACAAAGCCTCAGGGGCTGGGACTAGCAGGCCCAGTGCAGCTCTGGCCTCAGCCAGGCGATATATCCAGGACTTCTCCTTATATGGGAGGTGGGGGGAATAAGGCTAGCAGAGCCCAGCCCAGCCTTCTTCCCAGGGTCCAGGTGAGTGGCCGAACTCTGAAGCCAGAGTGCTGGCCCCTCCTTCTTGCTAGTCTTCCTCTTGCTTGCCAAAGTGGGTTGCTGGGGTCTGAGAGACAGGGACACTCTCCAGGGCTTGGCTGGCATAGGCTGGAGGGGCTGGATACAGAACGAGAGAGTGTGTGTGTGTGTGTGTGTTCACATATGTGAGGCACAGCGGAACAGTGCTTAGGAATGGGAACCAGGGACGGACCGCCTGGATTCTAAATCTGGACTCTCTCTCTGGCTGTGTGCCCTTGAGCAAGTCACTCTCCTCTCTGAGCCTCTATTTTCCCATCTGTAAGATGACCATCCGGATAATCCTTAATTTGCTATGAGGATTTCATGAGGGAATTCCCTCAACGTGCTCAGTGCATCACTTGGGCACTTGGAATGTGCATTGGTGGTGTTTTCCTCCTAACCGTCATTACCACCAGTGAGCAAAGGAAGAAACGAATGAATGAAGTGAACGAATGATCAAGTCAGTCTCCATCTTCGTCGCGTGCTGTCTGGCACAGCGCCCTATCACAGGGATGCAGATCTGGCTGAGGTGGGTGGGGGAACGCCCAGCCCCGCAGGTCAGAAACTATAGTGAGGCTGAATCTGGGAGGGGAGGAGGAGGAGGCCCTAGTGCCTGCACCTGCCTGAGCTCCTGGGAGGACAGTAAGAGAGGAGGCCAGCTGAGCTACAGAGGCTATTGGCTGATAAGTTCCAGGTTCCAGGAGGAGCTTGAGCAGGCCCGTGTGATCAGGGTTGGGCCAAGAAGAAGAAACCACCCCACACTTAAGATATCAAGGAAGACTTCTTGGAGGAGGGACCTCTGAGCTGGGCCTTGCAGTATGAGTAGGAGTGTTCTTGGTGAAACAAAGCAAGCGGCAGCAAAGAGATGGGGAATCCGGGAGGTCTGCAGTGGTGTGGGGCAGGGAAGGGGTGGAGCGGAGGCTGGGGAGGCAGGCAGGGACTGAGCTGTGCAAGGCTTTGAATGTCAGGCCAAGGACCTTGACCCTTCCCTTGGGAAGGCTTTTCAGCTGGAGTAACATGATCGCATTTGCATTTTAGCAAGGTCCTTCCAGCTGCTGCAGGGGAGAAGGTTGGCAGTTGGCAGCCCAGAGCCCTGCAAGAGGCTAGACCTGGGGCTGGAGTGAAGTGGACAAGTTCGAGGAAGATGGGAGGGAAGATCTGCCCAGAGTTTGGAAGGTGGAGGGGGGTGGCTCTCCCATGGTCCCTGGGCCCAGGCCCCAGGAGTAAGTCCCTAAGGGACCTGGAGCCATCCCTGGAGAGAGGGATGGCCACTTCCTCTTAGACCGCCACTTGGCATGCTGGACATCACCCTTGGGGCAGTGCCTCCCTGGGCTGGGCAGCCCTGTCCCCTGTGACAACTGTCCCCCCACACCCACCCCCCACCCCATTGCCTGCAGCCCCCTCAGTGCCTCCTTCCTGCCTGCCTCCGCAGAAGGGTGCCATTTGGCGTCTAAATAGCCTTCTCCCTGCAGGCGTGGAGGCAGGTAAGGAGGTTTAATTAAAATTAGTGCCTCTCTCCTGGCAATCGCGGTGTTTATGAAGATGGGCCCGGCTGGCATTGTTCCGCAGAGGACTTAATCGAAGCTTAATGGATTGACCTAACATTCGATTTCCTGACTCCCATTGAGGCGGCCGCGGCAGCATTCCCTTAAGCGTTTGCAATTTACCCACTGCTCCGCGCCAACAAAAGGCGGCCTGAATAGCAGCCCCACTCGAGGGGCCATTGTGCGCGGGGGCGCCTGCCTGAGTCACCGCTATTGGGACAACATTCTTTATGCCTCGCTGGAATGAAAGGATTATTCAAATATTCAATTAAACCGTGAAAAGGGGGCTTTTCTGAGAACCTGGGGGCCCCCAGCTCCGCAGCGCTAGCAGGCTGCTCTCCGAGGTGGGGGTGCCATCTCCCAGCCCCCTCCCGCCTCCCACCTCCAGGACTGCTGGGGCTAAGCAGGCTGGGGGTGGGGGGACACAGCAGGCTTTTCTCCCCTGGGCCCATCTCCAACCTGCAGTGTCCCGGGGCCCAGAGCTGGGCAGGTCTGGTTCCCATTTTGCAGGTGACAAATAGCACAGGGGAAGGGCCCTGCCCAAGATCACCCAGTTGGTGATAGAGCTGGGATTTGAACCCCTGACATACTAAGGGGGCACCTCCGGGTCTGTGCGACTCCTGCTCCCCACATCTAGTGGAAGAAGGGCGTGGCGTTCAGTGGGATGTTGGCTGTCACACCCATTATTCCACAGAATCTTCACGACAGTCCCTTAGAGGGGGGTGCGGGGAGGTGGGAGTGGGGGCACGACTTGACAGTGGTCTCCTCCAGGGTGAGGAGGAAGAGGAGTCTGGAGTCCACAGTAGCCTGGGAAACCTAGGATCCCAGGGGTGGGGGCCCTTGGACAGGACTCCTGGATTGGATAAAATGTAAAGTTTTCATGTCCCATCTCTCAGGAACTGATGTCCAAGCCTGACCCTGCCTGCGCTTACCCACCAGGGTTTGGAGCCAGGAGACCTGGCTTTGTGTCCAGACTCTGGCATCTACTCAGTGTCCCAGGCACACCCCACGGTCCCTGCGCCTGGGGGAAGCCCTTTTCTGCCTGCCTGGGTGTCTTTGGGGATTAACTGAGCTAGAGCACGATGCCCTGCGGGTGCCCCGGGAACCTGGGTGTGCCTACACTGCAGGGTGGTCACTGGGGCTTAACTGGTGATGGCTTCCTTTCCCCAGCCCAGTAGCCCACCGCATGGGTGTGGTGGGGGTCCCCAGGCTGCAGAGAGCTGTGAGATCCAGAGAACTGTTAAGAGTGGGGGCTGTCCCTGAGCGCTGTCCTTGTCTGCACCACCCCCTGCGCTCCACCCCATTGTCCCTGGTGCGGTGCTGCGGCTGCGGGGAACAGTAAATCCTGGTAAAGCTGAGGCTCTGGTCCTCCCAGCCCCCTCCCACTCCTGCCTCTACTGCAGCATCCCAGCCCATCCTTCTCCACCCCCAGCTGTTTCTGCTGGGCCCCCTTACTGCTGTGTGGCCTTGAGCTGGTCCCTACCCTTCTCTGGACCCTCAGCCTCCTATTGCATATGGTCAGAAGGCAATATCAGGAGAATTGGCCAGCCTGGGCTAGGGGTGGGGGGTGGGGGGTGAGGGAGCAGTGAGGAGAGGTGGGGGTGGGAGGTGAAGGTAGACAGGACTCTATGGGATGAAAACAGGTTGGGACAGGGATGGGCCAGTAGTCACCTCTTGTGCCTAGGAGGCTGGCTTCATAGAGGTGGGGGCTTCCCATGACCTTTGAGTGTGTCTGGAGTAGTCCAGGCTAAGGAGCAGGGCTGCAATGCACAGTCAAACACGTTGTTCACTGCACAAGGGCCCCTAGGCAGGGGATGAATAGGGGCTGATATCCAGCTTGTGAGCCCCTTGCCATACTGTCTCTGTGGACAAGGGGAAACTTCTTTCTAATTGGCACCAAGGTGCCTTATGGGCTCATGGTGATTCTGGGGAGGCAAGGGAGAAAGTGACCCTGGCTCACTGCAGGGAGGTGAGGCGGCCATGGGTGGGGGTGGTGGACGGGGGCCAGATCCTGCCATACGCCCTGGGCCCAGCTCAGGTTTCCCTAAATCCAACTTTGGACAACACAAGCCTCAGCAGGCGTACCGGGGGCGGCTGGGGATCAGGGTTGCCAGGAGCATCGAGCCCTCCTGGCGCAGTGGGTGTTAAGAGGGATTAGAAGTGTCAAGGGCTGCACATGCTGGGCTCCAGACTCCCCCACAGCTGCAGAGCTGATGGGGATGGGGGCAGAAGGGAAGTGGACGGATGACCACTGCCTGAACCACTGGAGGCCAACTCACAGGCCAGGCGGGGCTGGATTTGGGGCTGGGGGGACAGATCCCGTAGATTCCTGCTAAACCTCAGTCACCAGGCGAGGCACCAGCTGGGGGTGCAGCCCAGGAGCTGAGAGACACCCACCAAGCCGTGATGAGGACTTGAGTGACAAACTGACCCTCTCTGGATGCCCCCCACACCCCGGGCCCAGGCACCTACGCAAGGTGGGCGTGCCCCGTTCACAGAGGAAGGAGGCCTTGCGGGCCAGGAGGGGACAGGGCACAATGCCCCGGCTCCTAACTGGTGGGACTGGGACTTGAACCCCAATCGCCTCTCTCCAAAGACATTTTATTTTTCGTGTCTTCACTGCACCTCTCCTGGGTGTGCAGGAGGCACTGGTCACACTCCTCTGTCCCTGGCACAAGTGATCACCGGTCCATGGAGAGCGGACAGACCTTGCCTCTCCCACAGGCAGCCACGCCTTCATGTTTAACTTGCATTCCTTGTCTGTCCCTGCTCTTACATAATGTGCAGGCTTCTGTGCAAGCATTTTTAATTTATGTAGACGGCTTTGCCTTGTAGATTGTACTCTGGATCTTCCTCTTGTGTTTTTTCTCCATGGAGCTCTATGCTTTTAATGATCTCCCCGTTTGCTCTGTGTTATGTCTGCTCCGTTGCTCGTGTCTCCCGTGCGGGACCCCCCGCGGTGCCCCCCCATAAATGCAGTTGCCGTGAGCATCCACATCCCCCCACGGCCCCATGAGAGAATCTCCTTGTGGTGCTGGAGGCTCTTGATCGGTAGACAGGAGGAGTGCCTGTCGCTGTGTAGAAGCGGGCCTGTCCACTGATGGTGACGTGGGGATGATACGCCAGGATGGGTTTTTGTTTTGTTTGCTTAAAGTAGTTTCCACACCTGGCATGGAGCCTCACGTGGCTTGAACTCATGACACTGAGATCAAGACCTGAGCCGAGATCAAGAGTCAGACGCTTAACCAACTGCCCCATCCAGGCGCCCCACGATGGTTCTGACCGTCGGGCTGGGGTTGGTGTTGATCATGGTGGGGTGAGAGTAGGGGCTACAGTGGTGACATACTGATGTTCTTACGTGCCCGACACTGTTCTCCAAGCACTTCCCACCGACCAGGTCCCTGAATTCTCCTGACAGTCCTGTGAAGTAGGTACTCTTGTCACCTGTCACACGTGCAGGGAGACAGCTGGTGAGGTGGGGATGGTTTGGGAGACGATGGAGGTGTTCATCCTGACCAGTGGGAGGGTGATGGTGGCAGTCATGATGGTGGCAGGTGATCGTGGTTGGGGGAGTGATGGTGGCAGTGGCCATGTTTGGGATAACTGCAGAGAGGGAGGTGTTGGTGACAGCTGCTGACGGTGGTGGCAGGAACGGCTCTGGTGGTTGGGGGATGGTGGCGGCGGTGGCCACATTTGGGAGGGATGCGGGGCTGTCAATACCGGCCATGGGTGCTGGGGGCTGTGCTCCTCCACCGCTGCGATGGCGGTGTGGTGGCCACGGGAGGCCCGGTTGCGTCTCTGACGGTGGTGGCGCCCGTGTCTTTGGTGCTTCTAGGGGGTGTTGGTGTTGGCGTTGCCAGTGACGGCGGCTGATGCGATGGGCTGCTGATGCTGACGGAGCCCCTCCCTTTGCAGATGTGAAGTTCCTGAATAACCACAGCCTGGTGAAGGACGCTCAGGAGAAGGCCAACGCCGCCTTGCTCGATTACACCCTGTGCCACTACCCGCACTGCGGGGACAAGTTCCAGCAGCTGCTGCTGTGCCTGGTGGAGGTGCGGGCGCTGAGCATGCAGGCCAAGGAGTACCTGTACCACAAGCACCTGGGCAACGAGATGCCGCGCAACAACCTGCTCATCGAGATGCTGCAGGCCAAGCAGACCTGAGCCTGGGCTGGGCGGGGCCGGGCAGGTGGGCGGGGCCGGGCAGGTGGGCGGGGCCGCAGCCGCAGCCGCCCCCCAGGCCTTCCAGGGGACTGAGTTTATTCTGCCGGCCCAGGAGCCCCACCCTGCACGCCCCTGCCCCTGCGCTCTCGGCAGCCCCGTGTTTGGGAAGGTGGGTGAGGGGGGACGGGGTCTGGTGGAGGTAGGGTGGCTCCCGCTCGGAGGGCCCCCGAGAAGGCGGCTGCTAACCACCCTCTCACCCTCCCCTTGCTCCCCTGTCTGTACTGGAGTCTGGACGCACAGATCCGGGGAGGAGGCTCGGGATTCCCTGGTGGGCCTCCATGTCTCTTGGGTCCCAAGTTGTCCCTTTCCCCTCTCCGGGAAACAGAAGCAGAGAGACATTGAGGGGGCACCAAGTGCAGGAGAAGAGAGGGTCTCCAGAACTCCCTCCCAGAGACCAGGAGGGCAGCCCTCTGTTCTGTTCAACTAGGGGTCACTGAGTTGGCCAAGTTGGTCAGGCACTGTGGGGCCTAGAGGACACTAGGGGGCGGGTTAGGACCAAGCCCTCCTCCCCAGCCCTTCCACCCCATCCGACTTGTGCAGGGGAGAACTGTGACATGCTATCTGAAAAGAATTTCTCTGCAGTCCGCTCGCTCTATCCCTCTCCCACTGAAGGAGAAGTTTCTATCCCTCTCTCGCCAGGGAGCTAGAACATTCTAGCCCCACCCATAGTTGGCCAGCCCAGGCTGGTGTGTGTCTGCAAAGGCTGTAGTCAAGAGGTTTGTGGGTTTGGGGGTTTCGTTTTTTAATCTAGTAATCTAGATACTCTTGGAAAGGTGGGTATGTAGTGGGGGGTGGGGCAGGGAACGGATTTGAGGACTGAGGCTGGGACTTGAGGATTAGCCCCAAGTACAGCCTATGGTTTCTCTCCAAACACCGTGTGCCAAGGACCCCGTGGGTAGTGCTGGACCATTGTTTCGGTCCGGAGAGGAGCTGTTGCTTGTCCCTCCTTCGATGAACAGCAGGATGTCCTGTCGGGGCTCGGAGTCTGTGTGTGTGGGAATACGGGTGAACTTGAAGAGGGCATATGGGTCTCTAGACAGGGGACACTGCTGATAAGCCCCTTCTGCATTGGCCCCGTCCCATTGGATTCCTTGCTGCAAACCTCTGAAACTGGGTCTCCCGCTCCCTGGCCTCCTCCTGCCCTGTGTCCTGAAGGACACTCTCCAGGGCCAGGTGCTAGGGGAGGCCTTGGCTCTCCTTGGTCCCCGGGCTGGGTGTCCGCCGTCTTTCCTGCTTTCACGTTGCCATTGCAGCTTGTGCTGAGCCCACCCAGTTGGAGGTGACTGGGCATCCATGCCACCCTTGCCTCTAACCGCCCTGTCTCTGTCCCCGCCCCTGCCCACTGAAACATGTGCCCCTGCCAAGGCCCGAGACCCACAGCCCCAAAATGAGAAGTGCCCTTAAGAATCTCCCCAGCCCTTGCCGCCCTGGAATAAATTTTGCAATTAGTTTCCAGCTCCCTTTGCCTGTTTACGTTCTGGGGCCAAAGCAGAGCCTCCAAGGTGGGTTTTGGTGGTCTGGGGCAGGGCGGTGCTCTGACTGGGATGGGCACGACGGTCAGATAAACTTTGGTTCAAAACACCAGGCACCGTTGGGGAGCCTGTGGGCCCCATGTCATCCCTGGGATCTTGCCATACCCAGGAGGCCTGGGAGAGGCTTGGGTCTTCCTGGGCCTCGGCCAGAGTTCTAGCCCGGCCGCGCATCTCAACCGCCAACTTGGGAAGAAGGAAGCAGTCATTTCATGAGCACCTACTGTGTGCTGTCCCCTCATCTCTCTGTCCCTGCGGTAGCCCAGTCAGGCAGGGGCTATGATCCAGGAGAGGGACTAGGCAGGTGCCCCTCAGTCAGGAATCTGCAGGAACAGATTCAAACTTGGGTCCCTCTGACTTCAGAGCACCGGACCTTTCCTTCCTCTCAGTCCCTCTGGTGGCCCTGGGCCTGGGTCTTCTTCCGGTTCTCTTGCCTCCCCCGCCGCTAGGAGGCAGCAGTGAGCACGGCTGATTTCTGAGGGGGGCGGCCTCTTCTGAGATGTCCTTCAGGACTTCACGGGCTTTGTCTCATTTTGTTGTCCCGTCTCCTCCTCAAAGCCACTTCGGTAGGTGGCAGCTCCGGGTTACGGATGAGGAAACCGAGGTCCGGGGGGGTGAAGTGGCCTGTCCCAAGATCACACACCGAGAAGGGGCGGAGCCATCACGGCCACCTTCATCATCCCCACCGCCCTGACGGGTTCACGCTGGGGCCTCTCCCGGTCTACTTCAGGCCTCTGTGCCGATTAGGAAAAAGGCGCCCCTCTAGGGAGAAGTATCCCTAGGCACACAGCTTGGCAGTGGCTTTCATGCAAAGAAAGCGTGTCCCTTTCCCGCCTGGCATCTTCAGAAGGGAAGCAGATGCTCTGGTTCCCGCCTCTGGGGAGCATCCAGTCCCACGCCAGGCCGCTCTCCGTCATGTTGTGATCCTGTGTGACCCACCACTAAGAGCCAGCGAAGGTGAGGAAGGGATTGACTCTTCCCCTGGGGCGACAGGAAGTCTTCTTGGGGGAGGTGTTATCTAAACTGGGTTTTGAGGGATGTTCAGGGGTTCGCCAACTAAGACAAGAGTTGGGGGCAGCATGGGCAGGTGTCTGGGGACCCAAGCTAAGCTATTTGGGCTGGAGACTAAAGAGAGGGGGTGGTGGGAGGAAGGGTATGGAGCAGGAGGAGGGGAGACGGGAAAGGACTTCTTGGTGCCCACCCTGGACCCCTCCTCCTTCCTGCACTCCCACCCACGTGATTAGTGGGCAGGGAGGCAGGAACCCCCTGGAGGTGAGGCAGGGGACACTGCAAATCCAGGCAGTAGAGACCAAGTGCTCGCCCAATTCAGAGCCGCCTTCTCCATTCCCCGTGCCACGGCGCCCCTACCCTGGCTGAGTGCTTTGTTCTCCGGAGCCTCAGCCATGGTCCCCAGCCTTCCACTCCTCCTGCGGTCCTGCTGTGTCTTCCCAGAGCAGGTGGACGGACCGTTGGTGCCTTTCCCAACCCCGCAGACCTGCTGGCACCCATCTCTGCTGGGGGTCTCCAAAGCCCTATACTCCACCTCTTCTACTCAGCTGCTGTGCACCCCCAGCCCCCCGCATATCCTTCTCCAAAG
This sequence comes from Mellivora capensis, assembly GCA_004024625.1. Taxonomy (NCBI): domain Eukaryota; kingdom Metazoa; phylum Chordata; class Mammalia; order Carnivora; family Mustelidae; genus Mellivora; species Mellivora capensis. The sequence goes on along the minus strand of PISX010000153.1, from coordinate 286,915 downwards.
ACAGCCGACATTCCTACCCTGTGCTGGGCCCAGCGACTACCACACAAGATTGCATCTACTCTCCTTGTCGCCTGTGGGGTGGGGGTGGGGGGAAGCAGACGTCCCCATTCTGCAGATGTTGGGCTTCAGAAGTTTCGACAGCCTCCATCCCCGGAATGAAATACCCAGACCCCTGTCCCTGCGTGATGGGTCCTCCCCTTCCCCCCGGGTAGATTTTGTCCCAGGCGGCCCAGGTGGGGCCCAGAGTAGAAACGACACAAAAGGCTGTGGGGAGAACGGGGAGCGACTTAGGCCTGGCTGGGTCCCGGGGCTTCTCATGCAGCCCTGCCCCGCCTCCACGCATGTGCGCCTCCTTCCGGGAGGCTGCTTTGATGCTCCCCGGCTGTGCCACATCCTCGGGCAGCATCTGGGCCAGCCTGAGGTCAGCAGGACAGTGTACACAGTCCCTTGGCCCCTCCTTTAAGTGGCTTCCACCTCAGGGACCACCCGGTGCCAGGCCCTAACGCTGCTCACCTCAGCCCGGAAACCAGCTCTACCTAAGAAAGGACTCATGGAAGAATCTTGCCCCTAACCACAGAATCAGTGGTGGCAGGACCTGGACCTGTAGCCCGAGTGTGAGCTGGGGTCTCCCCGAAGCATGGCCTGTGGCACCTGGAGCCTTCCCACCTACGCGGGTGCCTTCTCTGAGCAATCTTGTGTGGGGGACTCCCCCTCAAGGTGACTGCCACCCCTGGCCCCCATGCTACCGGCCGGGGAGAACTTCTCTGAGCCTCCGTTTCTTCCTCCGTACAAGGGGAGATGGTGGTCACAGGGCTGAGGGAGGACCCACAGCTCTAAGGCAGGCGGGGGCTCAGCACCAGCCAGGCACACAGTAGGTGCTGGTAAGTGTAAGTGTTGGCGGCACCTACCCTGTTCATGAACCTGGGGCTGTCTTGAGTTCCGAAGGCAAAGCGGCCCCTTCCCTTGTCCCACCCTCCCACCAGCATCCTGTCCCCCTCCCCAGGCCAGGGTGACCCCCAGGGAGGAACGGGTCACAGGAGTACCGTTTATTACGAGAGCCTCCACAGGGCTGTCAGAACTTCAAGGTAGGCGGGAAGGGTTGCAGGGGGACGATCTTGGTCAAAGTTGGGGGGGCCTGAGCTGTGGGGCGCAGCTGCGTTGGCACCGCACGGGGGCAGGGGTCCTACTGGAAGCAGGGGGAGGCTGAGGCCGCTGTCTGTCCTGCAGGGGCCCCCAGTGGGACCTTTCAGAGGTCCCCACGACGAGCCTGGGGTAAAGTCTGCACACACTCTCTCTAGAAACCTGGGAGGAAGGTGGGGGGCTGAGCTGGCAGAGGATCATGGTGGGGGTCCCTGGAGGCATCTGGAAACTGCGGCTGGGGGGAAGCCCTCGGGGGGATTCTGGCCCCGGGGGACCCTGGGCAGTGTCCCCTATTCCCTCTCTCGGAGCCTCAGTTTCTCTCGAAGAACACCTGATGCCCAGAGGCTTTCAGGAAGGGCGGTGGCTGCTTCGTGAGGGACCGGGGCTGGCCGACTTCGCTCCCCCGCACCTCGTCTCGGGCCACCTGAGAAGGTCGCGGGGTGCGGAGGGGGAGGGGGCTGGGGCGTCCGGAGGGAGGGCGACGCAGATTGGGGGTCCGGAGGGCCGAGGTGGAAGCGGCTCGGTTGCTACGAGCGGCCTTAGCAACGCACCCATTCAGCAGAGACAAAGGCGCTGTCACTTGAGCGCAGAGGCGCCGCTACCGCTCTTGTTCCCACCCGCGCCTCGCCTGCGGGGGTGGGGGGAGGGGTGGGGGCGGGGGGCGGGGGGCGGGGGCTCGCGGGAGCGGGGGCGCTGTCGGCCCCCTGGAAGGCCCACCGCGCGCCGGCCTGCAGGGGGCGCCTCCTGCCCACGTTGCGGAAGGGGGAGCCGAGGCTCCAGGGGACCCGGACACCAGGCAGGGGAGGAGGTCCGCGGGAGCCTGGGGTCCCACTGACTAGGGTTTCGAATGTGCCTCCTCTTACACCGGTGTGACTGCCCCGGTGCCTCACTTTCCCCATCTGCACAATGGGAGGATAGTTTCCCCAGGTCCCCAGATTAAAGGACTCAGCCAACTCGGGGCTTTCGCCCTGTAGCCCAGCCCCAGTTAGAGCCGGGCAAACAGGCCTCTTGCCCATGCTGGGAAGGGCCCACTCGGCCTGAGGCCGGGCGGTTCCTGGCAGGTCCTCCTACAGCCAGCTGTGCTCTAAGACTGGGGGACTCAGGCTGAGAGAGGCTGACAGCAGCCAGAGGCCCCTGGGTTCCCCTCAGGGCCCCAGCCTCGCCCCACTGCCTGCAGGCCCCCATCAGCCCTGTGGTTGGGGAACTGAGCCTGAGAGGGAAGTGCTTGCTTCTCACCAGGTTTGGAAGTCCTTTCCGCCCAGGAGGCATCAGGGTAGGGGCTCTGAGAGCGCTGGGCCTGGGGGGGAGGGGGGGCGTGGGCAGACAGAGCAGGTGCACAGAGGAAGGCAGGCTCCTGGCTCACTGCCTCTCCTGCAGCACCTGCTCTGGGAAGGGGTCCCAAACCTATTCCCCTGAGTGCGCCTCTCCCAAAGAGCACTGCCCTTTCCTGACAGGCCCCCAGTGTGCTAATGGGGGACTTTGGGCACCAGCAAGGAGCAGAGCAAGAGGAAGGGCCCTGCAAGCAGTGGGAGGCCAGGTGCCAAGGGGAAAAGGGGAGCTTCCTGGGGGGGGGGGGGAGTCGTACCTGACACCTTGAAGGCTTTCAGCTCCACAGCCTGAGGACAGACGAGATCATCAGGGGAGGGGCCCCCACTCCTGCTCCCCCTTGCCCTGGGGGCCCTGGGAAACCTTGGTAATGACTCCTCCACCCCCAGCGGCCTTGGCATTCAGGTTCTGCCCGGCGGCTCCCAGGGCCCTACCACCTGGTAACTGAGGAATGGGGCCCCTCGGATTCCCAGAGGAAGACCCCCCCCCACCCCTCCCCTAGTCCCTGTGGTTTCCCCTACCCTGTGGGACATACTTGCTACCACCCTGCCACCCTTGTCCCAGCCTCACCGGCCTCTCAGGTTTTGCAATGGAGGAGAAGGTTGTGGGGATTCTGGGGCTGTGGGTCCCTACAGGAGAAAAACACTGGCGTAGGTGAGCTTTTCGGAGACTGAGACAGGAAGCTCGCTCTCTGCTCTCCCGCCCTGGACAGGACCTCATTATCAAAGACCCTAAGGATCCACTCAAAGGTTTACTCCACAGATTAATGAAGAAACTAAGGCCCAGAGAGGGAAGGTAACATGCTCAAGGGCACACAGCAGGTAAACTAGGAGATGGGACTGAAACTCCCGGCCTAGCCTTGAAGTCATTCAGCCCATGCTCTGTCTCAGGGCCCCAAACCTCATCTACCCATATGGCTTTGGAATGCCCAAACACCCTTTGGACAGAGACCCAAGGAAGGTGACCCTGGTCAAGCCCTGCCTCTGGGCAGGGTAGCTGGGGCCCCTGTTCCCTGGTGGTGGTGGAAAAAAAATAAGCCACTTCTAAGCCATCCCCCAGGCCCCATGCTTGCAGAATTCCCTGGGCCTCGGTCTCTTTGCCTTTCAGATGGGCTAATAGGATCGCCATCGCCTTCCCAGGTTTACTTGCGCACCAGGGAAACTGAGGCTCTGGGTAGTACAGACTGGGGGCTGGTGTGGCCTTACCTCCAAGAGCCAAGTGTCTTCGGGCTGGAGCCAAGGCTGCAGAGCTGTCCTGAGCCACCTCCCAGGGACCCAGGGACCGTGGGTGGGACGCTGGGCCCATGGGGCTGGAGCAGGCCTGAAAGGAAGGGGTGTGGGCACTGGAATCCTGACAGGGTGGGGCCTCCCGCCCCAGGATCCCCACCTGCCCGCACCCACCGTGAATGCCTCTGTTGCCTTTTTCTCCGTCATCCTCTGCAGGGCGCTCCGGACCTGGGGGTTGGGCATCAGGGTCAGGCCTAGGCCCCTTACCCTGACCCCCAGGCACAGGTGCCCTGCAAGTTAGCCCTGCCCATCCCACCCCCCAGCCACCCATATCCCTAACTCACCTCCCCGTTGTAGGCGGCATAGACCAGGAAGATGTACGGCCCCTGGGGACAGACCCAGCATGTGGGTGGGTGTCACTGCCTTGGACCCAGCCCCCTCCACTGCTTGGCCCCGGGGCCACAACAGAGACACACCGAGAGATACCCAGAGACACTGAGAGATAGGCGGATGAACACAAATCTTACTCTGTCCCCCTCCTGCACTTGGGAGGGGACATCTGTGACATTCTATGGCAGGGAGAACCAGAAGGGGCCCTCCCCTACCTGATCCCATACCTTCAGCCTCTGGCCACCAGACAGCCTCTCTGCCCTCTTGTCCCTCTTTGCCCCCCCACACCAACCTGCCCCATCCTCACAGCCTCATCATGGCTGCAGAAGTTCCTGAAATCAAGGCTAACTCCAGCCCTGGGACAGCAGATGTGTGAATGCATGCTGATTCATGCCTCTAGCTGCGTGTCTCTCTGACCCTCTGTCTCTTCTTCTGGAAAGCAGAAGCCAGGACTCAGCTCCTGCTGTGTGTGAAGGACTCAGCATGGTGTCTGAGCTGTAGCTGGCTCTTCCTGCTCACACACGTGAGGCCCAAGAGGGCCTGGCCACTCACGAAGTACCATCACACACACACACAGGGTGACGACCCTCATAGCAGCTCCATGCTGAGAGTGTGGGGGTGGGTTAATCCTTCCTGTTTGATGGAGCAGGACCCTAGGGCCTGGGGCAGGGGACAGAACAATGAGTCCTAGGCCAAAGTGTGACCCAGCCTAGGCCTTCTTCAGATTCTACCTGGACAGGCTACAGCCCCTGCCCTGAGGCTCAGACTGGAGGACACAAGGTTGGGGTCCAGGGGGCCTCCTTGAGGCCTTCTAGCTTCAGCCTCAGAGCCTGGCTGCTCCCCCTGGTTCTTAGCCCCTAACTGGGTTCGTACCACCCTCCACCCTAAGACAGACCCTGGTGCCCCCCAGATTCCCGCCTCTCCCCACCCCCAGCTAGCCTGTCTTCCCTCTGCAGCCTTTCAAACAAACAAAGGCAGCTTTCCAAACTCACCCAACCCCGCCAGCACCTCCCTGCCTAGCATTCTCCAAGGCTCCCTGGCACCCCCGGGATGACATCCGAGCTCCTTACAATAGCTCTGGGGACCCTGCACGGTCTGGCCCCCCGTGTCTCCTCCTGTCCCATTTCTCACCAGCTCATGTGTCCTCCCTTCATGTCTCCGCTGGCTCCCCCCATATTTCTGTGTCCCCCAAGTCGCTCCTCTGTCCCTAGCCTGCCCCCATGTCCCCTCAGCCTCTCAGGCTCCGCCATGCCCTGCCGTGGGCGTGTGGCCCGGTGCTCAGATCCTGGGAACTAGCAAGCTCTCTCCAGCACAGAGCCCGCAAAGGTTCTCCTGACCATGGTGCTCCTGGAGGGTGCCACGTGTGGTGCTCTGCCCTTTGCAAACATCACCTCCATTGAACCCCACCAGGATCCCATGAGGTGGAGACTAGGATCCCCTGCAGAGAGATGTGGAAGCCGAGGCTTGTCTCAACTCATCTGGGCCTCCCAGCAGGACGCCGTACCTGAACCGGAGCTGGTTAGAAGGGTGGTGCGGCTCTCCTGCCCAGAAACCTGGCCCGGGAGCCGCAAGAAGATACATCAGCCCTACAGAGGGAATGAGGCCCCGCTGAGCTCAGTCCCTCTGCCGGAGGTCTGCTGTAGGGAAGGAGGGCGGTCCTGAGGGCAGGGCCTGCCCAGCTGATGGCCCGGCCTCAGTGCGAGAGGGACACCCGGAGGTGGGTGGGGTGAGGAAGACAGGGAGGCGTGACAGGAGGAGAGGAAAGGCCAGGCATGGGGAGGGACCCAGAGGACTCAGCCTGACTGGGGGACCTTCCTGGAGACGGTGTCGGGAATGGCAGGGTGGGCCCAGGTCACGTGTCAGCTGACCCTGCAAGGCAGCCCTTTCCCTCTTTCAGCAGGAGACCTTGGCAAGGAAGGTCTGTGGCTGACGGGGAGGAGGAGGGGGTTCACGCTCAAGGACAAAAGGTGGGGGCGTCAGGAGTCAACAGAAAGGGACACATAGAGGGAGGACCATGCCAGAGGAGAAGGGGATGGAGAAGGAACCTCAGAGAAAATTCAGAGACAGAGAGGAAGAAGTGAGACAAGGGGAGAGGAAAGGAGGGAGGGGGACAGAGGGAGGGAGGCGGGGAGGCGGCCACTGCGGTGGTGGCCATGGCAATGGGCTGCTGCCGCCTGGCCACCCCTGGAGGGGGGTGGGGGCACCCCAGGCAGGGTTGCAGGCTAACCCGGCAGGGCCCACATTTGAACCCAGGATGCTCTGGAGGTGTGGGGGTTGAGGAAGGGCTTGTCTGTGTCCAGGAAGGGGTGTAGCGCTGCCTTCTGTTCCCCTCTGCTCAGGCCCACACAGGTGTCTGGGAGCTGTGTTTCTTTGGGAATATCTGGAAGCCCCGTTTTTCTTCATTTTCTGGGCCCGACTCTGGGCATGGCCTCCATGCTCCCCCAACAGCCCCTTCTTTCCTCTCTCCACTCCCACGCCTGGCCGAGAGTCCCCACGGCCCAGGCCGAGAAGGTGATGTGGACCAGGACCTGGTAGTCACTACCCACGGTCCCCTTCCTCAGTCCCTGCCCCCGCCCAACACTTTACGCCTGGCCTTGGCCGTGGCCGGCTCCGCAAGAACATAGCATTTTGTAGCCTCCGTTCCTGCTCTGTCCCTACTGCCTGGAACAGTGCCCAGAGCCGGCACCTCCTAGGGGTTCGACACATATCAGGAGGATGGATGAATGACTGGATCGGACCCTTCCTGATGCCGGATCCGCCCCCCTCCACTCCCCACCCCCACAATCTCTGCAGCTCTTCCAGGAATAAGCCAGGCCACATTTGGCTGGCCGCCCCCTCCCCCCCTCACCCCCCCCCAGCTCCCCGCTCCTTCCTCCCTTGAGACCCTGGGCGATGACTTCATGGGGTCTGTCTCCTCATGTGTAAGGCCTGTTCGCAGATACAAATACAGGACAGAGGCTCTGTCCCGGGCCTCAGAGCACCTGGGCATCTACGTGGCTGTTAATACCCTCGGGCCCCTTCATCCTAGGAGGGGTGTAAAGGCCCCCAGGAGGACCTCTGGGACACATGGAACCTGGACAGAATTTCCACCCCTTTTCTCAGCCCTGACAGGAGCTGGGAGGCGTAAGGGCGGACAATAGGAAGAGGGGCCCGGGGTGCAAGGGAGGCTGAGGGGAAGGGCAGGGGTGGAGAGGCCCTGCCTGGACCCACCTCCCTCCCAGCACTCAGGCCCCTGAGCTGTGCCTGTCTGTGTCTATGTCTAGGTCTCCCTACAGGACCGCCACCCCCTGAGGACAAAGACCGAGTCTGACCCCCCTCAGAGACTCCTGGACACAGGCCCGTGGGAGGCCTCCTGCGGCGCCCCTGTGATGGCCTCTTTCATGTGGGCTGAGTGTTGTCCTCCTGACACAGCCTCTCGTCACTGCTGTCCTCACCAGTGCCCCACTGCGGGCCCCCCACTGAGCCTGAGGGCAGAGGTCCGAGGGGTCCTGCGCCCTATCCTTGGCTTCCTGCTAAGGCCTGAAGTGGCTCTAGCGCCAGCCTGGGGCCTGGAACCGCTGCCACACCCCTGAGGGTCTGGACCTCAGCTCCCTCAACTGTAAAATGGGCACAAAATCCTCCCTGACAGGCTGCCTCTTTGATTCGAGTTGGTTCCCACTCTCGCCCTCAACTTCCTGCCTCTTGGCAATGTCCCTTAGTCGCTGTTGGTGCCTCCCACGACCGACAAGACACTCCTTTTCCCATCTGCTGACAACCCAGTCACTCCCTCTGAGCTCCACTATGTGCCAGAGCCCTGGTCCCAGGTGATCCAGGGCCTAGAAGTACCTGGAAGGAATTGAGGCCCACGGCGGCGTAGGCCCAAGCCGGGCTGAGGTGCACCAGCACGCCGACCAGCCAGGTCAGGCCCAGGATGGGAAGCAGGACCAGCACCGGCTTCACTATGGCCCTGCAGGAGAGCAGGCCAGGCTGAGGGAGGCCAGGCTGGCCTGGGAATCCCTGCAGGCTGCTGGGTAGGGCAGCACGTGGGAGGTGCCTGGAGAGGGGAGTCGGACGTGCAGACCGGGGACCGCTGCTCAGGACTTAGGTGCAACTGGGATCTTCAGCGGGACTTGGCTGTCCCTTCTCAGACCCAGAAGTAGTTGGCACTGGGGAAATGGGGTCCCAGTCCCAAACCTGGCTCAGAGGAAGGGTGCGGCAGCTGCCTAGAGGGAGGGGTAAGGACTGCGGAGGGGATCCAGGTGGCATGGAGTCCAAACTCTTCCCTTCCCAGGGACCCCTGGGGCTCCCTGGCTTTTCAGGGACCCACTGGCTTGGGCTGCCCTGCCCTTGGCAGAGAATGGGGGTGGGGAGAGGAAGGCCAGGGGCATCCTCCTGTCAGCAGGACATGGCCCTGGAGAGTGAGGAGAGTTCTTGCAGGGGTAGGGACCTAAATCCTCACTCTGAACCTAAACTTCTGGGGACCGCCTGATCGAGGGGTCTCCCCTACCTTTTCCCTTCCAGGCCATCCGTGCTATCAGTAGACAGTGAGCCCCCAGGACAGCGGCTTGTGTCTACATACCCTCCCACCCCTCAGCACTTAGGACTGATTACTGCCCCCCAGGTGACTTGCGAGGTCACATGCTCACCCTCGTCCACACACTCGAGCATGCGACACCTGCTCAGGTCCGGTCTTGGCCCCGTGAGCACACATGGCCTCAGGACCACATCCTGCCACCACAGACTCGCACAGGCCCCCATCCAGTGAGCCTCCCGCGTGCTCCCCCACTTCCGGGCCTCACCATGTCTGGATCCTGACCTGCTCCTGCAGGCAGGGCCGTGGGCTCAGCATGCGGGCTCGGCGGCGGGCGCTGGCCACAGTGACCATCACCACACGGACCAGGATGCAGGTGTTGGCCTGGAGACCGGGCATCAGTGGGTGAGAGGGCCTCTCCCTTCCCCAGCGCGACCTGCCCACCCCCCTAGGCCCCCAGGCCACCCGGCTCACAGTCAGGACCAAGAGCACAGGCCCCACAAAGGCCCAGATGATGTCTGTGTGCACGTTGAGCCAGCAGTGCCCGGCCGCCACATAGTCATGGGGAGACAGGGCCAGGGTGACAGCCACAATGGCCGCAGGCACACCTAGAAGAAGAATGAGTGTCCCTCGGACCATGCCTCGCAGCCTGTACTCTCCCAGACCCCGACCCGCCCCCAGGACCTGACCCCGCCCCCAGGACCTGACCCCGCCCCGCCCAGAGCGGCCGCTGCGCTGAGGCTGTCCCATGGCAGCAGGTGGACAGGGCGGCTCTGGGTGGGGCTCTGGATCCCAGGTGGAGACGGTGACCGGGCGGTGTCGGACAGCGAGAGGCCACACGAAGCTGACTTGAGAATAGAGCAGGAGCGGGGAGCAGGGGGGCCTCACCCCAGCCTGTGGTGTAGTAGAGCGCCATCCGGGGGCCCGGGCGCATGCTCACGACCACCACCTTGCTCCAGAGCAGGAGGCCCTCCACCAACATCCAGGAGAATGCCACCAAAAAGAGGAGGTGCATTACGGCTGTGACGGCCACACAGGCCACCTGTGGGTGGGAGGGTGGCAGAGCCCCACCAAGGCCAGCTGTGGGCACAGCCCAGCTCTGGGTCTCACGCCTGTGTCTGGCATCACCAACGCAAGGACGTATCTGTGGGGAAGGTCTCTGGACAGCGCCCTGGGCCCACCTCCAGCATTCGGGGCTTTGTTCACCTCTGGGCCATGCTCCCCCCAGGAAATGGAGCCAAGTGAAGTGGGGGGCAACCCAGAAACGGCTGGTCCCCCCTGAGCTCACAAGCACACTTGCTGAGTGCCCACCTTATTGGCCTTTGCCCACTCGCTGGCCATGAGGAAGCCCTCGGCAGAGGCCAGGGAGAAGGTGAGGTTCTTGTGGACCGTGGCTCGCTCTGACTTGGGGACCCTGGACAGGCAGAGGTCCGTCAACAAGGTCACCACCAGCAGCCCCCACCCACTATCCGCCCCTGCCTGCTTGGGTCCCTGTGGGTGAGCTAATGAAGACAGAGACGGAGGCTCCACGGGGGCCCACAGCCCTAAGAAGACCCCGGACCAGGGGCTTCTTGGATGAGGATGGACACAACCGGAGCTCGTCTCACCTGGCTGCCAGGAAGAGCAAGAAGGTGGTGGCCAGGGCACAGAAGGACACGCCGCAGCCCACAAACGAGAGTGTCCTCAGCAGTGACTCCTCCTTGGCGCTCCTCTGTGGGCCGGCCGAAGACCCCGGAGGACAGTAACCCCATCACCGCCCCGACCTGAGCACACCGGGTCTCGCCCTGTCCCGGCCCAGCAAGGCTCCCCAGGCCTCCTTGTCTGCGGTGACGCAGGGGGGCAACGGCAGCAGCCGGCAAGGCCAGGCTTACATACAGCAGGCACTTAATACAAGAGCATTTGCCTGTCCTCTCCTGCTGGGTCTCCGTAACCTGGCCCTGACCGCTCCCGCTTTCGCTGATGTCAAAGCTCCTGAGAGCCCTGGCTGGGAGGTGACTGAGGCAGCCACAGGGAGAGGATGGCATGTCACAACCCCGTCCCCCACGCTGGGGGAGGGGGCATGGAGCTCACACGCAAACATGGCCACTCTCTGTTTTTACAGGACAAATGTGTCTGTAGCATGTTTCTCTAGTGTGCTCCCCATCACGCCGAGGAACCCTGGCGTTCCTGAGCCTCTGGCCCTGTGTCACTCAGTCTCTTAGCAAGTGACCCCTCCGAGTCCCTTGCCAGTTCTAGTGAGCACACCGGTTGGGCTCTGCTCTTGGGATTGGGTGTAAATGCTGGGTCTTCCCAGGGGCCTCCCTTGGTTTGGTCTCTGGTTACTTCTGACCTCATCTCAGCCACGGCTTCACCTGCGGGCCCTTCGTCTCCAGCTGAGACCTCTCCCACCCCGTTACTGTCCTGGGCCTTCTCTGAGATGACTCCCTCACCCCCCGGCTGCCCAGGCCTTTGTCCCTGACCACCTCCTCTTCCTTCAGTCCCGTGTCCTCCATTGGCCCGCTGTCCCCCCATGCAGGGCCTGCCCCCTGCCCGAAGACCCCTTGAGGCTCTCTGCCCCTCCAGCTCACAGGCACCAGAGGGCGCCCTTGGGGCAAAGCCAACACCTGCGGAACACATTGACGACGGTCCCCTGCAGATAGGATCCATAGGACCGCCATCTGAGCGCCTGAGCATCCTGGGCTCTGGGCTCTGACCCCTGCCACTCGTCTCTCCATCTTCTTCCACTCCTGGGCCCGGCACAGGCAGCTCCAGAGACATCGAAGTTCTCAAATGTGTCGGAGTCGGCCTGCCCTTTCTAGTCTCCTTGCCTTTGCTCAGACTGGCCCTCTGCTGGGGATGCTTTTCTGTTCAGTTCTTGGTCACGCTTTAAGACTTGGTTCCAACATCGCCTCCCTCCACGCCCCTGTGCCAACCCTACCTCCCTGGGACTCACCTGAACGTCATACACCTGCAGCAGGACCGCGAAGTTGGTGCTGTGGTTGCAGAAGCAGGCAGTGGAGGCCTCGTACAGGGCGGCCATGGAGCAGCCAGCGGTGGCCCATGAGCCCCCTGTGTCCGGGCTGGGGGAGGGCAGGGAACAGAAGGGCTCTTGAAATAGGGAGGACGTGGGGGTGGGGGTAGGTGGCATGCAAGGGACAGCCTCTCTCCAAAGCTTGGGGCCCATCACCACTCTGCCTCTAACCAGCTTTGTGACCTTGAGCAAGCCTCTGCCCTTCCTGAGGCCTCAGTTTTCCATCTGTAAAATGGACTTAACACTCTTAGGGATGATAGGTGGCCATGGGGCCAAGACCAGTAATTACAACTGATTAATGGCATTAATTACTAAGTGACAGGGCGCCTGGGTGGCTCAGTCAGTTAAGCATCTGCCTTCAGCTCAGGTCATGATCCCAGCGTCCTGGGCTCAAGCCCCACATCGGGCTCCCTGCTTGGCGGAGAGCCTGCTTCTCCCTCTCCCTCTGCCTGCTGCTCTGCCTACTGTGCTCTCTGTCAAATAAATAAATAAAAGTTGTGTTTTTTTTTTTTTTTAATTACTAAGTGACAGTGATCGACGTTCAGCCAAGGATCCAGGGCTGCGAGCTGGGGCTCATCTCTGAACCGTCTTCTGCTCCTTCAAACGTCCAAGCGCCCTGGCCTGGGTCATATCATCAAGTCTAACACCTATTTGACAGACGGGTCTCTCCCCAGGCACCCCACAGAGTGAGCTCGTGTATCTCCCATGATGGGGAGCTCACTATCTCCTGGGTAACAGCTTCTCTTGCTCCAGCTTCTCCTGGAGCTGGGGAGGGGCCCGAGGCAAGACAGGTGGTGACTGGCGACCCAAAACACACCTCACCCTCAAGCAGAATGGATGGCTTAAAAAAAAAAACCAAACAAACTAACACCAAATTGCCTTAATTAAAGAACTGGGAAATGGAAACTCACCTGACACTGAAGTTCCAGAAAGCACAGACAGGCTGCACCAGTCTCGGCGGGAAGGCCTGAGGGCAGGAAACAGGGCCAGAGCAGGCGTGTGAGTGTATAGGGGGAGGGGGGCCTGGGGCAGGGGTGTGGATGTGTATGGAGAGCGGAGACCAGGGGGGTGTTGGGGGATGGCGAAGTCTCTGAGTTGGAGGGACTGGGGGTTGCCCAGCGTGGGTCACAGGTGGAGAGGTGGGGAAAAAGGCCAGTGGGGAGGCAGAAGGGAGGGAAGGGCAGGAGGCTGGTGTGCTAACATCATGTATGATATTGAAATACTGGGAACAAGTTAAATGCCCATCCTTTGGGGAGCAGTTAAACCACTGTGACTCGTCCCTCTTGGGGACCAGCTGTGCACCTGGTAAGATGAACAGACAGGTCTCTATCTACCGGCAGGGAAAGAGCTCCGTTATACTTTGCTGAATAAAGAAAAAAGCTGCATATCATCCCGCATAGTATGAACTCACTTATGTAAAAAAAAAAATACATATATACGGTCTATGTAATTGTGAACACATACACACAAGAAGTCTGGGATTAAATGCACAGCTAATTCAATCATGGCTAGGTCTCAGTTTGAATGTGTCATAATGAACATATTAATTCTTTGGTAATTAAACAATGACAACTACATGGATTTTATAAGACGTCATTAAGCAACCCGTGGTACCAGCCCCAGTGCAGACAGGGAAAGCAGCCTGAGTTCAGGACTTGGGCTATGTGTCCCCACGGACAAGGGTAACAGCAGTGTGACGTCACTAGAACAGGAGACTCTGTGTCGTGTTCTTCATGTCCTTTATTGTGGCCCATCTTCATAACAACCTTGGAGACAGGCATAAATTCATATAATTTCAGATGAGGAAATTGAGCTTCAGAGAGGGATGTTAGTCTGCCCAAGATCACACAGCGCAGAGCTGAGGGTGGGCCCTGACTTGGTTATGCTGTTTCAGCCACTCTGTGATTCTCTAGAGAATGTGGCATTTCTTGGGTTGACTGAATTATCACCCCATGTATTCACTCACCCGTAACATTTTTTTCTAAGTTTCTGAATCTATGTTGGGTGCTGGAAACACAAAGAAAACCTGTTGATTGCTTTTAAAATGGATGATTGTTGGGGCACCTGGGTGGCTCAGTTGGTTAAGCGTCTGACTTTAGCTCAGGTCATGATCTCAGGGTCCTGGGATCGAGCCCCATGTCGGGCTCCCTGCTCAGAGGGAAGTCTGCTTGTCCCTCTCCCTCTGTGATCTCTCTTGCTTTCTGACAGAGTCCGGCAGGGTCATTGTAATCGAAAAAACCCTGCAGAACCCAAGTTCATTTTGGACCCTTGCTGGGGAAGGGGTGGCTCTGGACTTGACCTTGGTCAAAGCCTATACATGCTAGGATTCAGCAGCCATGACAAAAGACAGGGTGGCAAAAGGATTTCTGTGACTGAGACAATGCAGAAAACACATTCAGGAAAAGCAAGAAACACAAATGTTCACGTGACTCAGCTGAAGGAGCCAGGACTTTGATTTTGCAAAAGGAATAACACAAAACCAAAATTACGGCTTTAGGAAAATTTTAAGAAAAAACTATAGAAATCAGGACAAACTAATCATAGTATGTCCATATAGTGGAATCTAACTCAGCAGCAAAGAGAAGCAAATTATTGAAACAGGAAACAATATGGATGATTCTCCAAAAACCCCCAGTGACAAAAGACCCCAGAAAACTATGGTTTCATTTATGGGAAACACTGGAAAAAACAGACGGAATCTATAGTCACAAGAAGCAGATCAGTGATTTCCTGGGGTGAAAGGGTGGGAAACCTGCCTGGCGGGGGGACACAAAGAAGCCTGTTGGGAAGGTGGAAAAAGTCTTACCTTGCTTGGGGCAGAGGTCCCTGAGTGTATATGCGGGTCAAAACCCACCACGTTGTATAGTTAAAATGGAGATTGATTTTTACAGTCTTGGGATGACATACCGAAGACTGGTAAAGTGTGGGGTGTGTGTATGTGTGTGTTCGTGTCTAGGATTAGCGGTCGTGGGTAAAAGCCAACTTTAGATTTCTCTGAAACTAACGTTGCAAAAGCAGGAAGGAATTTGTGTATTTCACGTAATGAAATGAAGCAACGTTTTTTAGCGATCTTTCCAGATCAGTTTATAGAAAAAGACCTGTTCCTTGCATAACCCTAGTGGATGTACGATTCCAGCACGTAGCTGCGTATGGCTTTTTGCCCAGTCCCCCTTGGTGGACGCTCGGGCTCTTCCAGCTCTCAGGAGCACGTGGCTGTGCAGGTCTCTGCACATGTCCCTGGATGTTCCAACGGGAACCACCAATGTTTCGAGTCATGCACACAGATAATGAAATCCCAGCTCTGCCACTTACAGGCTGGGGCCCATCATAGCCCCTCTGCCAAGCTCACTCTTCGCCTATCTCGAATGGGCAGTTGGAGAATTACATGGACGTTGCTTATTTAAGTCCCCCAGCACAAAGTGAGTGTGTAATAAACCAATTTCCTTTCAGGTCCCTGGAAGACAATGGGGTGCCTTGGGAATGAGTATTTTTCTTGTACATTTTTAGACCTCGGTTCCATTGAATGCATACTGGGGAAGGGGGCACCAAGCCAGGATAAGTATAGTGGGGTGGCAGTTCCCAGAAGCACCCCCCGTGCCCAGTACCTGGGCCTGGTGCTTCAGGTGAAACGTCACGGCTGTGCTGACCTCCCCGGTTTCATCCCACACCTCAGAGGAGATGATGGCTGAGCCCACCCGGGTGCTTAGAAACCTGTGCGGAGAAAGGGAGCTTTTAAGGGCACCAGGTGGCTGTGCAGGAGAGGTTGTGGATGGCCTGGCTATGCAGAGATGACACCCTCTGTGTCCAAAGAAGCATCAGGAAATGTCCTGTGCTTGGAATTAGGGCGTATGAGTTCCAGTTTTGCCTTGGGGACTTGCTAGGAAATTCAGTAAGTCCCGCCTTCTCCCTGAGGCTCGACACTGAAGCCTGGACCCCAGACAGCGGTCGAGCCCGGTTCCAGGGGCACACCCAGCGTTGTGTGTGTTGGGGGTGGGGAGGGTTTGGTCCTGGCTACTAACGGCGGATTTGCCTATCAGAATGAGGGCTCTGGGATGGGATGGAGGCCTGGCCCTGCCTGGGGAGGGGATCCAGACCCTCAGCAGCCTACTGGCTGGCCCCCACTCACCTCCGCGTCTTGCTCGCCTCTTCTGAGCGGTCAGGGGCCTGGGGCTCTAGGCCAGGCTCCCGTAGGGTGTGCTGGAAGATACTGGAGCTGAACCAGCTGTGGATCACGGTGACTCCGGAGAGGCCTGGCTGAGTGGGAGGGGACACAAGACCCCACCCTGTGTCTGAGCAAGGGCCACAGGTTGGCCCCGAGGGAGATGCTCTGCTCACCTTACAGACAGGGAAACTGAGGCTCATAGCGATTAATTGCCTTCCCAAAGGTCACACAGCCTAATAAGTGGTGGAACCAGAATTCCAACCAGCCATGGCTCATGCGCTACGCGCTTAACCCGGCAGCTCTAAGGCCCTTGGCTGCACGTCCTGACCCTCCGGGGCGGCAGCAAGCCTGCGGGTCTCCTCCACCACCCGCTTCCAAGAGGCAATGTGTGGTTCAGTGGAGGAGACTCAGCACACACCTACGATGTGACAAGTGTTTTTGACCTCATAATCACGTGCAAGGCAAGTACAAAGAGGACAGTCTTCCAGGCAAGGAAACAGGCTCTGAACGGTGAGGTGACTTATTCAAAGTAGCAGAGTTAGCAACACGAGCTGACCCAGGCCCCAAGAGGAACCCACTCCCCACCCCACCCTCCGTACCCACCTTTCCCAAGGAGCTGCTTCACTTCTCCCGCGGGGATACGGATGTGGCCAGGCCCCTCTGGATGTCCACGGGGCATCGTGAACACACAGCCCTCTCTGCTGGCTTCCCCCAGGTGTAGGCTCCGCACCTCCAGACCTGGGATCAAACGGGGCTGGGTGGCTGGACCTCCGGAGGGAGGTCTTTCTGCTGACCTGGCCCCCGAGGCAGGGTTGGCTTCCCCTCTCCTTCAAGTCCAGGAGAGGGGAATCACTGAGAGGCGTCCCTGGGGGCCAGGATCCGAATATCAATGCACCCCAGAAACCACTGGGTTCCCAAAGGACACAGGTTTTCGCCAAAGTTCTGTCCATCAATCTATAAACACTAAGTGTATACTTGGGTCTGTCCTGAGAGGCAGAAATGACTCAGAAATGGTCCTGGTACTCAGGGGGCCTCAGGAAGGAGGTCATCCCCACAAATGCAAAAAGATATGTTTGCATATGGGGTGTCGGCAGAAGGAGGAACTGACTGTCACAGGAGAGCTAAAACCAGACGAGGCTTCCTGGAGGAGTTGATGCCCCAGCAAGGTTCTGAAGGATAGATAGGAGTCTGCTAGGAGGCCAAGGGAGAGAGGGCATCTGGAGGGAGGGCATGGCTCGGGCAAAGGCAGGAGACCGACTGGAAGTGATGGAGGCTGAGAAGAGACGTCTGAGCTCCGAGGGCCCAGCTGGGTGGGACGGGGAGCTCGCAGGCTCACCGGCTCCATGGCGCTGGATACGCAGTCCCGGCCGCTCGGAGGTCAGCACGGTGCTCAGCACGGGTGCCAGGCGCTGGACACTTGCCACCAAGGCCATGGGGCCGCCGACCACCTGGGAGGAGCTGCACCTCAGCTCCCTCCCGCCCCGCATCCTGCTGCCGCCCGCCCTGACTGGTCGTGAATGTGTTCCCAGGGATCTGTGAAGTGTCCGGCCTGCTGCAGACACTTGACGGCTGCTCAGGGCCTCCAGGATCGAGTCCTGGGTCCTCAGGCTGGTGTCTGAGGCCCGGCCCCATGGGCCCCCTCTGTCCTCTCCGGGCTTCTCCTGAGCCGTCATCGGCTAGCCCAGGCAAAGGCCTCCCAGGGCTCTGTGCCCGCTGGCCGCTTGTTTGCCATCTGGGCACCCTCTGAAGCTCACTTCCCCGGGAGCCATTCCATGAAACCAGGGCCCCCTGTTGTGTTATCTCCAGCCCATGCCCTCCCCAAGCCTCGGGCCCGGTTCCATCTGCTCAGGCCAAGAGGCCCCACCTCTGCTCCTCCTGCCCCAGAGACTTTCAGGGGATGTCTATGACCCCTCGTTCTCTCCTCTCTCTGGGCCGACTACTCCCAAGCCTTCGGCCACTTCTGCCAGAGGATGTTTCCAACGCCCTTGCCATCTGGACAGCAGCTGTCCTGATCTCCTGAGCGCCTGGGCTGCTCGGGAAGACAAGAGGTCTGAACACTCAGCAGAGACGTCCTCCCTCTTAGGGGGGCGCCAGACTCTTGGATATGGGCGGGGGGTCCTTATGGATTAGTGGCTCTTATTTTCGACTGTAGACACTATTCTTCAAGCGTGGTTGTGTGTGGGAGTCCAACTTTCATAACAGATAAAATAGGAGCTTCTGGGGAGCCTGGGTGGCTCAGTGGGTTAAGCCTCTGCCTTCAGCTCAGGTCATGATCTCAGGGTCCTGGGATCAAGCCCCGCATCAGGCTCCCTGCTCAGGAAGCCTGCTTCTCCCTCTCCCTCTGCTGCTCCCCCTGCTTGTGCTTTCTCTCTCTCCAGCTCTCTCGCTCTCTCTCAAAAATAAATAAATAAATAAATAAATAAATAAAATAAAATCTCTCTCTCTCTCTTTTTTTTCTTTTAAAGAGGAGCTTCTTTTGATGGATGGAGAGATACAACTCAGCAATGGGTGCTGACTGGCCCATGGCTACACAAGAAACTGGATGCAAGGACGGAATGGGAGCCCAGGCCTCCCCCACCGCCCCCACCCCCAGCCCTGCCCGCCTCACCTCGCTGACTGAGAGCCAAGTGCCGACCAGCTGCTCCTCCAGGACCAAGCTGGCCACGGATATGATGCCCTGGCCTAGTTGCTCCCAGGGCTCTGTCAAGGGGTCAGGCTCCCCAGCCCCGAGGGCTGTGACCCTCTTCAGGAAGTGGATGACGGCCAGCAGTGCCGCGGGCCCCAGGGGAGCCGCCTCCTTTGCCAGGACTCTCTCCAGGATACCCAGGAAGCTGCAGGCCTCAGCCGGCGACAGGTGTCCATGGACTTCAGAGAGAGGGTCCGGGAAGAGCTGTGGGCAGAGGAGCCCCTTACGGCAGGTCTGGCTGTTAAGAGGGATCTCCCAGCACGAACCACACTTGTGCCCCACTAGGGTCTTCTTGGTGGCCCATGTCAAACATATCACAAGCCCCCAGCTCTCAAGGGCTCCAAAATAGGGAATATGAACAATCTTGATTGCTGGAGACATGTTAGGTGGGTGTCCCCTTTATAGGTGAGGAAACTGAGATGCAGGAAGATGACCCAGAGTGTCCCTAACTCTTCAGCTCCCTGCATGGGGGGCTCACCACAGTGGTGTTGGCCAAGGCATTGACTCGGCTGATAACATCCTGGCCAGGCCATGACGGGGCATCCTGCAGCCGCTGGTAAGTCTCTGCAAAGGAGGGGAGGCCAGGCTAGGCCCCGAGCGACACAGCCCAGAGGTGCCCCATCCACCATTTGCTGCTCTAGGAGGAAGAGCATGTCCACTGCTACGTGTCTGGAGCCTTACAGTGTTCTAGATGGGGAAACTGAGTCATACAATGGCAAAATCACTTGCCCAAGGACACACAGCTTGGGATTCACCTCTGGGTCTTTCTGGTCCCCGCCCACCCCGTCCTGTAGTTTGGACTCCAAGGAGGCCCTGAAACTTCGAGAAGCTTCTGAATTCCCAGTTTGTGCCAATTGCTTACTCCCTCTCGGCCTACATTCGTCCATACCCAGCTTCCCCTTCAGCAGAGCCCTGGGGCACTGCCAGGAATCACCTGTCCGGTAGCAGCACAGGAAGGGCCGTGGTTGAAGGCAGAGCGAAGAGCCCTCAGTATGGGATCCTGGGTTCCATGTAGGGCACTCCTCTGAAGGCACTGGCAGGGATGGGACAGGGATCAGGCCCGTATCGCGGCTCCCCAGGAGACCCTGTGACCCACTGGCCTGTTCGGGCTTTGAAGGCACTAACACCTTTGGGGGCCAAAACGCACAGCCCCCGACTTAGGGGGCAACATGCGAACCTGGGTGAAGGGTGCTGCAGCCAGCACAAGGTGGGGCAAGGCGCCTAAGAGGTGAGCCTAGTCAAGCTACTCGGACTGGGTATTTGCTCGACCCGCTTGGGGAGGGCGTGACCAGAGCTGGGCGTGGCCATGTTCGAGAGCCGTGGGCTGGGTCGCGAGCTCAGAAGGGAGCCTGCGGGAGCCAGGGGGCGTGGCCCAGCAACCGGGGGCGTGGCCCAGCAACTGGAGGGCGGGGCCTAGCAGCCCGAAGGCGGGGCGGGCCGTACCGGGACAGAGAAGGCGCACCCGCAGGGGCGGCAGCAGCGAGGGCGTGACGTCCAGGGCGCCCAAGTCCCAGCTAAAGAGCAGGCCGACGGCTGGCGGCGCGCAGGCTCGCGCCCGCCGCAGCTCCGCGGGGCTCAGCGCCCGAGCCCACAGGTGGAAGTCGGTGAGGTTGCCGCTGAAGGCATCGCGCGCCGAGAAGCCGCCGCCGAGGGAGTCCTGATCCTGGCCCAGCACGAGGATGCCGCCCGCCGGCACCGGGTGGCCCGCGCCCAGTCCCCGCGCCCCGGCGCGCCGCCGCCCGTCGGCGAACAGCGCCCAGCGCCCGCCACGCTGCTCCCACGTGGCGCACACGTGGTGCCAGCGGCCGTCGGCGCGGAAGGCGGCGAGGAAGGGCGCGTGGTGGCCGCGCACCACCAGCGCCGCGTGCACCGCGCCGCCGGGCTCGGCGAAGGCGCGCAGCTGCAGCGCGTTGGGTAGCGCGGGCGCGGCGAGGGAGAAGAGCGCCGCGGGGTCGGGCGAGGCGGAGTCCCACTGCACGTGCGCGCACGCTGTCAGCGCCCCCAGCGCGGGCAGGGGCGACCGCAGCCGTGCCGCCCTGTCCGCCTTCCGCTCCCCGAACACCAGCGCGGCCGACGTGAGCGCGCCTGCGGGGACAAGCGGGCCGGCCCCTCAGTGTCCCCAGCGGCGCACACCCTCTGGCTACCCACTGGCGTAGCTGCAGGGCCCCTTGTGGGCCTTGGGGTATCTCCGTCTCTCGGGAAGGAAGAAATGGGGGCTCCTGTGCTCACACCCATGCAGTCAGCCCTCTATTTTAGTCCAGGACAAGGGGACTGGAGATGCAACGGGGACTTCTTCTGGACTCAACCCAAGAGGACTGTCACTGTGGGCTCCATCTCTGGAGGTCGCCAAAGCCTCTGCACACCCCCCACCCCGCCTCCTCCTCCCAGGTCCTGGGCCCACACTCACGCCTTTTCGGGGCTCTCGGAAGAGAGCCCTCTTTTTGGCCCACCCAGATGGGGTTAGGCAGCCGTAGAGCCAGGGCCCCAACAGGGGGCGCGAGTGCCAGGTGGCCAAACCTCTGCTCACAAGCCTCTTGAGCCTGCCACCAGGTCAGGTGCTGCCCTGGAAACTTACACACCCCATCTGCAGTCTCCACCACCTCCCCGGGACTCACTGGAGCTGCAGGGTCAGAGGAGAGAGAGTGTGGGAGAACAGGGTGTGGGCCATGTGACAGTTCAGGTGGGGAGGGCCATGAGTCATTCCCAGCTCAATGCTCTATGACCTGCCAGGTCTAGTCCCTTTGCTGAGCCTGTTTTGTCATCTCTCTAGAGCCAAGAATAAGATGGACACGGGTGAAACCTTCAGTCCAGGGCCCGGGGATGATGGGGCTGAACTAAACGTCATCTCCCTCCCTTCCTTTGCCTTAGACGCCAACGCAGCAGGTGGACCACAGGCTGGCTGAGCTGGAGGTCGGAGGAACCCCTCTGGGACCCTCATACCAACCTGTGACCCAGGAGCCCCTTGATTCAGCCGGTGAGTTGGAGAGGGTCCCAGAGAGACTCCTTATCTGAGAAAGAAGCAGACAGGTTGGGGCTGGGTCAGCCAGTTACTGATTATCTACTGTGTGCTCCTGCAGGATGCCTTGGAAGCTCCAAGCTCTGGAGTCAGACCTGGGTTCCAGTCCCACCCAGAGGGGATCTTGGGCAGGGTGTTTCACTCTCTTGAGCTTGTCCTCCAGCACCCCCTCCACTCTCCCCTTCACCCTCCCACCCCCACCCCGTGAGGAATTAACAAGCTGTTGAATGAATGTAAAAGGTGCAGGAGCAGTGGATGCTTTTACTCTTATTATTGCCAAAGGCTTATCTCGTATGACCTTCACAGTGACCTCAGAGGTGCCCACTTGGAAGCAAGTAGCTTTGAGTCCCCTTGGCCGCCCCACCCCCATCTCCCACGTTCAGGTACCAGGAGGTAGACAAGGCAGTAGCACCAGGAGGCCATTCGGAATCCAGCAGGGACAGGGGAGGGACAGCAAGAGTCACAGATGTGGCCACTGTGGACTGAAGAAGGAAAAAAGCAAATGAACATTCAGCGTCCTGACTTGCTACCCGCTCTGTCTCCTGCAGGGTCATCTTCCCCCAGGTTTGGCTCCCAAAATTTACTGGGCCGGGAGCCCAGGATGGGCTGGGCACATCTACTTGACATTTGCTTGCACAAAAGGATGGTCTCCAGGAGCCCTTTCTAGGACCACAGCTGGGAACGCTGTAGCCCTGGTGAGCCAGGAATGGCTGGGTGTGGGGAGGGAAGGCAGCAGCAGCCGACTGGCCAGAGAGAGGTGGAAACGGAGCACAGGATCCCTGTTAGGCTTCTTTGTGTTCTTCTGGGCTCACAGCTTGGCATTCAAGGCCCTGCTTCATGAGGCCTCTGCTGATCTCGCTGGCCTCACCAGTCTCACTATCCACCTGCCTCCTAGCTCCCCTGCAGTCACCTTTCCCCTGTCCCCCAAGCTGCTCTCATTTCTCCGGGCAGCATCTCTTCTCCAGATTTTGGGATGTGCAGTCTTTCTTGCCTGGACTGGCCTTCCACTCCCTCAGGGGCACCTTCTACAGATCACCTGCCGTCACGGCCTCCACCTGCACTGATGGCCACACGCTGCAGTGAGCTGAGGATACCCTAATTGTGGGTGGCTTGGGGGTCGCTCTTAGCAGTCTGGGGGGCTTTAGGGCTCCTGGGTCTCTACTCCAGCAGTGGCCGAGCACCAGTGGGTCCCAGAAAATACTGGAGAACAAAGAATGGTCCACTGTGTCCCACCAGTTGGCCTCAGGCCAGCTGGACATCTGGAGCCATCCCCAGTGATAATTCATACCCTTTCACCCTTTCCAGATAAAGTGCCTAAGTGTGGAAATCAGACCCATTCCTGCACAAGAATACACAGGGGTTCACACCTGGATACTGAAAAGCACCAATTTATTGTCACTTTCCCCCTTTAAAACAAATTAATTAATTAAAATTAAGTGGGCTCCACACCCAAGGTGGAGCTTAAACCCACCACCCGGAGATCAAGAGTTGCATGCTGTACCAAAGGAGCCAACCAGGCACCCCACTTTTCCCCTTTTTAAACAGCACCTGTGCCCACCCTCCACCCCCGCCTTCAGTGGGTGGGGAATGGTAGGAGTCCAAGACTGAGGCTTGGTCCCTAGCATGTGCTGGGCACATAGTATGGGCTCAATAAATGGAGACTGCCTCATTCCCTTGTTCGCGTTTGCCTGTATTTGCGCCCCCGCCCCCAAACTCCTTGCTCCACCCTCCTCGCTCACCACACACTCTTTGGCACCCAAGAGGGAGATGCGAAGTCTGGCGGCCACTGCGACACTGCATGTCCCTCCTTCATGAGGGGCCAGTGGGGAATGCCTCCTAGGCTGATGAGCCAGGACAAGGGCTCCCCCTCCCTCACCCGCGTTGACCCCTCCCCTATTCAGAGCCGAGCTCCTCACCTGCTGTGTCTGGCCTGCGAAGTGTTTCAGGGGACGACGAGGTCTGGCGGCTGCACTTCTGTGCTAGCTCTCCGCCTGAAAGGGGAGCCCGAGGGCGCCGGGCGGTGCCAGGGGCGGTACCAGGAGGCCCCGCCCCTCGGCCCCAGCCCCTTGGAGTCAGGGACTCCCCCACCCCCACCCCGTCCAGAGCGTGCGGGACTATCCAGTCTCCCCGCCGGCCTGAGCCGTGGCAGGGCACGGTGGGGGGGGGAGGGGGGGGAAGGGGTGTGTCCGGGAGTTCCTCGGTTCCTGAACAGGATCTGCTGTGCTTCTCCCCACAACACGCAGGGAAAGGCACTCGGTTAGAAGGGGTCGCTCCGTGAGGCTTGGATCCCAAATAAACTTGTGGAAGTGGAAGGATCCTTGGACTTTCCCAACCGCATCTCCGGCTGGACGGTGGGAAAAGAAGGACCGTTCAGGACCCTGAGATGGCCCCCTACAGGCCTCCTCTCTTTTACCTTTAACCTCACTTTGAGGAGGGACTGTCATACCCATTTTCCAGAGAAGGACTGAGGGCTCTCTCCAAGTTAGACAGCTGGTGGGTGGCAGAGCTCGGCCTTGAACCTGGCTCTTTGGGTCTTCATCCAGACCATTCAAAAGGTGAGGGCGAGGTGGGCCGGAGAGAACCCACGTGTGGGAGGTGGGGGGAATTAAAATGAAAGGGTTTTGGCCTCTGAGGGCAGAGCCTGGGCTAGGTGAGGGGGAGAGGGGGAAGGAGCCGAGGTAGGTTAAGGGGAGGGAGGAGGGACCCAGAGGTGGCGCTCTGAGTGGCCCCAGCTGGGACCGGAGGCACTCCCTGGCCTCAATAGGGAGACTTTGGGCTTGGGAGGGAGGTCAGACTGATCCAAGTTCATCTTGACTGACTCAGGCACGTTGCCTAATTTCTCTGAGCCTTGGTTTCCCCATCTGTAACATGTGGATAATAGTACACACGTCAAGGGGCTGCTGTGTGATTTAAGTGACCTTGACAAAGCCTGTGGCTTGTACCAGGCATTTAGTACGTTTATGGTTCTTGTCAAAACTTTGCTTACAGTTACAATAGCCTGCTGGGCAAACAGTGCTTTATGGGTTTTTCTCCCACAACTTCTCCTATTGTAGTAAAATATGTAGAACAGAATTTACCACCTTTTTTTAAAATTTTTTTAAATTTATTTATTTGTCAGAGAGAGAGGGAGAGAGAGAGAGAGCACAGGCAGCCAGAGTGGCAGGCAGAGGCAGAGGGAGAAGCAGGCTCCCTGCCGAGCAAGGAGCCCGATGTGGGACTCGATCCCAGGACACTGGGATCATGACCTGAGCCGAAGGCAGCCGCCCAACCAACTGAGCCACCCAGGCGTCCCCAGAATTTACCATCTTATGACGGTTTTTATTTATTTTTTTAAAGATTTATTTGAGGGAAAGAGCATGAGAGAGCAAGGGGGTGGGGGAGGCAGAGGCAGAGGGAGAAGGAGGCTCCCTGCTGAACTTGATCCCAGGACCCTGAGATCCCTACCTGAGCCGAAAGCAGGCAGACACTGAACCAACTTAGCCACCCAGGGGCCCCATATGATGGTTTATTTTATTATTTTTTTATAAGAAATCATTTTTTAAAAAATTTTTAAAAGATTTTATTTATTTATTTGACAGAGAGAGATCACAAGTAGGCAGAGAGGCAGACAGAGAGAGAGAGAGGGAGGCAGGCAGCAGCTTAACCCACTGAGCCACCCAGGTGCCCCGATGGTTTATTTTGAAAAGAAAAGGGCAGGGAATCAAACTGGATGATATATTAATGTGCAGCGGGCTCTTGTAGCTTTATCCAGGTTTGAGATTTTTCAAAATAAAATTGGGAGATAGGAGTCCCTATTGGAGCAGAGTCCTGAGCATTTCCCTGGTTCCTGGGCCTGCAGAATGTCTGCAGGACTTGGCTACCCCTTGTCTTTGTGGCCCACCAGCACCCCGCCCAGAATGGAGCCCCTGCTGCTTGGTCCCTTTGGGCCCTCCCGCATTTGCACTGTCATTCTAGACAGGGACTCTTGGCGAGGGGGCATTTTTACATACCTGCTAACTGAGCCCAGAGAGAACACAGGGCTCCGGGGAGCAAGAAAGAGGCGAAGCCCAGGTCTTCCACTTTCTCTCTGTGGGTGGGGTGGGCTTGGTATTTACCCGAATTCTCCCAGCCTCCTTTGTATGCCTTCTAACTCTCCCCGCCTTCCCCGTTCCCAGCCCCAATCTCTCTGCCCTGTTGCCTGAGTTACATTCCCAGCCTCAGTAATGTCTCTGCCTGGGGGCTCTGGGCCAACCCTCTTCCTTCAGTGGGGTCACATTTCCTGGGAGTCACTCCCGGAGATGGCTAAGTACCCCGGGGGCAGGGGGTGGGGGTGGGGGTCTCCATGGACCCACACTGTTTGGGAGCTGTTCTAGCCTAATCTCTCTGCCCCAGAGCCTGGGTATTGTCCAACCGGCTGCCCAGGGCCATTCATCGTGCCTGTGGCGGTGGTTCTGACAGGCCTCTTGTCTCCTTACGTAGGGCCTGGAGGCTGTGAGTGAGTGATAGCCACTGGGGTCCCAGGGCTCATTGTCTTTGTCGATGGGGTGGGGGGCCATGGGAGCAGCCAGCGGTGTGCTCATCCTGGGGCATGGCCCTGCCCTGTCTCCTCAGCTAAGTTGTCCACAGTCCAAGTGTAGGAATTTGGAAAGAGGAGCTGGCAGCTGGGACACTTTCACCTTGGAGTTGTCACAAGCCCAGCAGAATTGGAACTTGGCCATCAGCCAACTTTTTTGTGACCTGGGCCAGTCTCTGTGCCCTGTGTCTTCTCACACAGAATGTAGAGAATCACCCCCTCTTCTCAGGGACATAAAGGGTGGCTGTGAGGTGAGACGTGTGAGTGTCAGGGTTGGGGGAGCCCCACAACCTGACCCAGTTGTCACTTTTCTCTGGTAGCACTGCCTCCTGCTGTGTAGGTAAAAGAAGAGTCCCTTCCCCTCCCCCCACCCCTGCACACCTTGGTTCCTGAGACAGGGATGTGCCTCCCTTCTTGCCCACTCCAGCCCCTTCTCCACTCAGCGGGCAGAGTGAGCTCTGTAAAATTTCCATCTGCTCCTGTCCCTCCCCTGCTCAAAACCTCTCTGTGGCTCCCTGGAGCTCCAGGAGGAAATCCAAGGTCTGCATGTGGCTAACATGATCGGTCTCTCCTTCCCCCTCTGCCGTCCTCCCTCACTGTGACTCTTCTCCATCACACTCCATAGTCTAGCCTGTAGCCAGAGGGAACCTCTGTCAGTTCACACCCCTGGGCCTTTACACAGGCTGTTCCTTTGTCCAGGAATAGGCAGGAGCCCTCCTCCTCCAAGTCCTTTGTGGCTCATTTCCACCATCCTTCAGGTCTCAGCTTAGACCTTCTGGGATACCTTCCCTGCCCCCCACATTAAACTGTTTCAGGAACCCCAGATCCCTGTAAATGCTGGGAAACTGTCTGTCTGTAGTGCCCCCACCAGCACTGGCGCCCCCCAGCGCCAGGGACAGGGCCTGACAGAGTGAGTACTTGTGTTTGTTGAAGGACTGAAGGAATGATCTAACAGATCTAGGCATACCCAGACAGATACCTTGTGACTCTAAGATTGGGGCGTGTGTGCCTGGGGGGGTGGTATGGGGGGCGGTGGGAGGAGGATTCTGCTTAGTGGACCCTCACACCTGCCACTCACAAGCCATAATCACCCACAGTGATTATGGCCCCAGGAGACCTAAGCAGCTACTTCTTGCCAAGCTGTTTCCAGCCATTCTCAGCTCTTCCTAGTCCTGTCCCCACATGTCCCCCCCTGTCCCCCCCTGTCCCTACCTGTCACTAGGGCAGCTTCAGAAGCCAGAGGCAGCTGATGCAGAGGCCTTGAGCTGGGAATCAAGGCCAGCCCCACGCTCCATTCTGGGCCCCTTTCTGTGACCAACAAGCATAGGGACCCAAATGACCACATCTCCACTCTTGGTCTTGGCTCCTCTCTTCGGGACCTCTTAATCCAGTTTAGAGAGAATGGTTGTGCATATCCGTGACATGCCTGGCGTGGAGCCTGGCACACAGCAGGTGCTCAATAAATGTCTATTTGTATTAGGGGAAACCAGAGAACCAAAGAGGGAAAGTGACCTGTGGTCACATGGCAAATCCATGGCACAGCCTATGCCCCCACTTTCCTCAAGCAGCCTCCCCCCATCACTTCTCTCCAGGCTTAAAATAACTTTTACCTCAATCTGACATGACAGTGAATGCGAGTGGGTTCAGAGTTTCTTTTGGGGTGGGCAATGAAGTGTTCTAAGATTGATTGTGGTCATGGTTGCCCCATTGTGTGAATGTCCTAAAAACCATTAAGTTGTATACTTTAAAAAAATTTTTTTTAACGATTTTATTTATTTATTTGACAGAGATCACAAGTAGGCAGAGAGGCAGGCAGAGAGAGAAGGGGAAGCAGGCTCCCTGCTGAGCAGAGAGCCCGATGTGGGGCTCGATCCCAGGACCCTGGGATCATGATCTGAGCCAAAGGCAGAGGCTTTAACCCACTGAGCCATCCGGGCACCCAAGTTGTATACTTTAAATGAGTGAGTTGCACGGAATGTGAATTACATCCCAGTAAACTGTTGTTTTAAAAAATAACTATAGTGTGCAAGAAAAAGCGCCAGACAGAAGATGTGTAGCTGCACGGGCTTCTTGAGCCCAGGTCCCCTGCTCTGTCACTCGAGTCCTATTCCCCACTTGGCCTTCCTCCCAGGAATTTGTAAGATCAAATGAAGAAGTTGAGTTGTAATATTCTCAGAGTTGATACCAGTATCAATAGTATCGATACTGGCCATTTCTATAAAAATGAATCTCTCACTCTCAAAGATTACTGGATAAAGAAATGAACAAATACTTTACCAAAGAAGAAAAACAAAGAGAAAAATACATGGGGGAAAGAAATGTTCCTCCTCAATTTTAATCAAAGGAGTGAAAACAAAAAAGCAACTTTAAGGTATCATTTTAAAATGGAAAAACTCTGTGCTGGCACTGTTGTGGTGAAATTGATAGATCCAAGTACTGTTACACCGGACAGAATGGCACAATCCTCTTGGAAACCAACAGAGTACTATATTAAGAGCATCAAAGGAGTGCCTATGTGACACAGTTAGTTAAGTGTCTGTGTCTTGGTTTCGGCTCAGGTCGTGATCTCAGGGTCTTGGGATCAAGCCCGCTGTCAGCCTGCTGCTCAGTGGAGAGTCTGCTTAAGATTTTCTCTCCAGAGTGCTCGAGTGGCTGAGTTGGTTAAACATCTGCCTTCAGCTCAGGTCACGATCTCAGGGTCCTGGGATCGAGCCCCACATCAGGCTCTCTGCTCAGCAGGGAACCTGCTTCTTTCTCTCCCTCTGCCTGCCGCTCCCCCTGTTTGTGCTCTTTCTCCCTGTCATTAAGTTAAAAAATTTTTAAAAAATCAGTCAATCAATAAATAAGTAAGTAGGTCATGGGGATGTAAAGTACAGCATGGAGGCTCTAATAATATTGAGAGTGTATTTGAAAGTTGCTGAGAGAATAGATCTGAAAAGTTCTCAGCATAAGAAAAGAAATTCTTGTATGTATGGTGTGATGAATGGTAACTAGACTTATGGTGGTGATCATTTTGCAATCTAGACAAATATTTAATCATTATCTGTACACCTGAAACTAGTATGTTGTATGTTAATTATACCTCAATTTTTAAAAAAAAAGAAAGAAAAAAGTAGGAAGTAAGAAAAGTAGGAAGCAAAAAAGAAAAAAGCAATCATAATTACAACTAAGTACAACTCTGTGTAGACTGGCAGATATTGTTGGTGACTGACACAGCGTTTGCATCCTTCTCCTCTGTTTTCAAAATGCTCTTTCTCAGCCTCCCTTGCAGCTGTGGGTCGTCATGTTACCACTAAGATGTAAACCAAAGTCTTCTGGTGGAGAAGAAGACTTTGTGCTTTTCTGATAACAGGAATTGTTACTGTTTTCACCATCCTCTCCTCCTAATCTTTTCTTTTTAGAAAAATCTCTTCTGTCTTGAACGCAGGTGAGGAGCCTGGAGCTGCAGCAGCCATATTGTGACCATGAGGCTACAACGTGTCATGTCAAAAGGCAATCTATTAAGAATGATAGGAACAGCAAGATTGACATACCATGGGTCCATAACATCATTGTGCAGCCTTCCAACTTAGAGACCACCTACTGCCAGTCTTTTGTTATATAAGGAAAATAACCCCATTTATTTAAAAGATTTTATTTATTTATTTGAGAGAGAGACAGTGAGAGAGAGCATGAGCGAGGAGAAGGTCAGAGGGAGAAGCGGACTCCCCGCGGAGACGGGAGCCCGATGCGGGACTCGATCCGGGACTCCGGGACCATGACCTGAGCCGAAGGCAGTCGTGCAACCAACTGAGCCACCCAGGCGTCCCAAACCCCATTTATTTAAAGCACTGTTGTTAGTTGCAGCTGGGACCATTCTCAACTGGTACATGGACAAAGACATGAAAATACACTGGATGGCGTACAAGATTTGGAGGTAGACAAACAGGGATTCAAATCCCATTTCTCCCACTCTGTTTGTGTATCTGTGATTTCAGGTCAGGCCTCTTGACTTCTGAGCCTCCATTTCCTCAGCAATAAAATGGAGCTAATGATACCCACCTGTTGGGCTTTTCAAGGTTAGAATGACATGGCAGAATTGGAAGTACTTAGGGAATAGCAAAGTGATATTTGGGCTTAGTCTTACCAAACTAAAAGTCTGAACTCAGGCAAAAACAATGAATGAGCTGTTGTGTTAGGAAGGAGAATTGATCATGAATATTTTTCTTTTTCATTCATTAATTAAATAATTAATTTATGTTCCAGATATTCTTCAAGACTGCTCGGGCTCTCTCTCCTCCGGGCAGGGACCCCCACCTTGAAGTGGAAGGGTCTGGACCTGAGACCGGGGGCTGTCTTCTGGTCCTGTGTGAAGGTGGCGGTAGGTGGAGCTCGAGGCTCATGGCAGAGCTGGGCCAGGGCGCTGGGCTCTTCACCTGGTCCTGGCAGGCGGGCAGGCACTGGGGAGGCTCAGCATCAACGGCTGTGACTCGAGGTAAAAATAATCAGGGAAGGACAGCTGCTTCCTTGTCAGCAACCAAGAGGGAAATAAAACTCATGTCCCCTCCAGCGAAAACCTGCTCTCCAGGTCCCCTGGCTCCTGCCACCAACTGCTCGACGTCTGTGTGCCAATCCAATTTGAACGCCTGCGATTCCCCCCAGAGAGGGCTTATTTTAACTTCATCAAGCACCGAGAAAAACATCCAGACTGGAGTAAATGGGAGGAAGGATCAGCTGCTTGGGGGCCCAGGCTGGGAATGGGGTCCGCAGCTTCTGTCCTGCCTGTGGTTGGACTTGAGGTCCCCTCCTCCTAATCTGGTTCAAAATTTGCCCATGTGGTTAATTCAGCCAAAGCTCGGTGAGCATCTAGTAGGTGTTCCCTGAAATCAAGTGGGGGAGGTAACAACGGGGCCCTGCTCAGAAGTTCCTCTCTGATGTCCTTGCCTCCTCTTCTGTTCCCTTTCTCTTCTCCAGCCCCCGCTCTGGGGCTGTGCCAGGCTTTTCATGAAGGCCCAGACTTGTGTTCTCTCCCACCTTCGTGCCTTTGCACACCACGCCTTCCACCTGAACTGCCTTTCCTGTTTCTTTGCCTGGTGGATGTCCACAAGTTCTAGAGAGTTCCTAGACATTCCTCAAGACTCAGCTCAGTATCATTGGCTGCTTCCCCACCCACCCCAGGCAGACTTGAGTTGTTCTCTGTGGGTCCCCGCAGGATTTTTTGTTCGTCCTCCTGTTTTAACAAGGAACTGGGGTGTCTCCCCACCTGCCTTCCTTCCCCTTCTATCCCACTCTTATTCCCTTGTTTCCAACAATCACACTGAGCTTCTCCTTTCCACAAGGCCCTGTTCTGGCTGCTTGGGGCAGATGCAAATCCCTGCCCTCAAGTGGCGTCCATGTGGACGGTTGTTAGTGTGATGAGAGATGGCTCATGGGCTGTGGGGACAGGCCAGCAACACAGCCACCCAGAAACAGCTGCTTCCCAATGACAAAGTGAAGAATCGCGTTTTTTAATCTCTTTTTATTGTCCTTTTTTTTTTTTTTAATCAAGGGATGAGCACAAAAGGTGTTTCTGACTTCCACTACAATTAGTGGAGACTTACATTTTTAGTGTATTCATTTCTCTAAGTTTTAAATGGTAATGCATATCAGATAAACAGTAAATTAACTAAAAAAATTAAAATGAGGCTAATAATAGAAGTAATTTTAAAATTAAGGTTTACATTTGGGACGTCTGGGTGGCTCAGTTGGTTAAGCGGCTGCCTTCAGCTCAGGTCATGGTCCCAGCGTCCTGGGATCGAGTCCTACATTGGGCTCCTTGCTCAGCGGGGAGCCTGCTTCTCCCTCTGCCTCTGCCTGCCACTCTGTCTGCCTGTGCTTGCTCTCTCTCCCTCTCTCTGACAAGTAAATAAATTTAAGAAAAAATTTAAAAAAAATTAAGGTTTACATTTTCCTGGCTCGGTCTCTAAGGCCTGCCTCCCCAGGAGGACGTTTTTGTTTAGCGTGTGTGGTTAGGTTAGGTCAGGTTAGGTTAGGAGCAGAGGGTCCCTGGGTTCCACCAGGATGAGGAGCTTTTGTCCTGCTGCCTCCCTGCTCTGGGGTAGGACCCCAGGGGCTGTTGATCTGTGACCCCCATGGCCATGGCTGTGGGGAGTCACTTGTGCAGGGACAGGGCTCTTGTTGGGATAGAGGTGGTCTGTTTTTGCATGTTTGGTAATTCAGAATATCTGAAAATGTTCATTGTTTCTTAGGCTCTCATTGGAATGTGCTAGCATCCAGGAGAGTTTGTCAGCTCAGTCTTGGCTGGGGGCTTGGTAGGGGTGGGTATGTGCAGATAATGGGATGGGGAGGGTGGGTACTGCTGAGATAGGCCTTTTGGAGGATGGGTAGATGGGGTGAGAGGCAGAAGATGGGATCCTAGGTGTGTGTGGGGTTGGCAGGGAGGGAGTGGCGATAAGCCGCCAGGTAGATCTGAGGGAACTGGTATGGTGATTCAGAGAGGTAAAGCAACTCACTCAAGGCCACACAGCTGGAGGGAGCTTTGACCTCAGCTCTGTCTGATGCCAACGTTCACATTTACCTTCCATGAGTAACTGGCAGGGCTAGCTTGAAATATGATCCCTGGGGTTGACCTTGGAGTTCTCCACACCTTTGTCCTCCTGACCCCACTCACAGTGGACTCCAGATGGACCTCAACTCAAGAGGTCCACGACCCTAGTGGGTTCCTTCATGATCTCCACCGGATGAGGAAGCTGTTTTAATGACTGAACTACTACGGAGTAGGGTGGAGAGTACCTAGCCCGGGGTCATGTAAAATGGGACTCCCTGCATGCTTAGCTGTAGTGGGTGCCCATCACTTCCCACGTCTTTGGGGGAACCCCCCTCCCCCACCATTCATGTGATCCCTCTCTGGCTGCCTCTCCTCAAAAGCAAACAACAAACCACACAAAACACACCGACAGCAGGTTTGGGCCATGGTTTGGCCATTTCTCTGGTCATGTGTGTATGTGACACCAGCTGTGCCATTCAGAGCTCTGCCCTAGATGTCCTGTGGAGTGAAGAGAGCAAGGGTCCTGACTCTGGGGTTTCTGAGTAGAAGCAGTGTGAAATCAGAACTTGCTCGTGGCCAGATATTATGGAGTTAAGTTTAGCTGCATCTAACAGAATTTCTAAATAAAAGCAGTTTAAACCCACAGGGGTTTGTTTATCACGGGAAAAAGTCTGGTGATGGTCAGTCCAGAGCTCATATTGCTGGCATGGACATCCAGCCTCACGTCATGGCCCAAAATGGTTACCAGAGCTCCAGCCATTGCACCCATGTTTTAGGCAATAAGGAGAGGAAAGTGGGGAAGGGCAAGAGCGCTGCTCCTTCCAGCTCAGTCAGCTTGCCTTCCCTCAGGCAACCTTCCCCAAAGGACCATAGAATACTTCTGTTACATATCACTGGTCACAAGGGAACAAGGGAGAAATGGTTTTTATCACCTGAGCATTTTACCCTCCAAATAAAACCAGGCTTTCATCTCTGCTACAGGCTACATTTCCTGTCCTATCTGTCTGCAGTGGGAGGAAATAAAACCAAGCCAAGAGGAGGGCACTCAGGAGACAGAG
Organism: Mellivora capensis; assembly: GCA_004024625.1. Taxonomy (NCBI): domain Eukaryota; kingdom Metazoa; phylum Chordata; class Mammalia; order Carnivora; family Mustelidae; genus Mellivora; species Mellivora capensis. Next base: position 253,313 of record PISX010000153.1, on the reverse strand, counting down.
AAAGGAACAAGCACATAGAGTGGAAAGGTAGATGGAAGGGAGAGAAAGATAGTGAGAGGCAGAGAGGCAGAGGGGCATGAGGACCTCACTGAGCCCCCGAAGCCAGCCCCGCCCTCAGCCTTCCCAGCCGCCCTCGTCAGCACCTGCTCTCCTTTTTCTCAAGTCAGGCTGAACCGAGGAGTTTCTGTGTCTTGTAACCGGAAAAGTTACCTTGGGGAAGGATTTACCTTTCTGGAGCCTTGATGTTTTTCTTCTGAGAAATGGGGATCCTATTGCCCACCAGGTGGCGCTGTGACAAAGACTAACGGTGACACTCTGCCAGGCGCCAGGGACCTGCTGTTTCTTCTGGGACTTGCTCCTGTCCCCCTCCAGCGATTCCCCGCCACCACCACCCCCATCACTGAGGGTTTACTGACGCAGGGAGCCAGCCAGGCTCGGGTGAGTTTTCTGGACACCTGAGTAGTTGGGGGAACATTGAAGAAGCTGGAAACTGGAGAGAAGGGTGGGGCAGAGCTGGAGAAGCGCCAGGAGCAGACATGGCCCCTGCCACCCAGTTGTCCAAGCGTTGGTCAGACCCTGACGCCGGCAGTTCCAGGGGGCAAGCCCGCGGTGAATGTTTTTTCAGGGTCAACACTGTGGTTGACCTGGTCCAGGCCCCTTTTCCGCTCCTTCTGGGAACAGCACCTGAATGGGGGGAGCCCCCTTCCATGGTTAGCCCCCGTGGTGTTGGGAGGGGCTGACCCGCTCCATTCTCCATGCGCGGTATTTGTTTTCTATTGCTGCCAAGCAAATTATGCCAACATGGCCGCTCACAACAGCACGGATCCGTGATCTCACAGTTCTGGGGGTCAGAGGTCAAGGTTGGCTCAGCGAGCTCCTCTGCTCTGGGTCTCCCAAGGCCAAAATCAAGCTGTTGGCTGGGCTGCATATTTTTCTGGGGGTTCTGTGGGTCAATCACTTGCAAGCCCATTCAGGGTGTTGGCCAGATTCTGTTCCTTTGGTTGTGGGATTGAGGTCCCCATTTCCTTGGTGGCTGTCAACAGCGGCTGGGCTTTGTCCTAGTGGCTGGCCACAGTCCTTATGCTTCTCACATGGCCCCTCCAGCAAAGCAGGGCGTTGCTTCATATCTTGCCAATTTCCCTTTCTTTGTCCTCCTCTTGTACCTTCCTCTTTGGTCCATCTCCTTTCTGCTGTTTCTGCTTTCCCCTTCCGCCTTTCAGTGCTCCTGTGGTTACACTGGGCCATCTGGATAACCCAGTGTGACCTTATTTTAAGGTCAGCTGATTAATGACCTTAATTACATCTGGAGAGTTTACATATCAGGGTAACAGAACCAACTAGAGTTATGTATATGTATAATGTGGAGGAAAAGACAGAAACAAAAGGACTTTTTTTTTTTAGAATTGGCTTATAGAGGATTATAGAGGCTTGGTAAGTCCCAAGATCTGCAGAGCAGGCTGGCAGGCTGGAGACCCAGGAAAGTCTTAATTCAAGTCCAAAGGAAGTCTGCAGGCAGAATTCCTTCTTGCTTTGAGGAGGTCAGTCTTGTGTTCCATTAAGCCCTTCACCTGATTTGATGAGGCCCACCCACATTACAGAGGGAAATCTGCTTTAATCAAAGTCCACTGCTTTATTTTTTTTAAAGATTTATTTATTTATTTATTTGGCAGAGAGTCATGGAGAGAGGGAACACAAGCAGGGGGAAGGGCAGAGGGAGAGGGAGATGCATGCAGGCTCCCTGCTGTGTAGGGAGCCCCATGCAGGGCTCGATCCCAGGACCCTGGGATTATGACCTGAACCGAAGGCAGATGCTTAATGACTGAACCACCCAGGCGCCCCCAAAGTCCACTGCTTTAGATGTGATTCTCATCCCACAACACCTTTATAAAAAATCCCAAATAATGTTTTACCCAATATCTGGGAGAAAGTTGACACATAAAATTACTATCATGTAGCAAGTAGTACCTAGGCTAGTGCTTAGTTGAATAACTAACAGTGGAAATCAGGTGGGAGGGGATCTTTAGAATTCTGCCTCCCGTAGGGGGACAAATAATGGAGGTCCATCTAGTCAGGGTTTTATTGCACGTCCCTAGCCAAGGAGATTCACTGTAGAATGGACACGTGCATGACCCAGGTGGGTCCCCGAGTCTTCTATGAGAACTGCTCGGAGAGTCATGCTCTTCCAAGTGGGGCAGCCAGCCCGGGAGAACCGTGCTTCATCTCTATTCCACACTTTAGGGAAAAGTCAAGGGAAAGCAAAGCCAAGCAAGAAGAGAGCAAAACCAAGAGCAGGAAAGAGTTCTTTTTTTAAAAAAGATTTTATTTATTTATTTATTTATTTATTTATTTATTTGACAAAGAGAGACACAGCAAGAGAGTCAACACAAGCTGGGGAGCAGGACAGGGCAGAAGCAGGCCTCCAGGACGCCTGAGTGGGCTCAGTCGTTAAGTGTCTGCCTTCAGCTCAGGTCGTGATCCCAGGATTGAACCCCGCATCTGGCTCCCTGTTGGCAGGAAGCCTGCTTCTCCCTCTCCCACTCCCCCTGCTTGTGCTCCCTCTCTTGCTGTCTCTCTCTCTGTGTCAAATAAATTAATAAAATCTTAAAGAAAAAAAAAAAAAAAGAAGCAGGCCTCCAGCTGAGCAGGGAGCCTGATGCGGGCTGATCTCAGGACCCTGGGATCATGACCTGAGCTGAAGGCAGACTTAATGACTGAGCCACTAAGGCGCCCAGGAAAGAGCTCTTGAGGCCGTCTTTGTCTGCTGAGTCCAGTTGTCTCTGAAGTCCACACTGATCTGTTTTGCTAAAACCCAATTCTCCAAATCCAGGTTCCCACAAACCAATAAACAAATGATTCCATCACTAAAGAAATGGGCAATTTGCCAAATGTATCTGTTAAGCAAAAATTACTTCTTTTGGGACGCCTGAGTGGCTCAGCTGGTTAAGTGTCTGCCTTCAGCTCAGATATGATCCCGGGGTCCTAGGTTTGGGTCCTGAGTTGGGCTCCCTGCTCAGTGGAAAGTCTGCTTCTCCCTCTCCCTCTGCCCCTCCCCCCCAACTCGTGTGCATGTGCTCTCTCACTTGGGTAAATGAAAAAAAAATCTTAAAAAAAAATTATTTTAACTAGGGCTTACAAGCAAGTCCACGACCTCTGTAGCGGAGAATTTGCTCCTGTGACCTGCTAGACCCAAGTAGAGCCCGAGCACCTGACTGTGGGACATCCAGTAACTATGGGATTGAGCTACGTGTCATGAGCTGGTATTTCTGATCTCCCAAATCATAAGGTCAGGTGGGTGCAGCAACACCTCAACACATATGAAGGTAGTACATTGGTGTTTGTCCAGCCAGGTCCAGAGGACCGAGTTCTAGGACTCTGAGGCCCAGGCCTGTATGGCACCAGGTCTACTGTAAATACCTCTCCCTTTCCTACCTCGTTAGGCCTCAACTCCCAGTCTCCTGCCTCCCTCTTAGAAGGGCCCCGTGATTACAATGGACCCACCTGGATAATCCAGGATAATCCTCTCATTTCAAGATCCTTAACTTTATCACATCAGCAAAGTTCCTTGTACCATGTATGTAAGGTGATCCCTTCACAGGTGGCAACTTTGGGGGCTGTTGCTAAACCTACCACATTCCTTCATCAGTTTCACCCATCCACCCAGGGGCTCAGTACCCAGCCAGAGCTGCGCTGGAGAGGGTAAAAGCTCCTCCCCAGGGAAAATTAGAGGCTGCTGGGCCCTGCCCCAATCCCAGGCCCTCCAGCAGCAGCTCTACTCCCCTCGATATTGAGTCTTGGCCACTGTCCTCCTCGGGAGGTGAGCATACACACGCGGGTCACCGTGCTCATGCCTCTCTCGGCTGGAGACTGCAATGAACATTGTCTGCTTCTGATCCAGCAGTGCTCACAGAGCATCTGTTATGCACTTGGCAGTCACTCGCTTTTGCCGATCTGTGGGCTGGGCTTCTTATGTCCTTTGTGGGCATGGGAGACCCAGAGAAGCCAAGTGGCTGGCCCAAGGTCACACAGAGTGGAAGTAGCAGATTGGAAATGGGGTACGGGGGACTCAGGGGCTGCCTCCTCCGTCTTCAGGAAGCCATAGATGGGCCTCCAGGATGGCAGCCTCTCATCGTCCCCGAGTCATTTTCCCTGGGCCCCCAAATTTAGAGTTCTAGCTCAGTTCCCTCTGAGTTCAGCAAGAGTCAGCTGGTGGCCCTTGGGAACAGAAGACGTTAGGTTTCTGGAGCTGGGGGGCCCCCTGCCACCTGGCCCCCAAACTGCTGTCACCTTTTAATAGATTTCTCAGGGAATGAGTAATTTGTTGCTGGTGCCGGCTTGGCATTCAGCAGGAAGTCCCTGCAGGCCTGGAAGGTCAGCATGGAGCCCCTCAAAGGTGACCGTTGGAGGAGGATAGTGGGTCAGGACTGGCCGCTCAGCACAGCTGCACCGCCAATTATCGCCCGGCCTGCTTCCTGCCGCAGACATGCCCAGGGCCAGCGCTTTGAACCCTCGCAGGGAGGCCGGCTTCCAGTAAACAACCCAGGGCAGCGGGCAGATTGACAGGAGAGATGCGGGAAGCCAGCCGGCCACTGGTGCCGCTCACTGCTCCTGCTGGTAGATGGACAGGACCACAGTCCCCCGGGGCATCTCCCCCAGTCAGGGGTTTGGGGGGCCATCCGAGTGTCCAAGCATCAAGGCTGGGAAGACGGGATTTCAAGGCCATTTTTTCTGGGCCACCGAAGATGACTTTTTCTGGGTGGTGAAATGAGCCTGGCCTGGGACCCCTTCCCTGGCCACCAGCCTGGGAGCGGGGATTCGGAGAAAGCAGGGTGCTGCTTCTTTCTCTCTCCCCAGGAAAGCCTCAGAAATGTTTGGGGGTGCAAAGGTGGGATGGCCAGACTTTCTATCACCATTTTATTTGGCATGTGAAAGAAAGGAGTTGCACTCACTGCATGATCTCATTTATGGAAGTTCTAGAATGTTCGGGTTTCTGAAAGTGGTGGCCTCTCCAAGGGACTGACTGGAAGTGGCACGAGAGAGCTTTCTGGGGGTGGTGGAAATGTTCATAGCCTGGTTGGGGTGCTGGTACCCACATTTATCAAAACCCACCCAGCTATATCCATTAAAGCTATTTCTTTTACTGGATGCACACGGCACTTCAACATGAAAAAAAGTAAGATAAAGAAGAGGGGGATGCAGCGGGCTGGGGAGAACCTGGGGATGTGTGCACACACGAACACGCACGCGCACACGTGGATGCCCACACACACATCCTGCAGGCACACGTATGTTTGTCTTCCCTAAAATCGGAGCATTCTTCCCGCCTTTTCCTCTCTGAGGAAATAGAGCACCGTCTCGTGGTCCTTCGGGGGAGGGACCCTGTGGCTGTACTTGCTGTCCGCGGTGCTCCTTCAAGGCCCGCAAGGGTCCAGACGCGAGTGGCTGTTTTGGGGCCCACGAGGCTGGATGCACGTAGCGAGAACTCCACGGACATAACCCACTGTGCAGGAAAACAGGGAGGGACTCGAACTTGTGGGGAGCTGGTTGGAAGGGGCTCCAATGGCCAGACTGGGGGCAATGGAAGATCAAAATGATGAATCACATGAATGGATCATGACCCAGAGAATTTAAAAAGTCCTTGAAATTGGAAAACAAAAAAGAATTTAAAAAACTCAGACGATCCAGGGTAAGGAAAAAGGATTCCTAACAGAAGCACATCAGCTAGGGGGGCACCTGGGTGGCTTAGGCTTGAGCAGCTGACTCTTGGTTTCAGCTCAGGTTCACGATCTCAGGGTCCTGAGATGGAGCCCCAAGTTGGGCTCTGTACTCAGTGGGGAGTCTGCTTCAGATGCTCTCTCTGCCCCTCCCCGTGCTTGCTCTCTTTTTCTAAAATGCATAAATAAATCTTAAGAAAAAACAAACAAACAGAGAAGAGGGTCAACTAGGAAGTGATGGAAACAGAAAGTGGCGTCTCACAGTGGACACCGTAATAAGGGATTGGGGCAAAAGTCCTCAGCAGGTGTCAGCATCGCTGGGAATAGGCCATACCCTCAGTCTGGAAGAATGACCCACAAAGTGACATTTTATTTTATTTTATTTTTTAAAGATTTTATTTATTTATTTGACAGAGAGAGGGAGAGATCACAAGCAGGCAGAGAGAGAGGAAGGGAAGCAGGCTCTCCACTGAGCAGAGAGCCCGATGCAGGGCTCGATCCCAGGACGCCGGGATCAGGACCCGAGCCGAAGGCAGAGGCTTTAACCCACTGAGCCACCCAGGCGCCCCCAAAGTGACATTTTAATTATGTAGGGAAAATAATCATTTCACAAATGGAGAAATCTGACAGACACCCCTTTACCCAAATGGTTGAACTTAAGACCTCTAACCTCAGGACAAGCCTGTATGTCTGGGGCCCTGAGAAAGGACACATTGCTTATGAGGAACTCCTGCCAGAAAAGCTTCCAGAATGATCAGACAAGTCCACCCTGAGGAATATCCTTCAGAACCACTGATCTAGCCTCTTCATGAGAGACTGTTCCACAGTGAAGGAGGCTAAAGAGTCATAAGGACCAATTCAATGGGGATCAGATCCAAGTCACAAAAACCGTAAAGGTGATATTGGGGAAATTCAAGTGTGTAGACTAAATATTAGAAAATTGTATCGCAACCTTATTAGATCATCTGAATGTGACAGTGATATTATGGTTTTGTTTTTTCTTCCTCCCCAACCTTATTGGGGAATAATTGACAAGTATAATTAGGTACATCTACAGGAGGATGGTTTCATTATATGCACGACAGAACGATTACGTACATCAAAAAAATTAATAGGCCCATCATCTCTCATAGTTAACATGTGCCCGTGGTCAGAATGCTTCTCACACTCTCTGCAACTTTCAACTATACCAAAAATGTCTGCATATGTACATTTCCCCAGAGAATAACTATAATACTTTGCTTTCAACTCATCAGGTATTTACTACCTCTTGACAGGGTGCTTAGTGCTGTTCTGCGTGCTGAAATAGAAGGAAAAGAGGACCTTCTCTCAGTCCCAAGGGAACCCTGACCTCGTAGCGAGATCACAGCTAGTTTTGCAGGCAGCTGATCCCTAGTTCCCGATGAGACTGGCCTCCCCAGCTCTCCAAAGCCATCTGCTCCGTTGTAGGGGTTGAGACTAATCCACTGGTCTCTAAACTTAATTTCTTGCTCTTTTATCTACAATGTGACTTCCACTTGGGGAGGAATTGCATAAAATAAAAATCTAACTTGAGCATATAACGGAACATCTAATATTCTCAAGGATGTGTTTTTTTTCCTTCCAGTTTTATCGAGATGTAATCGACATATAACATTGTCCAAGTTTAAGGTATAGAACATAATGCTTTGATATATGCATATATTGAGAAATGATTATTAACAGTTCATTAACGTCCATCTCCTTATGTAGTTATGAATCTTTTTTATCTTGTGATGAGACTTTTTAAGATTTACTCTCTAAGCAGCTTTCAAATATAGAATACAGTACTGCTAACTGTAATCACCGTGCTGTATATTACATCCTCGGAACTCATTTATCTTTTTTTTTGTGGTTGGCATACAATGTCCTTAGTTTCAAATATCAGTTTCAGGTGTACACCTATTGACTGGACAGTTCTATACATTACTCAGTGCCCACCAATTTAACTGTAGCACCGTCTGTCACCATACATTGTTACAATGTTATTGTTACAATACTATTGTTACAATACTATTGATGCCGTTCTCTATGCTGGACTTTTCATCGCTATGACTTACTTATTTTATATCTGTAAGTTTGTATTTCTTAATCCCCATCACCTGTGTAACCTATCCCCCCCACACCCCTCCCCTCTGGCAACCACCATTTTGTTCTCTGTATTTTTTTTTTAAAGCTTTTATTTATTTATTTAACAGAGCGAGAAGTCATAAGTAGGCAGAGAGGCAGACTGTGGGGGGAGGGGGAAGCAGGCTCCCCACTGAGCAGAGAGCCCAATGCGGGGCTCGATCCCAGGACCCTGAGATCATGACCCGAGCCGAAGGCAGAGGCTTAACCCACTGAGCCACCCAGGCGCCCCATGATTTCATTCTTTTTTATGGATGAGTAATATGCCATTGGAGATAGATTAAAAAAAAATATATATATATATGTTATAACATATTTTCTTTATCCATTCATCTGTTCTTGGACACTTGGGCTGCTTCCGTATCTTGGCTACTGTAGATAATGCTGCAGTAAATGTAGAGATGCTTGTATCTTTTCGAATAGGTGTTTTCATTTTCTTTGGGCGAATACCCAGTAGTGGAATTACTGGATCATATGGTGTTTCTAGGTATTGTGGTTTTGTAGGAGAATGCCCTTGTTTTTAGGAGAATCCTGCTGAAATATTTGAGGGACAACTGAATTCAGTGTGTGATAACTTGACTGGCTCTTGGATCACAAAAATCATAATGGATGGGTTTCTTCTTTTTTTTAAGTTTTTTTTTTTTTTCAAAAAGACTTTATTTATTTATTTGACAGACAGAGATCACAAGTGGTTTCTTCTTAATTTAAAAAATTTTTTTTAAGAAATCTCTATGCCCAGCATGGGCCTCGAACTCATGACTCCAAGATCAACAGTCCCACGCTCTAAAGTGCCCTCAGAATGGTTTCCCCCATAATGGGGAAACTTGAGAAGTAGACTAAAATATTTGATAGCAATACTGAATCCATACAATGTTGGTTTGAAATGTAGGAGAATGTCCTTGTTTTGAGGAGATCCGTGCTCTAGTATTTAGGGATGGAACCTTGTGTAAAGTTGTGTAACTTTCAGTTGATTAAACAGAGAGAGACAGAGACAGCGAGACAGAGAGAGGGAAGGAGGGAAGGTGAATGGTTCGTTGTATTACTCTTGCAACTTTCTGAAGCTTTGAAAAACTTCGAAATAAAGAGTTGGGGAAAAATAATGTGTATGTAGGGAATTTGAAAAATAATGTAGGAGGCAACAGGAGAAAAATAAGAATGATATGATATTCTAGGGAGGAACTATCAATATTGGTAATATGATTCTTTAAAAATATATAATATATACGTATATGTTACATGCATATATATCATATACATATATAATATGCATATATATTATAAAGTTGGAACCACATACATTCTGCTCGCTTCTCTTTCTTCTGTCATTAAACATGCATTGATAAACACTCTTAATGCCTCTTATATTCTGTCATAAAATATTCAGCCACTCTCCTGTTGACATTATAGAAGTTTCCAGATTCTTATTATCATATTGCTATAGACTGTAATATGCAGAATCCATTTTAATATCTAATCTGTGTAATCCAATATATATCCAACATATAATACATTATAAAATTCAGTATAATCAAATATGCCACAGTGGACGTCTTTACACACCAATCTTTGTTTGGGGATACAAGTATGAGGAGAGGAACTTGGGGGTTAAATGTTCCGAACATTTTCAAGGATCTTGAACTTAAAAAAAAAAAAACAGCTTTACTGAGATAGGATTGATACACCAGAAAAAGACTGTGTAGGTTTAATATATACTGTTGGAGGAGTTTGGACATAAGGATGCCTACACCAAAATGTTATTACCACGATTAAGGTAATGAACGTATTCATCACCTCCAACAGCTTCCTTGTGTGCCTTTTTTCTTATCGGTCTGTGTGTGCCAGGAACACCATGAGAGTTACCTTCTTAACAAATTTGGAAGCTCACAGTACTGCGTTGTGAACTCTAGGCACTAAGTTGTCCAGGATTCTGAACCATTTTGGCAAGCAGCTTTTCAGAAAGCTTGTACCACTCTATACACTTGCTGGCCAACTATGAAAGTGCTCATGTCAGCACATCATTACTAACAGTGTGTATTCTTATTAGGAAAAATGTCTTTGCTCAATTTGGTAGTAACAGCAGCACAGTGGGTGAGAACAGTCCCATGGATTTGTTTTAGTCTTCCTCTTGCTTGACTGTCCTTGGGACTCCCCCTCCATCCCCAGATTTCTCCCCCATCTTGGCAGCTCTGACATTATTCTCCCCTGTTCCCCACCTGCCTCCCTGCCTGCACCTTCTCACCCCACTTTGCACCTGCCTTGTCTTGACTTGCCTGATAAATTACTGACCGTGTCCTCTGTCCTTGGCTCCTCTCTCCTCCCACCCTCCTATGGCATCTTATCCACACTTGGGACTTGCATGAGCTTCTCAATAACTCTTGCGCCTCTCCCCAGTCCCGACCTCCAATGCAAGATGTCCCAAAGGGACCCACAGGGGCCTTTCTGCCACCATCCATCCTGATCCCCAAGTCAGAGCTCTGAAGAACATTGACACCTCTTTTCACTCCCCCCCCCCCCGCTCTTCAATTCCAACCTTTGACCACATCCTGTCTATCCAACCTAATGTAATATCTCCTGAAACTCTTCCCTTGGTGTGGCCACCGCCATCACCCACGTTCGGGCCACCTTCCTCTCCTTCCTGCCCTATGGCTGTAGTTCCCTCTCTGCTTTCCCACTTCTGGTTTTTTCCTGTCCATCTGTCCTCTGACCAGCTGCCAGGTTGAGGATGTGATCACATCATCCCCCTGATTAATGCTCCAGGATGGGTTCCCGGGTCCTGCCTGCCCCTATCAGAAACTTCTGGTCTTTTAACTTTCTTATTTATTTCTATATTCATTTTCCTTGAGGGCAGAGTCTTTGTGTTCCTGTGCCCAGCACAGTGCCAGACACAGAACAGGAGTTTAAGGAATGAATGAATGCATGCATGCATGAATGAGTGGGCTAGAATTTGCCTAGCTGAGGAAAGGTCTAGAACCATGGAGAAGACACAGAGCGGGATGTGCCTGGGAGATACACAGTGTCCACATTCAGAAGTGGACCCTGCAAGGCTTAGCTGGAGAAAGCATCCATCAGCTCTGGTCTGGCAGCCTTCAGGATGCCTTGTCTGGGCAACACTCTCTGCTCAAACTCTCTTTGTCAAGTGGGCAGCCTGTTCTCCCAAGAGAGGACATGCTGCTTCTCTGCTTGCAAGCTTTATGTGGCTTTCCAGTGCCCTCAGGACAGGCCTGGGCTTCTGAGCCAGCCTACAGGTCCCTCATAATTGGAGCCCAGCCAACTCACTACCCTCTCCTCTCCCACCCCGCCCCTGCCCCGTAGCCACACACACCTACCTGCTCTTCTACAGACCTGGCAGGCCCTACCATTCCTCCACATCTTTGTACAGGCTGTCTTTTTATCTGGAAAGCTCTTCTCTCTGTTGCCTTCCTAAAAGATCTGGTGTCAGCTTCACCTCCTCTAGGAGACTTGTCCTCGCTGACCAGGTCCTCCTGTCCACCTGAATCTTTTGTAATGAAAACAATCGCACTTTTGCAGCCCACCCTCCAGGGACCCAAGTCTCAGCCTTGACTCTTCCTCCCTGTGTGTCCCTAGCCCTTCTGAGTCTTAGTTTCTCTTTTGGTTCCTCCCCACTTGGGGCATCCCATCTGTGATTCCTGCCCTCGTGGGTTATTGGGAGAGCCAGAAACATTGAAAAGAGAGGCCAGGGTGAAGAACAAATGGACAGGACAGGCCTGGGTTCAAATGCTGTTTCCCTTGCTAACCAGCGGCATGACCTTGGGCCAGACACATGCTGTCTCCCAGCTGACAGTTCCGCACCGGAGAGGTGGAAATTTAGTAGCACCACTGGGGTGGTTAGGAGTTTTCATGGGGTTCTGGAATGTACGGCGCTTAACAGCAACCAGCACGTGGACAGCTCTCAGCGGGTCGACCGTGATGGTTAAACCAGGTAGAGAAAGGATTTGTAAATTCTAGCATGCTAGGGAAGTGGGAGCTATTCTAATTTCCCAGAGATCTGCACAAACTCTAGATAGGAAAAAGCGCCACTCTTGCTCACCATCAGCTGGGGGCCCTAAACTCAGGGCCCATCTCATTTTCTGGGGACAGGCAGCTGAAAACCCATCCCAGGCCCTTCTTACAGCAATTGGGACTCTGTGGGTCTCGTCATCCCCAAACCTGCTAAGTGTCCCAGGGGAGTCTGGAACAGGTGGTGGGAATCCACACTGAGACACGGCCATGTGCCCCACTGTGCCCTCCCACCAAAGCTGTGTTTCAGTGGCCGAGCCTCGCTCGGCACCTGGGTGCTGTGCCAGGAGCCCGGGAGCCTGAAGCAGCTGCTCTAATTCATGCAAAGGAAGGCGCCCAGGTTTGCCCTGTCTATTTATAGCTTATTTATGAAGAAGGAAAAACAAGGGCCCAGTTGCCTTAGCAACCAGGAGCATCATGGCCTTCTTTCTCTGCGGTGGGAAATTGGCCAAGTCTCCTTGTGGGGGGCACCCCCAGATGTGTGTGTATCCTGACAGAGGACAGGGGTGAACCTTCTAAGACCTTCCCATGCTGGATTCTTAGCAGGCTACAGGTTGGGGGAGGGAGCCTGCCAGGCCCTTGGAAACCCCTCCCTGATGCCGAGAGCGGTGCACAGCTGAACTCTCTGTGGAAAGGCACAGTCTGGTCTCTTGGTCTCGGTGCTGACTCCTGTCCTCTGGGTGCCCATCCTGCTGCTTCAGGGAGAAGCTATTGGGAGTCCTTTCCTGGCTGTGCTCTGGTACATGTCCCTTAGGGCACTTAGGGCAGGGAACTGACAGTGTGTTTCCCAGACCAGCACCCCTTAAGGGCAAGAGCCTGGCATTGAGGAGGGGCTTAACAAATAACAAATGAATGAATGAATGAAGTGCTTACATTTATAGTGCCATGTCCTTACTCAGTACATGCAAGGTAAGGGACACACTGTAATGTTCTCCCATTTTACAGCTCAGGAAACTGAGATGCAGACAGATGAGGAGACCAGCCCATGATCACACAGCTGGGAAATAGCTGGGCTGCATGAGAGTCCTTGAGGAGGAAACATTGCTTTTGCTCTGGCAAAGCCCTAGAGAACACGGGAACTTGGGGTCCAGCTGGGCCATAATTGACGGGGATTGGGGAAGGGCAGAGTGGTGCTGTGGCTGGTCTGGGACTGAGAGACATGTGGCTTGAATTTTGACTCTGCCACTTATCAGCTGTGTGACCTTGAATTATTGACTTTCCCTCTCTGGGCCTCAGTTGCTGCATCTGTAAAGTGGGGGCAATGACGCCTGCTCCTTGGGGACTGGTAGCTTCTGGAGGGCAGGCAGCATGTCTGTCTCTTAGTCATCTATTTTCCCTGTGTTGGCACAGTCCTAGGTGCCTAGAATGATCATGCGCTCCTGTATATAAAGTAGATTGGATGCTCCCAGGGAAGGTTGCTTGTTATTCCATTATTAGGGAACTGAGGCACAGAGCATGGTGGTTCCCCTGAGATCACACAGCCAAATCCAGAGTAGAGGGGTGGCTTTACTGGTCTGTTGCCTGAGGCAAACCATTGTTAGGGATAAAGTGGGACTGTGTCTGGGCCCTGGGGAGGGCATTCTGGACTGGGCTGCAGTTCCAGGGGGCAGCAGTCATGTTGGACAGGGCGGCTGAAGCAGGGGGTCTCTGGGTACTGGGGACCTGGAGCTGCTCTCCAAACAATGGGGGGTACTGAGGCCCAGTCCTAGCTGAGCGCAGTTTGCCTGGCTTTGGGCTGGGCTTCTCAAGGTCCAGGCCCAGGCTGCCTGGAGGCTCTCTGTCGCCCTCTGCTGGGCCACCTCCGGAGGCTCTAAGACAGGCAATGCCACCTCTTCAATTGTCTGGGCATGAAAACCATGCCCAAGAGATCCAGTTAAGACCAGGAGTGCCCCGGGACGAAGTAGGATCTCAGATCATTTCCACATCCTTTCCTGGCTCCTCCCGTTCCCACCCAGACGCTATGGGAAGACACGGGCGTCCTGGCCTCCCCCTTCGGGGCTGCAGGCTGTTCCCCTTCCTTCACTGCTTGCTACTTAATCTACATCACTGTTTCCGGAAAACAATGGGCGCCCAGGGTTTTTTGTTTGGTTTTGTTTGTTCCATTTGCCAAGCCCTCGCTCGTATGTCTGTCCCTTCTGCCTTCGCAGTCCTGAGCCTCCAGGCTTCCTGAGGTCCCATCCCCCACCCAGCCCCTAGCTGGGTTGTGAATCTTCCTGGGGGCTTCTCTTCTCCCCTCAGTGCGAACTCATGAAGTACCACAAACTGAGTGGCTCAAACAACAGAAATATATCGTTGCATGGCTTTGGAGGCCAAAGTCTGAAATCACGGTGTTGGCAGGATTTGTTCCTTCTGAGGGCTGTTCCAGGTCTCTCGCCTGGTGGGTCTGGTGGTTTGCTGCCAACTGTTGGCATTCCTTGGCGTGGAGAAGCATCACCCCATCTCTGCCTTCATATCCACATAGCTCTCACTGTGTGACTGTCTGTCGGGAAATTTCCCCTTTTTAAAAGGACAACAGTCATACAGGATTAGGAGCTATAGTAATGACCTCATTCTAACCTCACTTTAACTCGATCACCTCTGTAAAGGCCCTGTCTCCAAATAAGGTCACATTCTGAGGTATGGGGGATTGGGACTTCAACCTAAGAATTTTAGGGTGGCACAATTCAGCCCCTAACATGAGGAGAGGAAGTACATCTGGTCTATCTTGTTTTCATTCCCTTGGGGGCTGAGCCCAGTGCAAGAGTGAGAGAATCTGATGAATGTTCTAGAAGTCCTTCATCCTTGGATTATTTGCTGACCCCCATGGTGTCCGGGGCATGTCAAACTATGACCCATCCTGTCTAGGTCTTATGGAGATGAATCTCTGTCATCAGGAAATGGACTTCTTTAGAGCAGAGCTTAGATCTTCTTACTTTTGACTTTCACCAAAGGAGATGCTCAGATGCTCAGACTTTTTCATCATATTCCTGTGGAAATAGGTAGGTGAGGCCTTAGTTTCCTAATTCCCCACAAAAGACCCAGAAAAGTAATGAAAGAGGATTTAATTTTTGACAAATATTTATTGAACACACAGTTGTGACAGATTCTTCTTTCCACCAAGTTACCAATGTAACTTCATTTCACCATTCCCGAGGCTGTCACTTACTTGCTATGAAATGAATGTATTCACATGAATAGCTGTTTATTGAAAAGCTGCTATATGCCTGGGATACATGCTTTCCATGGACAATTTTCAATTCTCACAGCAGCCTTTTACAAATGGAAATAAAATTGACTTAACATAATGTTCACTATTTTAAAATGTACAATTCAGTGGGTAGTAGTTTATTCACAATATCATGTAACCATTACCACAGTCTAATTTCAGAACATATTCATTACCCCAAAAAGAGATTTTGTGCCCATTGCTCACTCCCCATTTTCTCCTCCCTCCATTTCCTAACAACCACTAATCTAGTTTCTGACTCTATGGATTTGCTTAGTATAGATTTCAGAGAAACTCAGGGTTTTGTGTGTGTGTGTGTGTGTGTGTGTGTGCCTAGTTTCTTTCACTTAGCACAATGTTTTCAAGGGTCACCTCTGTTGCAGCATGTATCAATGCTTCCTTTCTTTTTATGGCTAAATAATATTCTGTTGTGTGGACGTACCACATTTTGCTTATCCATTCATCAGCATGGACATTTAGGTTGTTTCCATTATTTGGTTATGCTGAATAATAGTGCTATGAATATCTATGAACAAGTCTTTGTGAAAATATGCTTTTGATTCTTTTGGCTATATACTTTAGAGACAAATTGCTGGGTCTATGTTTAACTTTCTGGTGAACTGCCAAATGGTTTCCCACCGGGCGTGTATGAGGGTTCCGGGTTCCCCCATCACCATCAACTCTTGTTATTTTCTTTTTTGATTATAGCCATCCAAGTGGGCGAGCACTGGTATCGCATTGCGGGTTTTGATGTGCATTTCCCTAATGACTAACGATGTTGGGCATCTTCTCACGTGCTTCTTCTTAGCTGCCTTTTGAGGTAGCTCTTATCTCTGTTTGGCAGCAGAGGAAAGATATTCAGAGTTAAGAGGACTTGCTCAATGCAAGGGGGCTGTGCCTGGACTTGGGCGTGTCTGTCTCCTAAGCCCCACGGAGTCTAGAGTAGAAACGGTTTTGGTCTTGTCCACAGGAGTCTTGTCTCCCATGCGGCCGACTTGGACAAGTCCTTTCCCGGCTCCGGGCGCCAGTTACTCCTCCACGCCACTTGGGGCGAAATACTCCAAGCACGTGCGGGCTCCTCTAGGAGCCCACAACTCTACGGTTAGTCGCCCCGGCGCGGAGCTTGCCCCGCCCTTCCAGCCCAGGTCGCCGCAGGCGCCGGAAGTGCTCGTCTCTCTTCGCTTGCTTCTGCCGGCGCTCCGGCGGAAACACTTTGTGGGGAAGATGGCGGCTGTGTCAGTGTATGAGCGGCCGGTTGGAGGTTTCTCTTTTGATAACTGTCGCAGGTGCGGCCATGCCCGGGGCCAGGTTCCGGGCGGGAGTGGGAGTGCGGTGCCAGGGTCGGAGCTCGGCCGAGGTCTGATCTGGGAAGTCCAAACGAAGGGTGAACGGCGGGGCCCGCGGCCTGTGCCCCGCGGCCCGTGTGACTCAGGGGAATGCGGGCCTGAGAGTGGGTTTCTCTTGGGGCCGAGACCGTCCTTCCCCTTGCCCGGCGCACCAGGCCAGACTCTGTCTTTTTAGGCGAGATGCAGCCCCTCTCCGACGATCTGCACGCCGAAGAACGCGACAGGAGTCCTGATGTTGGGGGGATTCAGTGAACGGATGGGCTTGAAAGCGAGTAGTAGCTTTTCTTTTCCCGAGTTCCCTATTAGACGCTCTTGGTGCCACCGCGGCGCGATGTGGTCCTGCCCTTCCATGCTTTATCCTCTCCTTTTGTTTCAGAAATGCCGTCTTGGAAGCCGATTTTGCGAAGAAAGGGTACAAGCTTCCAACGGCCCGGAAAACGGGCACGACCATCGCGGGGGTGGTCTATAAGGTAAGCCGGCGCAGGCCAGGAGCAGCAGTGACTGAACTGAGTACAGGAACCAGGCCACTTGGCCTCCTTTTACTTCTCCGCGCTGTGTCAGGAAGGGCTCATGTTTCAGAGAACGTCAGGAAAAGACCCTTCAGGATTTGTCCGGAGGCTTTGTGTACTTTCAACAGTTTAAATTTTTTTTTTTTAAATTTATTTATTTGTCAGAGAGAGAGGGAGAGTGAGCAAGCGAGCACAGGCAGACAGAGTGGCAGGCAGAGGCAGAGGGAGAAGCAGGCTCCCTGCCGAGCAAGGAGCCCGATGTGGGACTCGATCCCAGGACGCTGGGATCATGACCTGAGCCGAAGGCAGCCGCTCAACCAACTGAGCCCCCCGGGCGTCCCTTATCAACAGTTTATATTCTTTCCTCACTTTTTAGAGTTTTTGACAGGAAACTGGTACTTTTTTGTCTTAAGATACTGCTTCAGGAGGCTGGGTTATATCCTGGGAAAAGGTAAGATTTCGGATCAGACAGGTCTGTCTAACCGTTAAACTTTGATGCTGCTTCCAACTTTGGGCAAGTCAGTTTCCTTCTCCCAGCCACACTTCACAGACCGTCGAATGGACAGAATGACTCCTGCCTTAAATTGTTGAAAGGGCTGAAAGAGTTAATGGTTATTGTTGTTAAAGAGAAAGAGCGATGTCTTTTAAGGGTGGCTCAGTGGGTTGAAGCCTCTGCCTTCCGCTGGGGTCACGATCCCGGGATCCTGGGATGGAGCCCCCGTCCGGCTCTCTGCTCAGCGGGGAGCCTGCTTCCCCTTTTCTCTGCCTGCTTCTCTGCCTACCTGTGATCTCTGACTGTCAAATAAATAAATAAAATCTTAAAAAAAAAATCGACGAAGTGGTATTCTAATAGAAGGATTTCTGAATCCAGAGTTTTTTCATATTAGGTCTGTGGTTTGTAAGGAATTCACTAAACCTGTGAGCCTCATTTGAAAAGGGGAATGATCATTCCTACCACCTACTTGGGATTCAATTGATAATGTTAATTTAAAAAGTTTTTGAATTCTGAAAGTATAGCACAATATTTTTGGTGGGATTTTTCAGTGTGTGTGGGGGATGGAGGTTTGGGGAAAACTGGGATGGCCAACGTTGTTTTTCCTAAACTAGAGAGTTGTGGTTTATATATGTGAAATTGTTTTGAAATGTATGTTTTTTTAAAAACAGGATGGCATAGTTCTTGGAGCAGATACAAGGGCAACTGAAGGGATGGTCGTTGCGGACAAGAATTGTTCAAAAATACACTTCATATCTCCTAACATTTAGTGAGTATCAGTTAGTTTGAATAGCTCTTAAATTTTCAAACATGTTAAGGTTAAAATTGAATTTACTTTGTTCCTCACTACAACCTGTTGTTTAACTGTATTTTCTTTTTTATCTCCCTTAAGTGGTATTTTCATCTGTCTGTCACCTAAGCTGGTCATCCACAAGTTCTCTCCTTGTTTTAGTCTTTAATTCTTTCGGTCTCTGGTTCCTGCTTTCTGCCTCTTGAAACCATTCCCTCCGCTAAAGCCTTAGTTCACATTCTTAATTCTCATCTGGACTCTTGCAGTCATCATTTAAATGATCTTTCTGCCTTTGATCTCTTTATTATCTACCCTTTTGCTGTATTGGATTTTGTAAAACACAGATCTGAATATGTTCCTTCCCTCTTTAAAAATATTTCAAGTGGGGCGCCTGGGTGGATCAGTGGGTTAAAGCCTCTGCCTTCGGCTTGGGTCATGATCCCAGGGTCCTGGGATCGAGCCCCGCATCGGGCTCTCTGCTCAGCAGGGAGCCTGCTTCCTCCTCTCTCTGCCTGCCTCTCTGCCTACTTGTGATCTCTCTCTCTATGTCAAATAAATAAATAAAATCTTTAAAAAAAAAATCTCAAGAGACTTTTCACATTTCCACCCTGCTTTCAGAATAAAATAGAAACTCTGTAGCGTGATATTTAAGATCTTGTGTAGTGCCACAGAAATTTACCTTTTCAGCTTATTTAGCTGCCATCACCCTGTGTTCCAGTTACACCCAGACTGTCCCTGTTCCCCTCATCTCCAAGATCTTTCGCCTTTGCCAGTCTCTCTGCTTAGAATTACCCTTTCCTCTTTGTTTATGCGGTTTTGTTTTTTTCTTTCAAATCCAGCTCATGTAGTACCTCTTCCCAAAGATCAGAATTAATCGCTGTCATCTCCCGTTTCCCATAGTGTTTTGTACCTAAGCTACTATATCGTATTATACGAGGTATTAGAATTTTTGCCTATTTTTGTCTCCTCCACTCAACTTTTGAAATCAAGTGCTAAGATTATGTCATATTTTCTTTATTCTCAGCATTTTTCATGACTGGTACCTGGTAATAAATACTTGGTAAATGTTAAATTGCAAGGCCTTTAACATGCCTTGCCCTTTGGTACAACTTGAATATATTTTTACGATTAGTAAAATGCAGACTCTGTTAGAAGCACAGAAGCTAATGATTTGAAATGTTCTGTTGGGCCACAGAAAAATATGTTTACAAAGGACTAGACGCACATTCTCAGTTTCATGTTTATTTAAGATTGGTTAGACAGGGTTGTTACAGTACACATTATACTTAAAAACATCTCTCTTTGTACCTGAACTTAGTGGAAGTTATCCAAGAAGCTCTACTTCTAATTGATCCCTTTGGTAATTGGATTGCAGCTAAGTTTCTGATTGTACTTTTTAGTTGCTGTGGTGCTGGGACAGCTGCAGACACAGACATGACGACCCAGCTCATCTCTTCCAATTTGGAGCTCCACTCCCTCTCCACTGGCCGCCTTCCCAGGGTTGTGACGGCCAATCGGATGCTGAAGCAGATGCTTTTCAGGTAAGGTTCCAGGATGGGGATTTCTTTTTTTAAAATTTAATTTTATTTAAATTCAATTATCATACAGTGTGTTACTAGTTTCAGAGGTAGAGTTAAGTGGTTCATCAGTTGCATATAACATCCAGTGCTCATTACATCGTGTGCCCTCCTTAATGCCCATCACCCAGTCGCCCTAGCCCCCTACCCACCCTGATTCCAGCAACCTTCATTTTGTTTCCTAGAGTTAAGAGTCTCTTGGTTTGTCTCCCTCTCTGATTTTGTCTTATTCTATTTTTCCCTCTCTTCCCCTATGATCCTCTGTTTTGTTTCTTAAATTCCACATATGAGTGAAATCATAATTCTTTCTCTGATTGACTTATTTCCCTTACCATAATACCCTCTCGTTCCATCCACATTGTTGCAAATGGTAAGAGTTCTTTTTTTTGGGATGACTGAGTAATATTCTATTGTGTATATATACTACATCTTTTTTTATCCATTCATCTGTCATTGGACATCTGGGCTCTTTCTGTAGTTTGGCGATTGTGGACATTGCTGCTTTAAACATTGGGGTGCATGTATCTCTTTGGATCACTATATTTGGTCCAGGATGGGGATTGCTGTAGCATCTTTTTCTTATATCTTAGATTTTCAGCTGAGGGGATCCTGGAAGCTAGAGAAAAAGCATTCATAAATACACATTTTATTCTAGAAATCAGTTGTTACCATTTTAATATCAAGGCTTTTGATGATGTATTTGAATTTATGGGGTCTGTTCCCCCCCCCCCCCCCATGAATAAATCACATGTGACCAACAGTTGTTTCTGGAAGCATAGGGCATTACTAGATTAAAAAAAAAATCCCTTTTATGTATGGTAAGAAAGTTAGAACTAGACAGAACCTTTGGTTTATCTTGTGAACACACTTAGACAGAAACAATTGTTTTTTTTCCTCTCTCTTTTAGGGGCAAAATAACAGTGAAATGAAAAATTGTATTTGTAGTTGACTGTGAGTGGCTATAATAACAATAATATTACCGCACATTTTTCTCTTCGTGCCAGACCCTGTGCTTAGTACCTTACACATGATCTCATTTCATCCTTTGATAAGAGAGGTCCCACTGAGATAGGGGTCCTTAACATCTCCAGTATTTCAGTGAAGCTGAGCCTTACAGAGGTGTGGTTGCCTACCTGATCTGGTCTTCACCCCTGCTGACTGTCGCAGTGCTTTTAGTTTTGTCTCCTTTTCTTCCTTAATCACATCATCACTTTACATTTGTGTAGGTCTTCTCTTTTTCAAATTCTAAGTCTGTTTTCTCATTTGCTTCTCAGAGAGAGAAGAGGGGCAGTATATTAGACCAGAGCTAGGAAATAGCTTGGACATTCAGTCGTGGGTTAGAATATTGGTTTCTCCTTTTGGGACGTGCAGTACCTTTAACAGATTCTCTTCTTTTCCTTCTTTGTAGATTTGTAGAATGTAGAATTATGGTGCCTTATTTTCTTTTTTTCTTTGTAGTTGATCAGAGACCTTTATTCTGGTCCTCGTCATTTATTAAGCAACCTACCAAAAACGTTTTCTTTTTCTCTTTATTTTAAAAGATTTTTTATTTTATTTACTTATTTGAGAAAGAGAGAGAGAGAACAAGCGGGGCGAGGAGAAGAGGGACAAGCAAGACTCCCTGTTGATCAGGGATCCCCATGCTGGACTGGTCCCAGGACCCTGAGATCATGATCTGAGCCAAAAGCAGCCACTTAACTGACTGAGCCACCCAGGCACCCCCCAGATCATTTTCTTTATCTCTGCCCCAAGCAGCAGCAGCTGCATCTAGGCCTGTGTAGAGGGAAGCAGGAATAGAAAGCCAAGATTGTAAATTGGCACCACTCAGGCCATATTCAGCTTGTCGAGGAACTGTATTTGGGCTACATAGTGTTTTTTTGTTTTGTTTTGTTTTTTTGTTTGTTTTGTTTTGTTGTTGTTTTTAAGATTTTATTTATTTGACAGAGATCACAGATAAGCAGAGAGGCAGGTAGAGAGAGAGGCGGAAGCAGGTTCCCTGCTGAGCAGAGCGCCTGATGCGGGGCTCAATCCCAGGACCCTGAGATCATGACCCAAGCCGAAGGCAGAGGCTTAACCCACTGAGGCACCCAGGCACCCCTGTTGTTGTTTTTTTTAATAGTGTCCAATAATATAAATTGGGAGATTGGAATAAAAAATAATCTGGATATCTGGCTTTAAATTTTTTTAAAACTAATTAATTGTTTCCTGACTTCATTTGAAAAAAATTCATAAAGAGGGTGGGATAATAGATGGCCGCAATCTTCTGGAACTTAGTGGCAGTTGTTGCCTTTAGAAGGGGGAGCATGTGCTCCACTCTCTCAGTCCCTGTCTGGTTTGACTTCCCTTCCTGCCTGGCTCTGGGCTTTCTGTGAACTTGCTGGTCTTCATTTATGAGTCTAGCATGGCTCTGGGCTCTCAGCAAGTGATTTGAGGCACAGTATAGCTGTGTAGCAGGGCCCGTAGCATAGTTCCCGTCTTACAGCTGAGAAGACCAGGACTTAAAGAGTCTGTGGGCAGGAAGGCTAGTCCTGTCTACCTAATGCGTGCTCAGGCTGTACTGAGCCCTTATGTGGGTGATTTCCATTTATTTATGTGCATGGTCATCATCCTGATCCTGGAGAATCATTGCCTACCAAACAAATTCTCCCAATACAGGTGAGAACTTGTTAAAGCACACCTGTTGCAAAGATTTCTGAAGACATCTCTGAATTTGGTGTTAAATTTAAGGCTCCCTCTGGTGGCTTGTTTGGTGAGTTACACCAAAGATCACAAGTAGGCAGAGAGGCAGGCAGAGAGAGAGGAAGGGAAGCAGGTTCCCTGCTGAGCAGAGAGCCGGATGCTGGACTCCGGGACTCGGATGCGGGACTCAATCTCAGGACCCTGAGACCATGACCTGAGCTGGAGGCAGAGGCTTAACCCACTGAGCCACCCAGGCACCCCAAGAGGAACATTTTAAAAATTTAACCAGGATGTTTGTGGTTCATTATATGTCTTCTGACATTTTTGTTAAGTTATATAAAATGTACAAGTGGTGTAAGGGAAAAAAGCATAGGATTTCACTTTATTATTTTTTTCTCTCTCTTTTTTTTAAAGATTTTATATATTATTTGAGAGAGAGAAAAGGAGAGAGAGTGGAGAGCGAGCACAAGCATGGTGAGGGGCTGAGGGAGAAGCAGACTTTCCGCTGAGCAGGGAGCCCAAGGTGGGGCTTGATCCCAGGACCCTGGGATCATGACCTGAGCAGAAGGCAGATGCTTAACCAGCTGAGTCACCCGGGTACCCAGGATTTCACTTTAGAAGTTTGGGTCAGGTCTCATCTAAAGTGCTTAGAGTTGTGTGACCATGGGCAGTTCACCTTACCTTTCTTAGTCAGGGTTTCTTTCTCAATAAGATGAGGATAATAGTTTCTGACTCTGACTTTTGAGAAGGAAATGAATAAAGAAGCAAGGCTTACAACAATGCTCAGTACAGGGCCTAATGCACAGTTAGATCCCCATAAAATTCAGAGGCTGAAAAAGAGAACAAGGTGTATTCTTCTTGCTATTATTGTTCCATTTCCCCCCGAATAATCCATTTCCGTGTCTGTGAATCGGTAAGAAAAGGGGGTTTGATAAACAAAAGTGGACATCTTTTCCTTATTTCCTTTAAGCAGTACTTTTATTTTACCTGTATGATGGCTGGATGTAGAAGATGTACGTGTTCTTTGATCCCTCTGAGCATGAGCCTCCTAGTCGAGTTTAATAGAAATCTTGTGGTCTCTTATTCTGTATTCCAGAAACTCCTTGATTATATAGAGCCTCTTTTATTATATTAATTGTGTTTTTTTTTCTATGAAAGTAATATGTATTCATTTTAAAAAATTTGGAAAATACTGAAAAGTCCAAATTAAAAATAGAAATTTTACAGTTCAGGGAAAATCACGTTTTGGTTGGGTGTATATACTTCCAGTCTTTTTAATTTTTGTTCACTCATTCATTGGATCCTTCTTTGCTTCCTTCCTTATTACTAGTGCATGTTCTCAGTAAAACCTAAGCTAGAAGATAGGGATAAACTAAAAAAAATAGAAAAATTATCTGAGTTCCTACAACCCATAAGCAGTTGGTGCTAGTACTGTACGCTTTTCAGGCTTTTTCCATTTACTGATACATAATTTATTCTGTAAAAATGGGACCATAGTTGTACATTCTATCCCAAAATACAACCTGATCTTTTCATCTACCAGTATGTGTTGTATAGTTTCCATTTGGAGCACTTCAAAATGAAAATCACCTTTTAAAAAATTACTGTGAAAGTAATGTGATCATTATAAAAATTTCCAACACTTTGGGAATGTGAAAAGAAGGAACTAAATGTTACCTGTTTTGTTACTTAGACACATACATTGTGTAAATTCTTGAGAACTATTTTTCCAGACCTTTTATACTATGACATTTGCTCATTTATGTATTTACAACAGTGGAATCCTGTTGTTTTGTAACTGACCCTGTTCACATAATGGTGTATGTTCACATAATGGTATATGCATGTTGTTCCCATTAGTAGAAGAGCTCGGCATCCAGAGTTTCTGCCTTGAGCTTTAGGGGAGTTCTGGAGACCTGTGACCCTTCTGACATAGTAAAACTGTATGTACACTTACTATGAGTCCTGAGGGTTCCACATTGTTAATCAGTTTTTCAGAGGGGTCTGTGACCTTTAAAAGTTAAAGAACCACTGATCAATATCAGTTTATGGTGGTATCACAGTATTCCATTCTCTAGATGTTCTATAATTTAACCAGTTTTGAACTTCAACAGTATTGCTTATGTTAAGGTATCCCATCTTGGAACATAGAACCTTTAGGTACTTGTATGATTAATTCCTTAGGCAGTATTCTAAAATAAATTCCTAGAAGTGGAATTACTGAGTCAAAGTATGCACATTTAGCATTTTGATACATATTGCCAAACTCGCCCTTGAGAAAGGTTGTACTGAGTTGCACTACATCGGTGGTGTATGAGAAAACATACTCTCTGGGTGATCTGGAGCAGAGCTATGTCAGTTTATTTAATTAGTTCTCTTTTTCTGCTTCTTTGGCATCATAAACAGTATTGCAGTAAACATCCTTGTACATTCATTTCTGTATATTTGTATGATCATATCCTCAGAATTTGATTCCTGGAAGTAGAGTTTCTGGATCAATTTTTAAAAAAAAATTTTTTTTTTTTTTTAAACTTATTTATTTGTCAGAGAGGGAGAGAGAGAGTGAGCGAGCACAGGCAGACAGAGCGGCAGGCAGAGGCAGAGGGAGAAGCAGGCTCCCTGCCGAGCAAGGAGCCCAGTGTGGGACTCTATCCCAGGACGCTGGGATCATGACCTGAGCCGAAGGCAGCCGCTTAACCAACTGAGCCGCCCAGGCGTCCCTCTGGATCAATTTTTAAGGAATACGATAACTTGCCAAAATATCTTAAGATTCTTTTAAAGACATCAAACAGAGGTTCTGTTTTAGCTTGGATGGAAGCTAGCTGATTATTACTGACTTTACTAAGCAGCCTGTCTGGTAGGCAGTTGTTATAGTGGGTCAGGCATTGGACTGGGGTGGGAGTGATGGGTCTGGTGATTCCCACTCCTTATACCAGAACTCTGTGAGCTAGTCTTGACCCCACTACTAACGCATATGGTGTGGGACCAATTTCTTTTCCGCTTTCTGGGCCTGTTTTCTTTTGTGACTGTTTCTAAAATCCTTTCCTGCTTTTTAATTTTTCACTTAAGATTCTTTGTTTCTTTCTTTTTTTAAGATTTTATTTTTTTAAAGTAATTTCTGTACCCAGCGTGGGGCTCAGAGCCACAACCCTGAGATCAACAGTTGCATGCCCGCTGACGGACCCAGCCAGGCACCCTTGGAATATTCTTTGTGAAAGAGCAGTTTGGTAGTCAGGGATGGGGGAAATATTTGGACTTGACTGTTCTGATTACCAAGAGTGCTTCCTGATGAGTAGTTATGTCTCAGACAGTCTACAGTTAGAACTTTGATTGGTTCTGTTTATTTGTATCAGTTTTAATGACTATATCATTAGGCAAGTTCAGTATGTGTTGGTTTAATTTTTCTTCCCAAAGAGCTAAAGGCTCAGTGGAAGACTTTAAATCCAACATGTTTATTTAGCATAGCAATTCAAATGGTAAAAAATAGAACCAGATACAGGGAAAGCAGGCTGTAGAAGTAGAAAATCAACTCAGTTGAAGGATCCAAAAAACAAGTACATGCACAATTAAATGGAGGTAGGGTGGGGTGGAAAGTGTGTTCCCATTCATGTTCCTGAAGAGCCATAGCTTCATCCTGTAGGCAGTAGCAGTGAGTTTTATAGGCTGTTGTGGAGTGATTTCATCATTCATTTCTCTACATGACGAAATCTTTTTCTTTTACTCAATAAGAACTCAGATCTGTGATTATAATTTTGCCAGTTTATTCAAAAGAGAAGGTGTTTTGCCATGAGCCATTTTCCTGTGAGGCTGTGGTGAGGTGAGGTTGCGAATTTGAACAGCTTGAGTTTAGCAGCTCCTTGATGTTAACTTTGAAAGTAGCTGATTTGCTGATCACTGAGTGGTGTGATAGGAAAGGTGCTGATAAATTTTGGAGTAAGCCAAGCTCGGCTGTGAGATGTGGGGCTGGTACTTAATGCTTTGGGTTGGTTTTCTCTTCTCTAAAGTGAGAATGATCCTTTTTTTCCTTTTTTTTTTTTTTTTTAAAGATTTATTTATTTATTTGAGTGAGAGAGAGAGTCTGAAGCAGATTCTGGCAGATTCTGCGTGGAGCCTGATGTGGGGTTCGATCTCATGAGCCTGAGATCATGACCTGAGTGGAATCTAAGTCAGACTTAACTGACTGTGCCACCCAGGCGACCAAGAACAATACTCTTTTTTTTTTAAGACTTCATTTTATTTATTTGACAGAGAGAGGGAGATTACAAGTAGGCAGAGAGGCAAGCAGAGAGAGAGAGAGGAGGAAGCAGGCTCCCCGCTGAGCAGAGAGCCGATGTGGGGCTTGATCCCAGGACCCCTGAGGTCATGACCTGAGCCAAGGGCAGAGGCTTAATCCACTGAGCCACCCAGGCTCCCCGACAATCCTCTTTTAAAGGGATCTGTATGACTGAGGAAATAGGCATGTTGGAGGGCCTCAAGGATTGAGTCTTTATGGGCTGATAGTGAATGTCCCAACGTAATACTCCTTCTGATCCCCATTTTGTTCCCATCAAAACAGTAACCACTTCATGAAACAGTAGCAGTCTTAAGAAAAGCCTTTTGTTGTCTGACTTCTCATACAGCTTTTGGTTAAGTTACAGTGATGCAATGTAGACTCATTTTTTTTTTCTTATACATACTCTGATCACCAGGTATCAAGGTTACATTGGTGCAGCCCTAGTTTTGGGGGGAGTAGATGTTACTGGACCTCACCTCTACAGCATCTACCCTCATGGATCAACTGATAAGTTGCCTTATGTCACCATGGGTGAGTGTAAAATTTCCCTGATGTTTCAGAATCCTCTTACTTATCACAGTAGTCTCTGAAAGAGTTGGTCTGTTTTCTGTTAGAGGAGCCAGAGCAATATTGCGCTTTGATTCGTTGTACATATATTTATTGATTTCCTCCTATGGATTAGGCCCTGTTGTAGGTGTGTGGGACAGAGCAGTGAGCACAGTTTAGAGATTCTTGCCTGCAAGGAGTTTGTATTTTAGTGCAGATAGACAGACAGTAACAACAACTAGTATATAAATATATTAATGTTAGAAAGTAATAAATATTAAGAGAGAAAAGTAATGCAGGTGATCCTGTGCTATAGTTATGCAAGATACTACTTTTGGGGAAAACTGGGTCATGAGTATACAGACACTCAATGTATTATATCTTATATCTGTATGTGAATTTACCATTATCTCAAAACAAAAAGTTAGAAAAATTAATGCAGGGTAAGGGGACTTTGGAGCGTTGGGGTAGAAGGCAGATTATAGTGTTAAATAGGATGGTCAAGGTAGGTCTTAAGGTTTCAGTGGTGGGAAATCTTCGAGGTGAGGTTTCAATGGAGGGAAACTAGAGTGGAGGCCTTGAACATGTCCAAGATGTGCACTGTATTTTTTTTTTTTTTGAAAGCTAGACTGGGGCCCCTCTTGATATCTGAGAGATCACAAGCATTTAATTCATCTCTGACCTTGATTCCCTCACCTGTGGAGTGGTCAATAATCAATAGTATTTCCTGTATATGCCAGGTTGTAATGACTAGAAATAATGTTTATAAAGAATCTGGCCCTGTGCCTGGCCTCTAATAGCTACCCTTTTCAGATCAGCTTTTTACATTGGTACTTTAGCTCTCAGTGCTAGACAGAGTATTTTATTTTTCAAGATTTTGTTTATTTATTAGAGAGAGCATGAGCAAGTGGGTGGGAGAGAAGCAGGCTCCCCACTGTGCTGGGAGCCCAACAAGTGGCTCAGGTCCCAGGACCCTGGGACCATAACCTGAGCCGAAGGTAGACGCTTAATCAACTGAGCCACCCAGGGACCACAAGGGTATTTTTTTTTTTTTTTTTAGATGACCACCAAAAAAAAGAAGTGAGAAAATGGATATTTTCAAATTCTGACTTTTATGTGAAATTTGAGTCAAATTGTGTAGGTACAGAAATTTGAACAGGTCATGTACACTGGTATTTTTCCAGCTGTTGTTTACCTGTTACATTTTTTGTGTTGGTATCTTCCCTCCGAAGAGCTAGGAAAACTGCTTCCTTGAATAGTTTGGAAATTGCCAGTTTGAGACCTTGCTGTTCCATTGTGTCATCTAGCCTCTTTGAAGATTTTTATACAACAGATGTTCCCTGTTTGTTGGGGAGAATGATTTACCCCCAGATACCATATGGATGAGTCTTTGTAATTATTTTAAAATGAAGATACTTAACAGTAATTTTAGAATTGTTCCGAACTGCTTTATACAAATATATTTGTTATCTCCATCAGAGTACTGTTTTTATTTCTCCCTGATTGATGCCTTTAAATGGTGGGAAAGATGAAATAGCCTTATCTACTCAGTGGTTTCATTTCTTTTCTTTTCTTTTTTTTTTTTTTTAAATTTTATTTATTTATTTGACAGAGATCACAAGTAGGCAGAGAGGCAGGCAGAGAGAGAGAGAGAGGAAGAAGCAGGTTCCCTGCTGAGCAGAGGACCCCGGGATCATGACCTGAGCCAAAGGCAGAGTCTTTAAGCCACTGAGCCACTCAGGTGCCCTTCATTTCTTTATTTTTAAACTGAAAAAAATTTCACACTTGTGTTTTAAAAGTAACCGAAATGTGCAATGAACAGTCATACGTGCTCTTTACTCGTATTTGTCAGTGAACATTACCACTCTTGCTATCACTTGCTCATACCTTATTTTAATTTTTTGTGTGGAATCATTTGAGAGTAAGTTATAAGCAGTAAAGAGCAGACATCATTACCCTCTACCTCTAAATCCTTTATGATGTTCTCTTATGTTACCTTGATAAAGTCACATTTAGGAAATTGAATGTTATTACAAAACAGGTTCATTTTTAAGATGGGGAAATTGATTTGGTTTCTTTTGGTTTGGAACTTTGGTAATTTGCCTTCTGAGCACAATCCTGAATTTATGAAAAGTTGTTGACAGCGAGCCGTCAAGCAACCCCATGTTGTGCTCTCTCCTGGCCACCAGAGATCTTGCTGAGCCAAGTGTAGTGTGAGCCCAGGGTGATGGTTCCACAGCCTTGAGTTCAAGGCATGCTTGTGTTTAGAAATCATTGCTCCATACAGTCTGGTTTTGTTATCGTGAAAGACTAGATTAAGGAGGAGATACCTATAACATTAGATTTTAATCCACGGGTAAATAATTACTTTGAGCTTTAGTTTGTTCATCTGTTCATTTATTTATCAACTCTTTCTTGCCTTCTGCGCCTAGGCACTGTGGCAGGCTCCACAGAGAGGGGAATGCATGGATCCTTATCCTCAATACCCTCGCACTGTAGTGGGGAGCCAGATGGACAGACTGACAAGGGCAGTAGGTACGAAGGTCCGTGGGGCCCAGGGGAGAAAGGAGCACATCGAAATGGGAGGATTTCAGGAAAAGCTTCACTTCACATGAACTGAGTCTTAAAAGAAGCATAAGTTACTTTTGTTCATTTCTCAGGTCCTTATTTAACATTACTACGGGCTAGGCATGGTGCTGGGTGCTGGGAGTACAGGGGTCAGCACAGCACCTGCCCTCAGAGCTTACAGCCTCATGTGGGAGACAGGAGTTAAAGTAAGTGCACATTCATCTAAAAGAATGCACTCCAGGGCTAAGTGCCCTGGAGGAAAAGAGCAGTAATAAGAGAGAGGAACAGGAAGGACTGTGTGGATAATGGCTGTTTGAGACGTCCTTACTGAGCTAGTGACATTAAAACATTTTCTAGTGAAGGTAATTTATGAACATGACAAAACATTCAAGTGGGAATATTACTTGAAAAATAGGCGTGTTTCGTATCCCTCTTCCAAAGTAACCACTCTTAAGAGTTTGTGTTTTTTCTAGAAAATGTTTTATGAGACACCTTCATATAGTTCTGTCAGTCTGTGCCTATTAAAAATACACAAATGGGCCCCGCATGGAGCTCTCTGCTCAGCGGGGAGTCTGCTTCCCCTTATCTCTCTGCCTGTCTCTCTGCCTGCTTGTGGTCTCTGTCTGTCGAATAAATAAATAAAATCTTTTAAAAAAAAATACACAAATGGGGCACCTGGGTGGCTCAGTGGGTTACTCCGCCTTCAGCTCAGGTCATGATCTCAGGGTCCTGGGATCAAGCCCCAAATCGGGCTCTCTGCTCAGCGGGGAGCCTGCTTCCTCCTCTCTCTGTGCCTGCCTCTCTGCCTACTTGTGCTCTCTCTCTGTGTCAAATAAATAAATAAAAAATCTTAAAATACATAAATGAAGTCATACTGTACACACCTTTCCTTTATTGTTAACTTGTTTTGAAGAAGTTCTTTATTAACACATGTAGATCTGTATTGTAATAACAGTTACGTAGAAATGCATTATATGGCTTTATCATGATTTACTGACCCATTCTATTGTGGATATTTTGGTCATCAAATTTTTGCAACAAGTATGTCTTGGTTTGTGTAGGTAAGTACAAACTTCAGATAAATTTGGAATTTCAGGATTAGGGTATGTGTATGTATTGCTCAGATTTCTCTGTTGCAAAGCAGTAGAATTACTGAATGATTTAAGAAAAGAGGACTATGTTGTAAAGGATAGTAGGTGGCTCAACAGAATAGCTGGGAGGGCAGGCGCTGGCTTTGGGGCCCAGAGCGGTGTCAGAAATGCTGCAGAGTAGGCCCCGGCGGGCAAGGACAGAGTGCTCCAGACTGGACTGCTGCCCCGGCGGGGGCTGCCTCACTGCTGGGGTGCTGGGGCATGGTGCTGGGACCTGGCTCACTGCGCGTTCAGCCTCCCTGACAGTTTCGGGAACCCAGTCTTCCTGCCATCCCTTTCACCACTGCTAGCGCGTTCCTTATAGGGGAAGGTGATTGGCTTTTGATTGGTGGAGCTCAGTCATTCACTCCTAGAGTGTTGAGATTCTCCAGACCTAGGAAGGAAGTCATACCATACACAGTCACTGGTCAGCCCAAGAAAGTAAGAGAGGGCCATCTAGTGCATTCTGCTTTTTGAGAGCTGTTGCCAGATTGCCTTCCAAAGAGATTGTACTAGCTTTTATTTCTACCAAGAGAATATGAGAATGCCTTTCTCTTAACAACCTTACCAGCACTGCGTATTTGTGCTATCTGATGGGGAAAGATGGGAAGAGGGAACACGTAAGCTGAGACGTGAATGGTAGGTAGGAATTAGTCAGGAATTTTGTGGCCCTGCTCCCTGTCCCCAAGGAAGGACGTCAGGCCCTGTATACACCAGGGTCTGGTGTGGTTGAGGAACTGAAGGGCCAGAGTTTGCTGGGTGGGTGAGGCAGGTGCAGTGGGTCGGGGGAGTGTTCGGTTCTGGGGGTGCAGCTGAAGCAAAGGCATTCTGGAGGGGGGAGCAGAGATGTGACTCGAAAGCGAGGCTGGAGAGGTTCCTGTGATACAGCCCCAGTAGTCTGGATTTTGTCCTTGAGGTTCCTGTCTAAAGTTTTCATGCCAGAGAAGGATGGGATGAGATTGGGTTGTTAGAAAGGGCGGTCTTACAGCTTCTGGCTTGAGGGAGGAGGAATAGCATGGCAGAGTCTGGAGGCAGACAGGGAGATTGTGTCTGGCCAGAAATATCGAGGCCAGGTCCGGTGACAGTAGGGATGGCCCCTATCATTAGATCGAGCACTCAGAAATGAGCCAGCCATTAGGCCAGATCCCAAGTGTCTGTCGTCCATCCCCTCGTGACTTCTTAGTGTCAGTCCATTCCTGGGTCTTGACTACAGGGGCACAGTGAACTCCGTCACCTGGGGCCTCTTCCCTTCCATCTGGGCTCTAGGCCTCTTCCTGTTTTGTTTCCTGTTCCTCCCCTAGGCCTTTGTGGCAGCAGAGGCACCTGTACCTCTCGCCCTCTCCTGGGCAGGCTCCTACACCCCACTCCTGCTCCTCAGCTGAGGTCTAGCCCAGAAGCCATTCCCTCGTGACTGCCCCAGGCTGAGTTAGCAAGTCCCCTCAGGGGCATCCGTGTGAAACATGATTCCGGGATTCCTGCCTTGTCTGCACGCCACTTGCCCTGGCTCTTGTCCCTCCTGCACGTGTGAACATTTGAGATCTCGGAGAACAGAATCTGTCTTACCTCCAGTCTCTCAGACTCCTGTACGACTTGGTGAATATTTGATGGTGAAATAATTTTCTGGTTTGCTAACTTGCTTGTGTCAAAGAGTATCTGAAACTTAGTGTTAGAAACCTTAGCTACTGGTTATTTTTGGTGACTTAACCCTTTACAGTACCCTTGGAAGAGCGTTGCTTTAGATTGTGTTCCATTTGGGGCACCCCAGGTTAGCTGTGAGAGAATAGCACAGAGCATTGTGTATGTGGTAGGGTTTTGTTTTGTTTTTTCTTTAAAGCTAAATATTATTTCAGATTTCAAGCATATTATAGAATATCTCTGTGCCAGAATCCGCTAGTACTGTCACATTATTTTCAGTTAAAATTCTATGTAAGGGATGCTGTGGTTGCTGTTTTATTAATGAGAAACCTGAACTTAGAGAAATTTATGGTAACTTGCTCGTTTTTGCTCTGCCTGTAAATGGCAAAGCTGGGATCTGAACTCTTCCTGCTCAAGCGAGCCCCTGTGTAACACAGCTGCTTTGATTTTCTCGTTTTACAGATGTTACTTCATTAAGCTATTAAGCCTTGCTTCTGAATACTGAAAATATCTATACAAATTCCCAAAGGGCCTTTATTTGTTTCGCGTATTTTTGACTGCCTATGTGCGGATTTTCTATCCTGCATATTAAAAACAGTATTTACCAAAACAGCTTTGTAGCTTCAAAGGAAAAATTTAAAAATTATACGTAGTTTTACCATCCAAGACAACACGATTTTTATCTTTTGATTTTTTCCAATCCAAGTCCATTGTGAAGAGGTTTACCAGAGAATGTAAAATAAAATACAGGTTTTATACTGGCCTGGCTCTGTCTTTGTCATTTTTTAAGTTTCTTTTCGCCACTGTTGACTTTTTAAAAAAAATTAACATATAATGTATTATTTGCTTCTGGGGTACAGGTCTGTGAATCATCAGTCTTAGACAATTCATAGCACCCACCATAGCACATGCCCTCCCCAATGTCCATCCCCCAGGCATCCTGTCCCTCCTCCTTATCCCCCAGCAGCCCTGTTTGTTGCCTGAGATTGAGTCTCTTATGGTCTGTCTCTCTCCCCAGTCCCATCTTGTTTCATTTTTTTCCCTTCCTTCCCCCCATGACCCCCTGCCCTGCATCTCAAATTCCTCATGTCAGAGAGATCATATAATTAATTGTCTTTCTTTGATTGACTTATTTTGCTTAGCCTGATACCCTCTAGTTCCATTCATGTCATTGCAAATGGCAGGATTTCGGGTTTTTGATGGCTGCATAGTATTCCATTGTGTGTGTGTGCGCGCACGCACACACACACACACACACACCACAGCTGCTTTATCCATTCATCTGTTGGTGGGCCACTGTTGACTTTTGAGCAGGGCTTGCGTGTATCTTTCACTAGGACAGTGGCTGTGTGCTGGGCTGCCTTTCTTCCTAACCAGACCATTCTTCTGGCTTCCAGTTGCTGCTTTCTTCCTTCTTTCCCTCCTGCCTTTCCTCAGTTCCTTTTTTTCCTTTTCTTTCTTTCTGTCTTTCTTTTTTTTTTTTTTTTTTTGAGGGAGTAGGGAGCTGAATGTCGAGGGAGAACTCCACAATTGCCATTTGGTGGATTTTGTTTTAATTCATATTATAGTTGACCCTTGAGTAGCAGGGGCAAGGGGTGGGTTAGGCGTACTCTCCCCCTGCGCTGTTGAAAAATTCACATGTAACTTTTGACTCTCCAAAAACAAGTACTAATAGTCTGCTGGTGACCGTAGGCCTTACTGATAACATAAACATTCCATTGACGCATATTTTATGTGTCCTGTGTATCATATACTGTGTTCTTACAATAAAGTAAGCTGAAGAAAACATTGTTAAGAAAATCATAAAGAAGAGAAAATACATTTATAGCACTGTATCAAAAAAATGCACACAAAAAATGCACATATAAGTGTGCCTGTGCAATTCAAACCTGTTGTTATTCTGGTAAGTGTATAAGCCAGACTTAAAGCTACAGATAGAATAGAAAGCCTTCTTAAATGAAACGTTCCCATGGAGCATTAGAATTCACTGTGGGATTGAGGCTTTCCATAAGTGTAGCTTAAGTGAAAAAATGAATATTTCATGTAAATTTTCATGTTTTAGTTAAATTATGAGTTTTTTATTACAAGAAATAACTAAACTTTGTAATTAATCTCTTTTTTTTCCTGAGTGATTTGACAGTCAGAGCTGGAAGCTACAAATTACCCGTAAGACAAGGGTGTCTAAATTTTGTCTACCCATGGGCCTGTATTGGCAACCAGCCAGGTGCCTGAAGGCTACCCTTCATTTACATTGGATAGAAGACACCTGTCTTGTCTTGTGCATCTTTAACATGCTGGCACAGCTCGCTGAGCACAGGGTCCAGGAGCCTCCTCTCTGAGGGCTTGCCTGCCTCAGGATTTACTTGGGAGAAGAATGTATCAGATTCCTTGTGGGGTGGCCCTTGGACACCTTCTGTCCTAAATCCTTTTTTGTGGACATGGCGTTGACCATAATGATGGCAGCATTCATCCAGCAGCTTGCTAACTACAGTGCCAGCAGCTCTCGTGAGATGCTTTACTGATTTAATCTTCACAACATTGCGAGGTGGGCACTATCATCCCTGTCTCACAGATGTGGAAATTGAGGCTCAGAGAGGTGTGTGGCGGTCCTACAGCCAGGGTACGCGTGAGCTGGTCTGGGAGCTGTGGCCTCTGTGACTTCCTTTCCTCGCTGTGTTACTGGTGTGAATGCTGGTGTGTGGCATGTGGTCCAGACCAAATATGATTTGGTCCATTCTCAAAAAAGAAGAAAGAGCCCCTTGGATTTTATTTAATCATTTCTTTTTTAAGAGAGTAATTTGCAAGAGACTGCAGGTGATTGATCAGTGTGATTGTTGAAAGCCAGGCAGGATTCTTTGATTTTTCTTTATTAAGAAAGGGAAAAGGGCTTTGGTTGTATGTTTTATAGACAAAATGTGGGATCTTTTAATTCTCAGATTAATTAGCTTATTCTTTTAACTTGCCAGCTTTTCTTTATTAGGCCAACTAAAGTAGTGTCAGGAGAAGCTTGGGGACCATCTTTTGCTATTAGTTTGGCAGTGTTCCTTGTAGCAGCATTGGCAAGGTATATAAAATTTTTATTTTTGCCCACTTATTCACATAAGAATTAATATGAATAAAATTTCAAGCATGACATTCCTGAAAATGAGGCCCTTGGACAATTTAGGAATACCAACTTAAGGAATAAACATTGGTATGCATCATTAGGGAAGACTTGGGGTCACTGCCAAGGCCATCCAGGTAAAATTTGATCTCCAAATAAACTGGTTGTACATTTTCCTAATTACTGGAATATGCCTCTTAAGCCCTAGTTTACAGAGCCTCCTAGCAATTAAAAAGATTTGGGACAGAGTAGTAAATATACTGGATGTCTCACCTTGTGGGCAAAAAAAGAGTCTTGGAATTAAGTTGGAACATCGGTAGGGAATTCAGACCTGCCATTTTCTCCGTATTTTTACACTAAAGTGCAACCTTGTGCAGACATTTTGATATTTCCACATGGCTTGATTTTGAGAATTTTCCTGCCCTGGATTGAATTAGTGCACTACAAGATGGCAAACGTTTCTTTCACGTTCATTTTCAACTCTTAAATCAGCTATGACCTCATCACTGTATGTGGTTCATAGGCCTATGTAAAAGCCTTCTCAGAGGGCATGTGGACTTCATGGCTCTAGCATCGCTGGAAATTCTTTTTCCCAATGGTGTGGGCCACGTGACTGTGTGCGGGAGTTCCACAAGTCTGGGGGTCTCCATCAGTATGAGAGTGATGCTCAGAGCCTGTTTTCTGTGGGACAGGGGCTGTGCAATGGAGGGTATGCTATTCCTGTGGGGCCTTTGTCCAGACAGCTAGTGACTACGCAGAGTGGGGTTTCTGTAACCTGGAGTCCTAGAGGCATAACCTAGAATGCTAGAAAAAGATGGGAGCCTTGGCTCAGTCCTGGTTCTCCTTCACCTAACCCTTCTGAACCTCAAATCCCACATTTCGAAAAAGAAACTGATTTTTTTTTTTTTCTACTTGGGGAGGTCCCAGGGTTATTGGGGTACGGCGGTGTCATGTTGTATATGAACATACTGTAAAAAGTACATGTACTTTTCTGTGTGTTAGTTGATCTTGACATTATTTTTCCAGGTAGCGTGGCATAGTAAAAAGAGCTGGTCTTTGGGGTCCAAGTGGGTTCAGATCTAAGTCCAACATTTATCAGCTTTTGACCTTGAGCACTGATTTCATCTGTAGAATGGGGCTTAGAGGAGCTCTCCCATGGGAAACCATACATTAAAAAATTCTTTGGTGTAGCACAGTAAAGATGTTTAGTGTATGATATTTTGATCATTTAGTGCTAATACATGCCCTGTATGCAGTTTTGTATACTAAGACTTCTGTCGGAGTTTTTCCTGCTCTGATTAAGTATGATACATTTCAGAAGATTTAAAATGTGCAACACATGGGTTTTATGTTTTAACATTTACTCTGCTGTGGAATGCCAGGAAATGAAACAACTGGAAACCAAAAATCCACAAAAGTTGGATTATGCATCTTGCTTCCTGGTTGCTGTGAAGGTGGTACAAGCCAATAGATGGTGCCGTTATGTTAGAAAATGAGAAAATAATTACTTCTAAAATTCCTCATAGTGTTGCAGGTATGTAATTTAGCCACCCCTCACCAGTTCTTAATCTGTTTTGATTAGAGTGACTTTGTTCTTGATTCCATGTAAAAAAATATTTAATGCCTCTTGTGGGTAAAATTGAATTAGTGTAGATTCCTGTTTTTTTCTGCTCTGAGATTTACCATGGTGTCTTTTCTGACTTGAGTTCAGTCCTTAGCCTACAACCAGGTAAAAGCCCTTGCCAGACATACTTTTTAGAACAGTTAAATGCACTCCTTGCGGTTTTAAGTTCTTTGCTTTAGTCCCTGCTGCAGGGAGAGGGAGGCTAACTAATTCATCTTTACTTGCTCTTGTTCTAGAATTGGGCCAGAATTGGCCCTGCTACAGAAAGGTGCCTTTGTACTCTAAGAACCTAGTGTTCAATTTTGACTTGCTTATAAGACAGACTACGTGGAAAGTCATTTTATGCATCAGAAGACTTCTCACTGTGGAGTTCATAGAGTGAGGGATTTGCTGTCAGCCATAACTGCCATGACTAGCTTTGTGACTCTGGGTAGTTTCCTTCTCTTGTCTGAACTTAGTTTTTTTCAGTCTGTAAAATGAAGATAATACCAGCTGGTCCATGGATGGATTCAGTGAGAAAATCGGATGTACCTGTGCTTTGCAGATTTTGCTCAGTATGTAGGATTTCTTATTGTTCGCACACAGGACTATGGACAAGATAAATCTTTACTGATGATTAAGTCTGGGTATGTTTTATAAATTATTAAACTCTGTGGTTCTTTGTCCTTGAGGGTTCTGAGAGGGCATGAAAACCTGAGAAAGGCCCGCAAAGTGGAATAAACTGTAGTTTGGGAAGTTACTTTGAAATATGAACCAGAGCAAAGGATGCCTTTGAAAGACCTGTCATTTCGGACTGCCTTGAGCTCCTGCAGCATGAGGGAGAACTGTGTGCCCTGTGCTCACAGTGGTGAGTGTCGGGGTGTCCTGGGGGAGCCTAGTGCTATGGAAGACTGACAAAGGAGAGGCCTATTTTAAGGTAATCCTCATCCTCTGTCTTATCCCCTAAGCATAGAGTTGGGTAACTCCTCTGTTGGAAGGAGAACAATTTTCTGTCCTTATACCTTGTGGAGTTTCTTAAAAATATGTTAATAAAACTTTCACTTTTTAGGCCTGGATGCCCTGATTTGTTAGTCTTTGCTTAAGAATAAGTGTTTATAACCTGTCAGGTTGATGAGACATTGCAGTTGCAGTTACAAGAAAAACTGGGGTGCCTGGGTGGCTCAGTGGGGTAGGCATTTGAGGTTAGGTATCTGACTTCGGCTCAGGTCGTGATCCTCAGGGCTGTGGGATTGAGCCTGTGGGGAGTCTGCTTCTCCCTCTCCGGGTGCCCCTCCCCACTCTTGTGCACTCTGTGTCTCTCAAACAAATAAATAAAATCTTTAAAAAAAAAAAAAAAAAAAGAAAAATCCCTGTTTCCTTCAAGTGCTCTTAGATTGTTTGCTTTGAGTAAAATTTAACTCCTTTTTTACTTTATTTAGAAAAGGAACTGCATTTTTTTTTAATTAGTTTTTGAGTGAAAATGTCATTGGGTGCTTTCAAAATGTATTTCTAAGCATATTAAATGGAATAATTTTTTTTATTCATTGGGAATAAAAGGTAGACTCTTTGACATTGAGGTACATTTGCTGATGAAAAGGAAGCATTCTTCCCCCTCACGAGGGGTTTAAATGTAATACTCATTGCTTACTCAGGAGTGAAAACATCAAATTAAACTGTTTATGCTGACAAAGGACAAATCTGGATTTCAGCAACCCATGCAAGATTGTCTGATTGCTTGGCCTGCCTCGCCTTGAAGCTTTTGGCCAGGACTTATAATGAAATGCGTGCATACAATTAAACCATTTCAAGTCGGTGTCTGAGTCTTCCCAGAGCGAGGAGAGGTGCTCCACTGCTCTCTAGTGGCTGAACGTGGTCCCCTGGCAGCAGCTTTGCTTTATATCCATAAATCAGCTCTTCACACATTGGCAGCGCTGGTCTCCAGAGCAGGCACCAATACCCGGAGACTCGTCCTCGTAGATAGGAATGGAGTGAAAAATGATCCCGATCCATGGGTCTCTAGAAAGCACCAAATTTTACCCGGGACGAGTGGCCACTTGACTAACAATGAGCAAGTGTGAGTAAGCACTCTGTCAGGGAGAGCTGACACTGATGGATTAGAATGTTCTGTGTGGTACTCTCCTACCGCTGCCTACATCCTACACCTTGGCAGGCCACGGTGGCAAACAGGTCCTCGGGTACCTCCGACGGCCCGCTCCTTAGCAGAAGGCGCAGCTTTTTTCCTGAAAAGATCTGGTTAAATTGATTTGGGGGAAAAGCAATAGAAATCCATTTCCTGCTGTCCATCAGAACTTCGTGACTTTGAGAAAAGAAATTTTGAAGACCTCTGTTTCCATTAAAACCGCCAGCCCTGGAACTTGTTGAGAATGAGGATATAAAACAGCTCCTGGAGGACGGGGACTTTGTCTTAGTGTAATTACAGTAGCTAGCCTTTATTGAGCTTTTACTCTGTGCCCGACATTCTGCCTTCTGTGGGTCGTGCCCTGCAGGTTGCCCAGCCCCCCCAGTGAGGAAGGCATGTTCTGTCCTCTCCCCGTCATATGGGGGAAGAAGCTGGGGCTGGCTGGGTGGGTTGCTGGAGTGCAGCTTCTGGGAGGCCGTCGCCCTCTTCTTGAGGTGGCGGTGCCTACTGGAGTGGCTTGCCGGGCTCCGAGCACCTCAGTGCTGGGCTGGAGGATGACCCCAGACTGTGCCCCCTCCTGCACAGCAGTGTGTGCCTGGAGCCTGCTGCCTTCTGGGCTCCTGGGATGGTTGGTTGGAAGGAATGAGTGGGAAGTTGCCCCTCTAAAGCCTGGAGCCACGAGACCTAGGTTTGGATCTTGGCTTCCCTCCCTGCTGACTGTACGGCCTTCACTAGCTGAGCCTGCGTTACCTGGTCTGTAGAATGAGGAAATTCCTACCTCATTTGAGTTAAGGGCCTGGGACCCAAAAGGCTCCCAATAAATGCTTTCCCCTTTTCCAGTCTGGGAGTTTGTGAGCATGGACCTTATTAGAAAAAGCAAATTTCTACCTGCTGGCTTTCAGTTCCTTCTAGAAATTTGACTTAGAGCAGTGGGCTTTAGAAAATTATTTTAGTCTTTTATCGTTTCTTCAGTATATGTCTAAAAACATAGATTCTAGAATTGCTAAGTTTTGATTTAGTACTTGAGTGAACACTATAAGAATACGTGGTTCATGTTTTCTTTCTTTCTTTTTTTTTTTTTTTAACCCTTATGTCCTCAAGCCATATTAATGCAGGAGTTTTTGAGTATATGGAACAGGTAAAAGTGGTATCTTAGATGAGTTGGGTGGTTCTCTCCGAAAAAGTTAAGTTCAAACTGAACTACTAGTGTCGATAAGCTAAGATCAGAATTCTGTACCTTCAGGAATTTTAGAAAATGGAGACTAATTTCAGTGTTGTTCTTTATTTAAAAATATTTTCTGAATGGGACTATTTTAAGATAAATACTCAGAACAGGCAGTTGATTGATATTGCTAAGCTGTGAATGACATCTGTTAAATCATTTAGAACATTTAACTAAAATCCCAATCTCATTTGAATTTCCGAGCAAAACAACACAAATTAACCATACCCAGATGCGTGCTAATCATTCTCCTGATATCTGAAGAAAAAGCAGTTTAGAAAGCATGCTTTTTTTTTTTTGTGGTGGGGAGCTAAGAAAATAAAGCTGTTTCTGTGTTCACTTGATAATCTTGATTTCAAGCATTTGACTTTGCTACTTAGAAGGCAACACAGTGGAATGGAAGGAACATAAGATGCTTTTTAAATGCAAAATGATATGGGTTCACAGTCTCAGATTTGCTAATCATTGGTTATGTGACCTGGGCAAGTTCCTTACCTCCGAGACTGTCTCCCATTTTTGTAAGGTGGGACTTCTGGGACCTGCCCTGTCTGAAGAGCAGACAAAGCCCATGGAACTCTGCTTTGACATTTCTTAAACGCTCTGTGTACTGTGTTCATTGTGGTCTCTTTAGTAGTTTGTGTGCCACAGCATAGACTTCTGGAGAAGTGGGATCTGGCTTGGGGCTGATCTGCTCAAAGGACTTCATTATTAAGAGGCTTTTTACGTTTCAGACCATCCGAAGGAAGCCCTCCTAAGGATAGTGGTAGAAAGACATGGTGTGTATATTTGTTTGTGATGATTGATTGCTGTCGTTTCCTTGGAACTGTTGACTCATGCATGGGTTGACGTTCAGGCCCTTGTATATGAATTTCAGGAGCGAGTTGTGTGCTGCCGCCGTTAGCAGCACGACCGTGACGGCTGGCGAGGTCTTGGGTCTTTTTCTTTTTCTTTTTAATTTTTCATCCCTGTACCATGGCAAATTCTTATTTTCTGCAAGTTTATGCTTTAAAATATTGCAAGTAGTGCATGGTCTTTTGAAGAAAAATAAGAAAGTATGAGTAAACCAAATAGTACCACCCAGATTGAAGCATACTGTTTTGACTTACAGTTTTTCCAGATTTGTAGAATCTGTATCCTTTAAGCTTAGGTGTTAATACTGCTTTTGAACATGTTTTTGCCCTATTGAATATTTTAACGTGGACATCTTTTCATTGCCAAAAAAGTATTGTCATGTTTAATGACCGTACATATAATAATTTGTTTTTTTTTCCTGTCGTCTGATTGTTGGACCTTTACCTCTAGTTTTTTTTTGCTATTAAACAGTGATCTTTTTATATACATAATTTGCATACTCACCCATTTATTTCTTTAAAATGACTCTCTAGCAGTGGAATTGCTTGGGGGGGATGTATACCTTTATGCTTTCTGATTGATGTTTCTAAATTGCCCGTTAGAAAAGTTCTATTCATTTTTGCTTCTACAAGTGTGTTAGATTTTCCTTTTCACTACACTACAGCCCTGGGTAGTATTCTTCTTAATCTTTGTTAATGTAAAAAGAAAAAACAAAGGTATTTAATTTAAATTCAGATTTCTCTGATTACTAGTGACCTTGAACAGCATTTTTAAATGTGTACAGGCTGGTGCCTTTTTTCCTTTCTGTCAACTGCTGTGTCCTTTTTTCTGTTGCCAGATTGGCATATCTGTGACTCTTTTTAGTTATTAATGTCCTACATGCTGTACATCTCTTTTTGAGTTTGAGGGCATATATTTTACATTGTTTACAGGAGTTGGTCTCTCCCTACCCCTCCTTAAGCCAGTGGCCTGCTATTAATAAGAGCAGATACTTCATTTTACAAGATTGGTTGGAGCTGTGGCCCCTTGTGGCATTTTTGCCTGGGACCCCCTTCTGGAGGTCAGCAGCGTGGGCGACCCGCACTGTCATCTTGAAGTGACTCAGTCCCTGACAAAGATGGGGTGTAGACCTTTCTGGGACCCCGCAGGGCATCTGCTGTGGGAGGAATTCTTTGAGTGGCCCCCGAACAGGAGCAGCCAGGCCGAGGCGGTGCCCAGCTGGTGGCCGCAGTGGGTCGGGGCGTGCGGGGTGGTTCCTGGGCCTCGGGTGGAAGAGGGCTGAGTTGTGTCTCCTTCCCACATCTCTGTCTCTGTGCACAGCCCGGCTGGTGTGGGACTCGGGGGTCTGGAGTGGCTGTGGGTGGACGGTGAGCTGGGGGAGGACAGCGGGTGTGGGAGGTGAGCCGGTGGATAGCTGGGTAGCCGCCACTGTGTCCTGCTCTGTCATCGTTCTAAATGCTGGTCAAGGATTGCTCCTCGTTTTTCTGTTTTAAAGAGCTTTGTTCTGGAAGCAACACTGGCTACTCGGCAACTGTGGGTGGGCTGAAAAAGGCAGACTTGGTGGAGGTTGCTAAGGAGCAGCTACATGAAAACTACTGATGAGATGAGGTTGTGGTAGTAAAATGCAGGACCCCACAGAGGGCATTTTACTCCTGTGGGGTCACAGAGGTTTGGACCATACTAGGACATACAATATGACATGGTTTTGTGGGTATAAAGCCTCCCCCCCCCCTTTGAACATTGAACTTGCTGCACACTTGAGTTTGCCTTATATTCATCCCAGTATGGCAAATTAGGCAATAAATGTTCTTGCCTACTTTATCAAGGCATTTACTGCTATCATCACGCCTTCTGGGCCAGCTCAGAGTTTTCCCCAGCTCCTTCATTTGGACAGTTGTCCTGAAATCAGCCCAGCTTAATTCAGCAGCTTCTGTTTAGTGCTTGCTGTGTGCCCGAGACCCAGATATGAAAGGATGGACGTGTTGCAGAGAGGAGAGAGATAACCTCTCGGGGGGCTTGGTCAGGGAAGGCTCGTGGGAAGATGTACTCTCTCAGCTGGGGTTTGAAGGGTGCCTAGGAGTTCTGTGGACTGTTGGGGGTGGAGGGGGTGCGGGGCGGCAAAGGGCATAGCCCCGGCCAAGGGAGGATTGGCTTGAAATGGTATAATTTAGGAAATTATTCTCAATTTTATGTTGGTGGGGTTTCAAGTGTGAGGAGGGGGTCAAGGAAGGTCATGCATGTCTCCTCTGAACT
The DNA here is from genome assembly GCA_004024625.1 of Mellivora capensis. Lineage (NCBI taxonomy): Eukaryota > Metazoa > Chordata > Mammalia > Carnivora > Mustelidae > Mellivora > Mellivora capensis. Next base: position 209,516 of record PISX010000153.1, on the reverse strand, counting down.
GTTGTGGCAGAGAGTGACTGTCTCCAGTCACACCTGAGACAGGCCTCCTGCCCTGTGCTTCTGAATCCTGTAACGCTAGACAAGAAGCTTTATCATGCAGTGGGATGGTTAAATGGCCTGATGTGATGTATGGCAGCGAGTGGGTGCTCCACGAAGTGCTCTGGTTTCTTTCTCCTTGGCTGCCTTCTCCTCCCTACCATTAGCTGGGCTTTTTGAGGGCAGGCCTCACTCCCCTTATTCCTGGAGCCCATCCTGCATTTGTGGAAAGCATATGCCGTCTGGAGCAGAGGCCGGTGTGTGCTGTCTCCTGCTTTTCTGTTCATTTCTTCCTTAATGGAAAACCAGAGAGTTCTGACCAACTGTCTGAGGTGACTTTATTTTTGGAATAGAGAATCAGGGTAAATGTTCCTTCATGATTTTTTGCCTTGGTTTTGGGTTCGAAAGTGCCAGGTTGGTTTAAGTTAATGCCAAAGTCATGGAATGTCTCAGGGCATTACTGTGGCTTAAAAGTGGGATATAAAGGCGCCTTGGGGGTTGGGGGCTCCGTCGGTAAGCGACTCCCTTTGGCTTGGGTCATGATCCTGGAGTCCCGGAATCGAGTCCTGCGTTGGGCTCCCCGCTCAGCAGGGAGTCAGCTTCTCCCTCTGATCCTACCCTCTCTTGTCCTCTTTCTCTCTCTCTCTCTCAAATAAATAAATAGAATATTTAGGAAAAAACGGGATAGAATATCTAAACATTTTGTAGGTATCATGGCTGCTGGACTAGTGTGGCACTAGCCGGGTGGTTTACTGCATACGGTTTTAAGTGGCACTGAAACACCTAGGAAGCCTGAGTGAAATGGCTAAAGAATACTGGTCTCGTCGAGCTCACCTTCCTTTTTTCTTTTTAGTGGCCAGTTCCTCATTCCTTCCCCCAGTTGCATTGCCTTGAAATTATGTGAGGATTTGCGTCTTGTTCTTTTACCTCTTCGGGCAGTTGCGGTTCTGTTTGAAATTCTGACTTCAGTGTTCTACATAGACACACGTTCAGGGTTTCCTGGAAACCTGTTGACAAGTCAGTGCTACCCCATCTCCTAGCACTTCCATGTATTTCTGAGAAGGGGGCGCCAGAGTCCTCCTTTCCTAAAAAGCTGGGAGCAGGAGCTAATTTGCAAGTGACTTAGAAATTGTTTTTAATGTTGAATTTCCCTTTCTTTTCAAGTTTATTTGGAGTCTGCTTATCTTTGATCTCAGAAGCAGCAGAATCAGGTAGTTTAGCAAGCTTCCGCTTTCCAGAAAACTTCTCAACATCGTGCACGTGCTGTATAGGTTGGAGTGTGTGTATTGAGGGGCGGTGGGAAAGGGGAAGCAGAAGTACAATGTAATAAAGACCCCTGTGTCCTTTCTTCATTTACCTGGCTGGCACCTTCCAGCTCTTAAAAAAAAAAAATCAGTCTCTGATAGTGTGAGAAGCATCCCCACACTGGACAGACACTTTTTGTTCCAAGAGTTTAGATTTAGTATATAATTTCCACTTACAGAAATTTTGTCTGTAGCATTGTTCTAAGCAGGGAAAAAAAAGTTTTTTTTTGATAAAGGAAGAATTATTATATTGGGAGGAAAGTATTTTTCATTCCTCAAAATACTGGATGAAGCTAAGCAGAAGGAAATATATGTGCCCAGGAAAAATAAGAGTAAAATTAACTTATTTATGGTGAACTGCCAAAAAAAGGATGGCCCCAGAGAAAAGAACAGGGCTCCGAATTTCTAAGGAAGAATGTCTTTTAAGGTAAGCTTGGTTTTCTCTTTTAAAATAATTGATTACAGTTTTCCATAAAGTTGTTTGCTCTTAGGTTACCCCCCCTCCCTTGTCTTTTTTTAATGTTTATTTCAGGCTTCTGGTACATTTACCCTTGGCTTTTCAGAGGGAGATTCTGGGACCGAGACTGGATAAGGCAAGCCTGCTGTTGGGCACTCTGCGGGAGCATTTGTATCTAGAAGTGTTTTTTCCTGAGCTTTCCTTATTTGCAGTTTTCTTGTTTCTTCATGACAGCTGTCCTTTGTTTTCCACACAGAACCAGTTTGTTTTTTTTACTAAGTCCAAGATTAGATCTCACCTGTGTCTTAGAACAGACACTTGGGTTACTTTTTCCTCTTGATCCCCGAATCTCAGAGTAAATGTGTGACTCACAAAATATTGGTGGACTTTGACTCTGTTTTCAGATTTTCAAGGACACATTTATTAACGAAATTCAAAGGTTTGGCTTTGGTGAATTTGCTCTTGCTTATGTGCTGGTTTTATTTGGGTGCACACTGGTTTTATATAGCTGCTTAATTTCTAGCTCCTTTCCAAAGGGCTTTTAATATCTCTTCAGATTCCCCCCCTTTTTCTTTAAAGGAGAAAAAATGGTAAGAGGGGAAAATGGGGTTGCCTTTTGCTCCCAAGCCTAAATGAATAGTCATTGCTTGTAATACCGGTCTACACTTGACGCTTCCTACTGCTTTAGATGTGATGTATCCAGTGCTGTGAAGGTAATGATCCTCAACCACAGCAATATTCCATAACAGGAGTATCTGTCATATTCGTCGGGATTACCATGTTCATTGATTTGTGTCTGTAAATCTGCTGTTTCTACCCTTTAAATTTGATCTATAATTGGACCTCCTTAAATGGTTCAGAGAAGGTAGTCTGTATTTTCTCAATGCAGCGTGGCTGTCAGCTTCTCCTTTTTCATTATACATTCAGCAGACTTGATAAAATCAGCAGGACACCTCATTTGAAACTGTTTAATCGCTGCCTTTTTCCTTTGCTAAAACCATTGAGGTGGTCAAGCGATGTACACAAATCACTTTAAATAGAAAATATGGTTTTCTCTGTGACCCAGCTAAATAGATAGTGTTATGCAAAACAAGTTAAAAAGTAATAAATGCCAAAAAAATCTTCTAATTGGAGTAAAAAATTGTGGGCAACTCTATCCTCTCTCCAAAAGTAGAGTATCCTGAAATATTGCAGGACCCTGTAAAGACAAGATGATGGTTTTCTAAAGATTCTCTGGTTTCTGAACAAAGCAAGTTTAAATTTTCAAATAGTGCTGAGCTGCCTTTTACATCCATTCAAAGGGAGCCCACACTTACTTGTAACGCCTTTATAGCCTACTTTTGTAGGGGATATCTGCTGTCTGTTAATATCTATGCAGCATAACCTTTCAGCCATTTGCTAGTGTGATAATAAATTTTTGTTTCTTTGTCATTTTGTCTACTCAGCTGTTACTCTTCAAAGTACGAACTAAAAATAATAGCTCCAAATAAATGCCACATAATAAAGTGTTTTACAGTGGAAGCTGGAATAACCTGGTGGCTGCGGCTCGCCGTCCTATTACCATTGCTGGTGCCGTAGTGTCTTCCCCGAGTGTCAAGGTGACTCTACCAGGGCCAGCTCATTAAAACAATCTATTCTTTCTAAGGGGCTTGGTACTTAGCGCTATACCCAGCAGCCTGCCAAGGCACAGTTGTGAAGCACAAGACTCACGGCATAGCATGTATGAAATTATATGGCATCCACTTTTTGGAAAAAATACCAATTTTCCATAGGTCATTTTTCTGCTTCAGCATTTTATTGTGACTAATTTACAATTACTCCCTGTCAGTGGTGAGAGTAGAGCCAATTGCGGGTTTGCCTGAGACGGTGGTAAGTATGACCTCAGGCTTTGGATGAGCGTTGTTTACCTGGTGGATGTGGCTCTAGAGGATTAATATTGACACTTGCTCAGGCGGGACACTGGGCGTGGCGCCCCATTTTTGCCACCCCGAAGTAAACTTGGAGGGAGAAGCCGGAGTGGGTAGATAACACTAAAGGTGCATCTTTTTCTTTCAGGTTCGGGCTCCTTGGCAGCAATGGCTGTGTTTGAAGATAAGTTTAGGCCAGATATGGAGGTACGTAAGTCCCTGCAGTTTTCTTCTCTGTCACAGGTTTTTCCAGCTGTGTGTCGGACGTTGGCAAATTGACGGCCGGTTCCTCCAAAGCTTGTACAGCACTGTTGTTAGCCGGAATGCTCTTTGGCACAGGTCACCGTGTTTGCTGAGACTGGTTGGTTGGGAGAGCTTCATTTCAGAGTGGCCCTGCTGTGCCCTCCCTCAGGCTTGGGGAGCCAGCACTGGTCAGCCTTTCGCTTTGGCCTCTGGGCTGTCTGGGATCTTCTTGGCTGCAGATGCTGCTGCAGCGTGGGTGTCGTGCCGTGCACTTGGCTCTCTGTGTCTCGGTATCTCAGAATGACGAGGTGTTTTTTTTTTTTTTGTTTTGTTTTTTTTGTTTTTTTTTCTCACTGAGAATAGAGAAACTAGGTCTTTGCATGACACACAGACCTGGTCTGAAAATGGAAGCAGCTTAAAAAGCCCCTATAGATTGTTTTGCATCTGGAAGAAGAGGGGGATGGGACTCGTATATGTAGTGGAGTGTTCTCAGAGGGTGACGGATCTAGTGGTGCGAGTCTATTTGTAAGAGATCCTTTGTTCTGTCTTCTTTGGTGGTGGGGGAGGGTGGTACCTTCTGAATGGCATCCCACCTGTCTGCTTTAGTGATAGATGTCCCCTCCCCATTGGGCAACCTCCCCACCCCCTAGATCTCCAGGAACAAACCCACCGGTCTTCCATTGTCACTTTTGAAGGGGTGTTCCGTGTGCTTGGATACTTGATGGTACCACGTTATTCCTCCGCCGTGCTTATCCCTGCCGCTCAGCCAGCTTGTGGGCGCAGAGGTCCTGTGAAGTCAGCCTTCACTGTCTGCTCTTGGTTTTTTGATAGCTGTTAATTTTGTGATGGTGCATAGAAACTTGTTTTCAACAATTAGGTTGTTTATGAGTGGTTTACCCTATTCTTTAATATGTAGGCATCTGCTGTTTCTGCCTTTGCAGTATTGTTCTGTTCAGATACCAGAGGATGTCTCTGGGAATTACTTTCTGACAGTGCTTTATGCCTAATCATCTTTGGAGGAGATTGCATATTTAAACATTTTTGTTCCACCAGCTCGTTGTCTTTGGAGCACCAGCTGTCGTTGGAACTCTGAAGCTCTCTCTGCCCTTTAGGTTTGGGCCAAGTGCCCTGAGAGCCAGAGGATGTAGGCTTGTGGATGCTGCCCATCCAGGACGGGGGTTTCCTGCCAGAAGCTTCTCTGCCTTTGGTGCGTGAGGTTAGCCCACATAAGTGACTTGGTCACTGATGGCTGGATTGCTCTCCTTTCTTGGACATCTGCCAGAATTAAAACCTATGACCAAAGGTAGGATTTAGCTGGGTGTTTTGTAGTAAAAATAATAGTGTCTTGCTCCAATTAAGAATAGTAAACAGGTCCAGGTATCAATTGTAAATGAGATTAGGATTCTGTTCTCATTTCTCAGTGTGAAAATTTATTCCTGTCTCAGCATTATTTTCTGTTTGGGTTCTTTTTTTTTTTTTTTTTTTAAATTTTTACTTTTTTTAAAAGATTTTATTTATTTAGTTGACAGAGGGAGAGAGAGATCACAAGTAGGCAGAGAGGCAGGCAGAGAGAAAGGGGGAAGCAGGCTCCCTGCCGAGCAGAGAGCCCAATGCGGGTCTCGATCCCAGGACCCTGAGATCACGACCTGAGCTGAAGGCAGAGGCTTAACCCACTGAGCCACCCAGGCTCCCCTCTGTTTGGGTTCTTAAGTACAGAAGAAAAATAAGATGTACTAGGTCACTTAAAAAAGAAAAAGAAAAAGAAAAAAAAAAAAGGTCTCCCAGTCTTCAGTCTAAAGGAGAGAAGTTCCTGAGGCTTCACATATCCATTAGAACTAACGAAGGTATGGGGAGAAAGACTCTGATGATTTTTGTTTAGAAAATCGCCTCAGAAAAAGAAAAAAAGAAAGAAAGAAAAAGTAAACCACCTCAGTAATGTCAAGCCCTCCTTTAAACCACATTAATCTTTTCAAATTTTCTTGAGAGCTTTGTCTATTTCCAATTGATTGGAACCTCCATATGTTAGAGACAAATGAGAATTGCAGAAAAAGTTGAAAGCATGAGGTATATTAAAAGTGACTTCACACTCTGCTAAAGTAATTTTACATTATTCAGAGTTTGGATTTGAAGTGATTCAAAGGCCATGAATTTAATATTGATATGATTCGAGGAAGTAAAGGGACATGTGATCATCCCTTCAATAAGATTTGTGGTATCGTCAGTCTGGAGAATGTGGTCCTTAGATCAATTTTATATGCCGCTCAGACCACTTGATGTTCTGTATCAGTTGTGAGACCTTGAAATCGCCTGGCCAAATTCCCATTTCAGATTGATTGATTAATTTTACAATTTCACGTGACTGGTTTTGGTCACGGAAGTTGTTGAAACTTGACGCAGACTGAGAGTGAACACAATCGCTTTATTGTAAAGAAGGTAGTGCCGGCTTCTTTGGTACGTAGTAATATAACAACTGTCAGGAGATAATACTTAAAAAATGTACAGGGTTGTTGATAGATACCAAAAGAATTTATTGTAAAGACCACACCGCTAACTACTGGCCATCTTGCTTTTTGGGGGGAAGATTAAATGATGCGCTTTCAGTGGGAGGCTGAGTCTGGCTGGTGAATTTGAGAGGATGAGTTTTAATGACTTCTTTGTTGTGAAAGAGAATTCGTCAGGGTGTCATTTCTGGCTCCGCATTTGCATAGAACTTGTGGGGACATTTTGGTTTCAGATTTCCCATCTTTATTTTCCTTCTTTCCAGGAAGGCTTTCTGTCTTTCTGTGACAAGAGGTCCTCCATGACTTTTCTTTCTCACCTCTTTTGAGACTGCAGGGTTGGATGGCTAAATCTGCTTATTTCCTTCCAGTATGAAAAAGGATTCTGGACATGTCTCACACACAAACCCAGGAGAGCATTGCTGCCTCTCAGATCTTACGTGGATTGCCAGGACAGGAGCTGCTGCACAATTTACGGAGAATTGCATAAGAAAGGGACAGTTTCAGGCTATCATAATTACGTATTCTTTGCCAAACAGTAATTTTTATTCCAGACTTATTAAACAAACTCTTGGCTTTATTGTGAGAGCAAATCAATTAGAGGTAGCTCGTAGTATACCCCCCCTTTTCTTTCTTTCTTACCTTCCTCCTGCCCTCCCTCTGTCCCTTCCTCCCACAGCCCTGTGCTTTGGAAGTGCTAGTCCTAGACTGCAGTATTTGTGGGATGAAAGTCCCTGTCTCCTTAAAAACCTTTATTGTGTTCTCATTATCTTCAGCTTCATAGTCCATTATGGTAGCCAGCGACCACATGTAGCTATTGAGCGTTTGAAATGCTTCTAGTCTGACTTGAGAGTGCTTTAAGTAGAAAACGCACACCGGATTTTAAAGACTTAGTACAGAAAATTTTAAAAATATATTTCATTGGGGCACCTGGATGGCATAGTCAGTTAAGTGTCCAACTCTTGGTTTCAGCCCAGGTCATGATCTCAGGGTTGTGAGATCAAGCCCTACATTGGGCTCTGTGCTCAGCGGGGAGTCTGCTTGGGATTCCCTCTCCATTTCCCTCTGCCCCTCCCCATCATGGGCACACATGCATGCTCTCTCTTTCTAAAATAAATCTTTAGAAAGTATGTATATATTTTATTAATAATGTGTGTATTGCATATTGAAGCAATACTACTTTAGGTGTATTGGGTTAAATACCAAATTACTATTATTATTTTTTAAAGATTTTATTTATTTATTTGACAGAGAGAGATTACAAGTAGGCAGCGAGGCAGGCAGAGAGAGAGGAGGAAGGAGGGTCCCCGCTGAGCAGAGAGCCTGATGCGGGACTCGATTCCAGGACCCAGAGATCATGACCTGAGCTGAAGGCAGAGGCTTAACCCACTGAGCCACCCAGGCGCCCTTAAATAACAAATTATTAAAATTTAATTTCACTTATATTTATTTAAGATTCTACTTACTCACCTGAGAGAGAACATGTGTAAGCATGAGTTAGGGGGAGGGGTGGAGGGGGAGGAGAGAGAGAGAATTCCTTGCAGAGTCTGCACTGGGCATGGTGCCTGACGTGGGGCTTGATCTCACAACCTGAGCTGAAACCAAGAATCAGACACTTAACTGACTGAGCCACCCAGGCACCCCTATTCTTACTTTTTCAAATGTAGCTACTAGAAAATTTAAAACTATGTATGTGGTTCACAAATTTCTATTGACAGGATTAGGATAGCATTGAGCTTGTCATTTGACATCACATTTAAGGTTTCTGCCATATCCAGATGACACCTATACTATTATTTTTCTTGAGAAATTTTTTAATAAATTAATTCACTATTTTATACATTGAGATACCATTTACATGTAATAAAATGCATGGATCTTAGCTGTACAGTAGATCTTGGCATTTGTAATTCATTTCTTTTGTCAGTTCCCTTTCTCCTTCTCCCTACAACCACTTCAGTTCACCTCTTTAAGTTAAATTTTATTTTTAAATATAGTATATATTTGTGAATTCCTGGGTTTGATGCATTGGTTATTTTTTTCCCTGAGACACATGAACGTGAGTATACACTATTAATATAAATAAAAAATGTATTCATGTGTCAGCCACCATGTGCAAGCTCGGGGTTATGAGTATTAAACTTGGGGAGACCTAGGGCTCCGTCTCGCTCCGTCCCCCACAGCCCCTCTTGCCGGCTTGCTGTCGTTCGTACGGGGTGTGCTTGCTCGTCATTGAGTCCTCGCTGCTGGCGTCAGCCCGCGGTGGCCGCGTGGCTTCTTCATTTGTTTGTGTCCTTGTCCTCCGTTGTACACACGTGTCTCATTGTTTTATGGCTGTTTGGGGGGCATCTCCCTCACAAGGAGAGCCTTGAGGGCAGAGGCCATGACACTGTTTCTGTTCTTCAGCTCATGTTCCGTATGTGCTGAGCTGAGACAGGATAACCCTGCCCTAAAGCAAACTCTGAGTCATCAAAAACCACCTGGGAAATGGAGGGGACTTTCTCTTCTTCTGATCTGGAAAATGCGCGTTTTCTGAGATAACCGAGGAAGATAACTGTACACTTCTCAAGTGATACACAGCACTGGGGCAGAGTCAGCAGAGAACACCCCCTTAAGTACCCAGGCAACACCGAAGATGGGCAAAGGGCACATGCGCATTGGGAAATCATGGGCCAAAAAGCAGAACCCGGAAACCCAGTGGCTTCGTGAATGGCTAAGTTAGGCCTCTGCTGTTTCAGGTTATCCGAGCCAGTGACTTGGCTCAGGTGAAAGCCCTGGCTGAAGGTTGCCGAGAAACTGCCAGCTAACCATGTGAGTTTAAGAGTCCTGACAGTCTCCACGGATCTTCACCCGGCTGTGACCCTGCCCCTGCCCACAGTGGTCTTGGAATTTTCACTTTGTCGTTCTGTCCTTAAGGTTAGCCTGGAAGTCCTCCGAGGGCAGGAACTGTGCTGCTTCTTCCTTCTCTTTCCTTGCACCTAGCGTGCTGACTGCTGTGCGGGAGGCATTCAACCAGTGTTTGTTAAGCAAGTGGGTAAAAAGGTATCAAAAGCAGCTTCACTTAGTCGTTCCCAGCTTAACCCCCCTTTGATACAGTTTGATAACTTCACCTTTACTGTTGATAATACTCAGCTGTGATAGAAATGAAGGTAGAAGAAGTTGTATTACTTCTGATAAATCTCCCGCCTTATTTTTTATCAGCAAAGGGGCTTATTTGCTATGTATTAGCAGGATTTGGAAATGTGTAAGTTGACCTAATGACAAGGGGTCAGTTATATGAGAGGTTTGTTTTTGGTGATGCTGGATCGCACGGAGCCATTCCCCTAGATTTCTTTTTTTTCCCCCTATTGTTAGAGCTAGTATAAGAATTAAGCCCCTGATCCTGGTTGTTTCCCATAGGCTGGCTAGGCAGGAAACTAGTGATAACCACACTGGCCTTTTGAGTCCATTTTCCAGTTAAGTTTAAGGAATTTGACCAAAATACCCAGGAACATGGTGTTAGCTTTGTGAAGGTATCTCGAAAATTGCTAAAATCGCTCACGTAAAAGCAGATTTGAATTTAAGGCAGGAAGGGGAGTTAAGGGAGTCCATCAGATAACTTACGGTAGTCCTCCTTCCATCCTGTTTCTTTGTAAGGAGGAATGTTTTCATTTGGTCCAGTGAGAAATTTAAACTCTTGACGATTATAATTCATTAAAACGGGTAGAAGATTAATATTTAGTCTGTCAAGATCAATACTGTCCCCTCTTTGCACTAATTGTCAGAATAGCGCGCGAGGGCTGCTGAAGGGTAGTGGTGTGCGGCAGGACCCTGACATCACAGGGAGACGATTCAAAGGCAAACTGTCCTGCACCCTCTGGTATCGACTTGCAAATTAGCATCTGGAATCTAATTAAACAAGCTTAATGAAAGTAGCAGCTGAATGCTGCTGGAAAAGACAATCAGCTTTTTTCCCCCTCTCTGATACATATTCTGTACTATTGAAGTTGGTCACCAAACACATCGTGTGAGCACAGTTAAAAAAAATTAGCATTTATTTGAAGAATAGAAACTGTTTTTCATTCTGTTATGCATTTGGCATGCTCTGGCGTCCCATGAGAGCCATGCCACAGCAGATAGTGCACAATATTTATAAATCCATGACAGGCAATAATAGCAACTTGAAAAATTCTTTTGCTAGAATCTCAAGTTGAGAGCTGCCAAAAGCGGAGAGGATCAGATCTGCAGTGGCAGCTGCTGTGCCCTACAGTTAGAATTCTAGACTTTGAAGATGCTCAACTTAAAGAAATGAAGACTGCAGGCTTAGCCAATTTTTGCAGGTTTCTAGAGCTCTGGCTCTCTGCCTTTTGAAGATGAGTTGCTGAAGCTTCTACCACTGCCTGAGGCGTGCTAACACCAGCAGGATCTTTTTTTTTTTTTTTCCTTCCCCTAGTCTTAGTATGTCTTCAGGTTTAAGTAGCACATGCTTAGTCAGTGCCAACTGTGATGGTCCTTTCTCTGGTCACAATACTGAGGGATGAGCTCTTAGCCTCTACCCTTCAGAGAGAAGCCACGAAGATAGATGGTGACGTGTACAAGTGCCACTTCAGCCGTCTGATTTATGGAGTCATATTTCATCGCGCGGCAAGTGCTGGCCTCTGGAGAAGCCCTTATAGATTGCTAAAGATGTGAGCAGCTCTCGCCCTAAAGGCTTGTGGTTACCTCGCAGACGTGATGCCAAACACCTAGCTATCGAAGAAACAGAATTAATCTGTCATTCCGGGCAGCGATAGATCCACTCTAAATAATGAAAGAGTTCGTACCTATGTGGTGTCGTGACAGCACATCTTCGAAGTAACTGTGGTGGGTTTTTGTTTTTGTTTTAAGCCTGTGGTAGTAGCAAGACACCGAAGTTGCAGATTCGTCTCTGCTTTGTGAGACGGACAGTAGTTTTAAGAAAGCTGCATTATTTTGATTAAAAAGAAGAATTTGTTCAGCTTGTCACAGAGACTGGTCCCAAAGGAAAATATAGAGCATGGGTTCAGTGTGGTCAGGTGGAAAGCGGAATGGGAGCTTAGGAGCTAGAGGACTGGGCTGTGAGTCTGTTTCCACTGTCCTTGTGGCATGACTCTGGGCAAGCCACGACCCAAGACTGTTCGTCTAGAAGATGGGGATCCAGAGACCTGCCTGGAGGTTGCTGTCAGGATTCGATGTGGTCTGTGAAACACCTTAAGATGGTGGCTTGCACGAAATTGGCTCTAAAATACGGTAGCTGCTCCTGTTTTTCAGTCATTCAGTAGCAGGATACAGACATCCCATAGCAACGACTAGTACAGTCATCCGTACTTGCATCAGGCTTGGAGATGATAGTGTAATATAGACAGATGGGAACCTTCTCTTCCATCCAAAAGCTTAAAATCTGAGACAGACTTGTGTAGAGGTCATAGTGACAGTAGGGGAATCCTGTGTAACACATACCAGAGGCTATGGGAAGTATTTGGCTTTTTGCAAGGATGGGGGAGGAGGTATTGAAGATACAGTAACCACGGTAGCTGGTGCTTGTGGCGTGCTGTTCTAGCTGGTGCTTGCGGCGGACTCTGTTCTAGCAGCTTCCTTGGCATTCTCTCCTTCACCCTTCAGTAACTGTGCGGGGTCTCAGCTTTGTTAGCCTCATTTTGTGGAGAAGAACAGGAGGCTGTGGGGAGGTCAGATACCTTTCCCCAGGTCCCACAGCTATGAGCGATGGAGTCACTGAATCCTGGTCGGTCTGGCTTTAGAGCCCTCCGGTGTGATCCATCACTGTGCCATCCTGCCTCTCTGCTAGGCCTCCGATCGTCTGCCCGTAGAGTGGGGAAGGCATCTTATTTCAGGTGAGCTGAGGTCTGGGCTGCTTGGGCTCTTCTTCTCTCTGATGAGGAAGCCAAACGAATGTCAGTGGAGGTGCGCAAGCCTCTTCCGTGAGCCCAGTGATCGGAAGGGGCCCCGGAATAGAAAGACACAAGGAAATACAGAGATATTGGGAGATAGAAAAAAGTCACTTGGCTGTGAAAAATATTTTTTTCTTCTCTTTGGATTCATCAGATGAATCTGCTGAATTCATCCTTTTAACCCTCCTTCACCCCAAATACCTTTTGATTGGTTCCCCACCAAAGTTTTCAGATATTCACAAGAGAGCTGTTTTCTCTATATAGCTTATGTTCAGATGGCATAGACCTCTTCAAATTTAGTAATGAGACCATGAAGTCCTTAAATATTGGTGAATAGCATTTGTCCATTTGAGACAAATCATGAATAACTTGAACAAAAATAAAAAAAAATAAGCAAGACTATCACATTTGAATAATGAGGTGCTCTTTTTTTCCTCAACTGCCAAAACTTTTTAATCTTCGTCAACAATTGTTCTGTCCTCCGTCTTATTTAGGTTGCATCTGTGCGACTCTGAGCTCAGGAGCCCTGACAAGCGGCATATGAATTCTGTATTCATTAGTGATCTTGATCCAAATGCCTCTGTCCCTGCCACGGGGGCTCAGGTGTGGAAGCTGCTGGCTAATCCCACCAGCTGACATTCAGAGGTTTAATGACTCCATAGGAAGGTGACCACTCGCTGGGAGGGTTGCTGGCAGAACCCACACAGCAGACAATGGAGATCAAGGAGGACTATCAGTGTTGAGCCGAACCACCTTCCTGTGCGACTTGAACCCTGTTGGCATCAAACGGAGTTTTAAGTAAATGCAAAATTTAAAAAAAACAACAAAAAACCTGACCTTCGATAGCTCTCATAAACAATGGTTTTTCTGTCTGTATTGATATTGGTGGTGTTTAAGACTTTTTCTTGTTGCACTTTAATGGATGTCAGCTTAATGAGCTGAACTTGACACACTTTTCCAGATTTTTAGATTTTAAGGTTATGTTTGTCTGATTGCTACATCTGTTTAGGTATCTTACGTATGTCTGGGAAAAAATATATAGTTAGAGACAAAATTCTTATTAAATGGTTTTGAAGATCTGTGCTGACGTTTTTGCTTATTGTGATCTCTAGCTTTGAAAAAATACTGTCAGAATGTGAGTTCTTTGACTTGTGACATGTCACAGGATGTTTTGACTCCTCTAGTCTAAAAATGCTGGATGCCTTTTTTTAAAATAGTAGCTTCATCAAGATATAATTTACATCTGTACAACTCAGCTACTCTAAGTGTACAGTTCAGTGGTTTTTAGTATATTCTCAGAGTTGCACAACTATCACCACAGTCAATTTTAGAACATTTTCATCACCCTCAAAAGAAGCCCCGTACCCACGGCAAGTCATCCCCATGTACCCTCAACCTTCCCAGCCCTGGGCAACAACTAGTCCCCCTTTGTCTCCAAAGACTTGCCTTCTCTGGACATCTCATGTAATAGGAATCATAACAATACAGGTTTTTTTGTGGCTAGCTCTTTTAACAAAAAGCTCCTTTAATAAAAATATTTTCATAATATTTAATCCATGTTACAGCATGTATTGTCACTTCATTCCTTTTTATGGTTTAATAATATTCCATTGTGTGGACATACAACATTTTATCTACCTGTTTGTTAGCTGATGGACATTTGGATTGTTTTCATTCTGGCTATTATGCATAATGGTGCTGTGAACATTTGTGTACAAGTTTTTGTGTGGACATACATTGTCATTTCTCTTGTCAGTCCCTTGGATTGGGGTTGCTGGGTCATATGATAACTCTGTGTTTAAACTTTTAAGGAACGCTCAGTCTGGTTTTCAAAGTGGCCAGGTCACTGGATGTGCGTTAGATGTAGTAAGTTGCGTCTTTATTGTTCAATCAAGATAATGTATTACTTTTCCTCAATAATTTTCTCTCTGGTTGTATTTAATGTAAAACAGTAGGTTTTTTTTTTTAAATTAAGATTTTATTTATATTTTTATTTGAGAGAGAGCTAGCGAGCATGAGCTGGGGGAGGAGCAGAAGGAGAGGGACAGACAGACTCCATGCCCAGCTTGATCCCATGACCCTGAGATCATGACCTGAGCCGAAATCAAGGGTCGGACATTTAACTGACTGAGCCACCCCTATGCCCCAACATTAGTTTTTGTTTGTTTGTTTGTTTGTTTTTTTAAAGAGATGTCAGAACCCAAAAATATAATCCCAGGGGCCCAGTGTAGGATTATTCTTAAGTAGTGATTTCCAGTGGAGTTAAACCGTTAATTTTAGAAATGATCAGATACTGAAATTGGTGTAATGATTCCATAGGTGATTCGGAGAGTCACTTTCAGCTTCTAGAATAGATGATGGTGAGAAGACACTGTTGACGGTTAGAGCTTCTCACCAGACCCAATGTTTTGAGTTGTCCTCCCGTTTACAAAGTGAGTTTGTTCTCCTGAGTTCGAGCACTACTGAGCCAACTTTGGAGAGACAGGAAAGGACTTCTTGAGTTAAGGTTATTCCCTTGGATCTTTTTCCTTTTGTGGTGTTTTATAAGGCAGGTGGATGTTTCTTTGGTCTTTCTCCTGATAATTCAAGAGCAGTACTTTGCTCCCTTTATACAGAGTTTGGAATTTCACAAATAATTGCTTCTCTCCCTCTGATTCTGTAGGATTCCTTCATTTACCTGACTTAGGAATGGCCACTTCAGTGTCTGTTCATCTGGCTGAGTCTGTGTGTCTTCCGTATCTCTCTGTCTTCAGATCCTCAGTTAATGGTGTTGGGTGGCTACTGTTTCCATCCTTGCCATTTTATTCTGCCTCTGATACAAGTTAAAGTTCAAAGTGCGGGATGTTTTGGGGAAGGGGCAAAGGATATTCTAGAAAGTGTCTTCATTCTTTCCATTTAGTTTCAAGAAATAAAAGGGGATTAGATGGGAGGAGGCCCAGCAAGAAAGTGTAGTTTACCGAAATCTCCAGTGAGCTAGGAATGGATTCCTCTGGATGCCAGGCATCTAGAATTCATGAGTCAGCAGTTCTGAGAGAAGTGACCCTACGTAAAATTTGAAGTCCTCTACCGTCAGATCTCTGAGGCCTGCTGCTGAAGGTACTACAGATGCTGCTCCATGGTTACTGACTTCGAGAAGTCTTTGTTGATTTTTCTGCCAGAAATCTTCCTGTGCAAAATTTTTTTCACACTATGCTGTGTACACACGGAATTTCCTTTTCTTGTAAAGTCAATACGTACTTATTGGGTGCCCGCTGAATGCGAGGCATTACACTATACTTGGTGCTGCGGTCCGGAGGTGGTATTGCAGGAGGCCGTTCTGTATGACGGTGGGAATCCCTTCTACGGCTGTGGGCCAAGTACATTGAAAAGGAGGCATTATTTTACTCTGTGGTAGATAGGTAATTATTTGTGATGCATTTCTTTGGAGCAGGTGTTCCCATTTGAAATGTTTTCACTTTACATATTTCCTATAACTGAGAAAGGCAGGGGGAGATACTCTGTATAGGAGAAATATTTCACAAAGTATATTGCTTGCTGCACCTGTGGCAAAGATCCAGCAGGCAAAATGTAGCTTCTTTGTGACCAGCAAGTCTTTAATTAGAGAGAGGCAAGAGCTAGATTCCAGTGTTGACTAGAAATAAGTGTTTTGTGACTTTAAACTATATGAGTAGAATTAAAAGGAAGTTTTGTTAATATTCTACATCATGATATCACAGAGAAAATGAACTTCTTTATCCATCTCTTACCACATTGGTCAAAGGGCTAAGGGTCTCAGGGACATAATTTAAGACACTAAAAATGTCACCTTTATCTGCATTGTCCTTTTCTGTTATTCAAGCAAGCCAGGCCAAGACTGGACTGCCTCAACTCCTTGGGAAAAGAAAGAAAAGGAACTCTTTTATTATTCACTGATTTCATTCCATCCTGGAACTATTATTTTGTGAAAATTTTGCCTCATAACCGCTTACTGAACAGTGGCTTTCAGGAGAAGAGGGGAAACCCCCCTGAATTTCACTGTCAGAAGTAAGGCTCTGTGTCAGGAATCCAAGAGGTCGTCTGTGGTTAGAGGCCGGCAGCTCTTAAACAATGGATTTCCACTTTTCTTGTATGTCAGAGAAATACAAGAAATGAAATATAGGACCGAGTGTTATTGGGTGGTAGCTTAGAATCTTATAAGTTTTGCCTTGGCAGGTAATTTGGCATAAATTGTTAATGTAAATCTGGGTTAGTGGTGAAGACGTTATTTTAGTAAAAAAGATAAACTGCTGATTAATTCAGCATAGAACTCAATTACAAATTGGAAGTGTCTCTGCGGGACTCCCGGACCCTAAAGACAGCAGATGTTGAATTGATACTCCAGCATATTTCACAGTGGTATGAAATATTAACATGGTTTATTATACTTGTGTGGTGTGTGATATCAGAAAAGGGGGAGGCAGTGGGCATGTGGGTGTGCAAAGCAGCCGCACGTTACACATTCGCTAATACACACTCAAATGTGATTAAGAATCGTAGGAAAGTTTCTTCTTTTTTTAAAGTGAAATAGCTCTGGAAAAATTAAGTGTGAAATAACACTTGGAGCTCAGTACTTAAATGCAGTGCCTGTGTACGTTTATGTTATACCTGTAAATGAACATAAAATAAAAATGGTAAACTTACATTACATATTTAAATGTTAAATGGGACCACTGCTGCAAGAGAAGGGGGGACTTGAGGACTTGATCTGTATTTCAATAACTGTCAGCGTTCATGGCTTGGGAAGTTTTCCTGGGCTGCTGTACTATTTTTACCTTCTGATCTAGAACATATGGTAATTTAATAATGCCCCTGTAATTTGCACAGGCAGAGAAGTTTTGTTTCACAGTTTTCATAGATCTATATCAACTCAAGGGGGGAAAAGTCAGCAAATACGACGACGTATCAGGAGAGCTGAATAAATGGAACTGCCAATATTTGAAGGGATTAGCAATTTTTAAGAGGCGTGAGAATTGAGTTGGCTTAGATGAGATATTTCAAAGCCATTACTACAATTACGACAGGTTTTTTTTTTTTTTCTTCTTTGCATCACAGCCTAGTCTAGATTTTGCTAGCTGAAGTAAAAACTGTTCCAAAAATAGTCAAATGATTATGGTCAGAATGAACATAGCCTGGATACCTTCTGCAGTAATAAAGGCTTTAAAGAATGGTGCTTTCTCAAAAACATCAAAATTGGCAAAGGCAGAAGGGCCGTGGGTGAAGAAACCAGAAGTTTCTTGGTACCTACATCACCAGAAGAACATCTTTTATATCCCCATGGAGTGTCCGCAAAAGCCTTTGTAAACTGTTGTGAGGCGGTGATCATTCAAAGATGTGAAGGGTGGCCTTGTGTTCCGTTCACCTAAGTTGTACTGATCTCTGGCCGGGTGCTGAGGTCTGTGCGTGGTTATGAGCCATGGTCTCTCCATTTACAACTTAGTGGGCTGGACCGGCCTACAGGCACCTACTTGAAAGTGCGGTGTGAAAAGCACAAGAAGGGTGCATCTGTCAGGGGCACAGAGGTAACACAGAGGGGGACTGGTGGAATCTAGGGACTTTCAGATGGCTTGAAGCACATGTGACTCCTCGCTTGAATTTTTTTGTCTTGGCGTTTGAGGAAGGGGTGGGACAGGGAGGCTGCAGAGAAAAAGAGAGACCAGGGGGGCATCACATCATGCACAGGGGCCAGGGCTGGGGCGGGGGGTAAGGGGAAGCGCCTGCTCTAACTTTCTTTCAGTTGTGGAACCCTGGAAGTTTGGACAGCTGAACATATTTGGAAATAGGAAAACGAAACTCCGGAGGGTGTCCAGAGTTGTCTGGGTGGTCATTTCCTGAGTCGGTGTGGCTTTTTAATTAGCATCTGCTCTTCAGCGTGGGATAAGGCCGAGCTTAGCATCCCCGTCCCTGCGTGTGAATATTTAGTTTAGAAAGCTGCCACGTTCCATTAGAGGTGGTTGCGTTTCGGCAGTGGGTGCAGGAGCTGTGTAGACTTTTCGAATGTCCTTTGAGATTTCCGTTGCAGTGTAATTGGGAGATGCTGGTACTTAGTGTGTGGTGCATGGCGGGATGTGAGGTTGCCTGCTGTAATGAGACCCCAGCAGCATACCTCGGGAAGGGAGTTAAAGTTTTAACCTTAACAGATAATGTTACTTGTGGGTTTCTGTGAGGTAATTTATACTACTCTTTCCTAACCCTGAAACGGCACAGGAACAGAAATAAGAAAATGATATGAAGTTGTGCTAAGTTGATATTTTAAAATTCCACCCAGTCGTACAGATTTTGGAAACTGTCTGCAGCAGCCAGTGCCCAGAGCGCGGTGACACCTGGAGTTGTCGTCACCCAGTCGTCATGTCGGAGTCTAGTTTTTCTGAACTTGGAACCGTGATGATACCAGGAGATTGAAAAGATTCAAGGGAACACTAACTTTGATTCCTTGACAAATACATTGGTTTCTTTTAACTTCTATAAATTGAATTGGGGTGACAGCAAAAACAGGGCATGAAGGAAAGTGCACGCAGGGGCTTTGAAGAGGTCTGGGCGTGAAGATTGATTTTTTGCCTCTGATGTAACCCCGGTAACCCCAGTTTTTAAAACCTAAACCTCGTTCACGACGTGGGCTTAAGTCAGTACTTGAGGGGATTGTTAGTAAATTGCATTCAGGCTCAACAAAAGTTTCTTCTCTTATCCTCTGACTACTTCTTGCCCCAGAATGTCAGAAGTAAATGAAAGCGCTCTTGCTGTTCTTGGTCTGTTTTAGTTAAGATTTACAATCAACAAATGGCCTGATGGGAAAATTCAGTTAAATGGTATCTTTTTTAATTGATAATACAGGATAATACATGGTAGTCGAGAAACAACTTGACTCATTCTGTTTGCTGAGAGGATTTATCCGTGGATTGTAGGGAAATGCAAACGTTTAAAATGTAGGGCTAATGCAGTGAATTAATCGGCTGTTGGTGTGGGGTTTGATGAGTGTACATTCTGTATTAGATTCATCAGGACGCTCTTAGTTTTGCCAAATGTTAACAAGCATGACGAATTGATGGAATGATTGAGTAGCATTATTAAGTGGCGTATTTGCAATTTTAAGAATTTTAGAGGTCATCTACTTTAAAAAGGCAAACTCATGCATGGGTTCGGCAGTTAGACCTAAGGAGTTTACAAGCATCGTTAGTGATTTTGGAACTAGTTGTATGGAGGTTCTGTTGTCTTGAGCGAAACAACAATGACAACAACAAAAACAAACAAAAAAAACCAGGGGCTTGTGAGTCAGACAGAACTCTGCAGAATCTCAGGCTTTCCGGTTGTCCGGCATGTGCCTCTGGGTTAGTCATTTTCCCTCTCTGAGCCTCTGTTTCCTGGATTTGTAAAATGGACAAACGGGTCGTTCCTACCTTAAAGGGTTATTTGGAATAGCGCGTGGGCGAAGTGGAAGAATGTACTGGGCACAGGGCCTACACGCAGGAGTATAACTTCTTTTTCTGCCTTATTTTTTTTCCTGCCTTATTGTAGGATATAATTTCTA
Source organism: Mellivora capensis (assembly GCA_004024625.1). Taxonomy (NCBI): domain Eukaryota; kingdom Metazoa; phylum Chordata; class Mammalia; order Carnivora; family Mustelidae; genus Mellivora; species Mellivora capensis. Next base: position 189,625 of record PISX010000153.1, on the reverse strand, counting down.
ATGAAACATAATAAGTGAAAATGTGCCACTTAGTACGATTCTTATTGGCATAGCAGTAAATTCTATATGGAGTGTGTTCATGTGTTTTATGGCATCACTGTGAATTTCATTTTTAGTACAGGGGCTACTCTCATAATTGATTTGCTTCGAATTGGGGTTTGAAAAAACAGTACTGAGTTACGATCAGTTGCCCCTTGTGTTGGTAGTTCTGTAGGAGTTGTTAGCCTTTTGGTAAGGGTGTTTGTGAACGTGAGAGAAAGGGGAGGATTGGATCAGGTTAGCACCCAGCATGGATTTCCTGCATGCCAGCGCTGTGCTAGTGGTTTCTGTGGTGCATAAAGTGCTTTGTTTAATCCTCACAACCCACCCCGGTGCTACATGCTTCAGGCCTCCTCTGCAGATGAGGACATTGGGACTTAAAAATGTTGACTTTACCACTGAGGTCACATAATTCCCAAGTAACAGGACTTGGCTCTCCTGGGTCTTCATTCTCTTCAATTCTTTGCCTCTGCTGTCTTCCCCCCTTCCCCCAGCCCGACCACTACAGTCATATTGTGAGTATATCCATCAGCTCCAGAAGTTTCTTTATGCCCCTTTGGGAGGCATCCCCATTCTTCCCAAGAACCTTAAGTAACTGAGGGGGCATCTGATGGCTGTGTGTGTGCCTGGGATCCCAGGATGAGGTGATCAGCCAGGGGCCTCGTGGAGAAGTGTCTGACTTGGTAGCACCTCAGGATCTCTACTCCTCCCCGCCCCCCCACCCCCATCTGCTCTCTGCTTGTCTGCTTTACTTAGGTTTGTTCACTTCTACTTTCTCATAACTTTGCAATGGCCAAACCCTCATGAGTACATTTTTCCCTTAGAACTTCCTTACATTCTTTTGGCTCTTGCCCCATAGTTAATCAGCCCCTTACACTCTTTCTACCATACTCCAGAGGCCAGACAGGCATAGGTTGCGAGCCCTTGCCACCAGTGAAATGGCATTTATAAGTTGGCAGATCCCCCCCCCCCCAAAACAACAGCTTCCACTGGTTCTTCCTTTATCTTGTCTCTTTTTGGTGATACCCATTAGAGTGCCTACTGCAGAAGCTTACCAGTGTCTCAAATATATAATTAGGTTAATCATTGTCTCCTATCAACCTGCCAGAAAAACAGCCGCCAAGAAGTTATAAAAGGCCTTTCTGTGATGGCTGAGTTTGTTGAGAATTGGGTCAGTGCCTGGGACCAATGCTGGCCGTCCAGGTGGCACCCGCCACTCCCTTCTCCTGCATTCGCACCTGACCCTCACTTTCACTGGCCTCCCAGTCCTGTTGATGGTCCTCCTGCCTGCCCCTGCCAGCCCACTACCCTCCTGCCTGCCCCTGCCAGCCCTGCCTGCCCCTGCCAGTGCTGGCACTCCCGTCTCACTGGGAGCATTCTAATCCCTGGCTCTCCTCTTGTCTGCCTTTGGCCTTTCTTCCTCTCCTGCCTCCAGGTTACAGGTTCATAAAACACAAATCTAACTACATCATTCACCAGCTTGAAATTCTCCACTTCCTCCCACCGCCTTGCTTGCGGTTCCTTGTATGGCCCATGAGGTTCTCTGGTATTCAGCCACATTTTTCTCCTTCCCATGGTTTTACTTCTTCCATCACATCTGCCCCTTGGCTTGGCGCCCATTTATTTGTATGTCAGGATTCAGCCTCATCTTTGTCACCTGCGCCCCGTGAGACCCCTGTACCCCCTCTGTAGTTCCGGCATCAGGCCTGATTCTTTTTTTTTTTTTTTTAAGATTTATTTATTTATTTGACAGAGATTACAAGTAGGCAGGGGGGCAGGCAGAGAGAGAGGAGGAAGCAGGCTCCCTGCTGAGCAGAGAGCCCGATGCGGGGCTCGATCCCAGAACCCTGAGATCATGACCTGAGCCGAAGGCAGAGGCTTTAACCCACTGAGCCACCCAGGCGCCTCAGGCCTGATTCTTAAGACCTCTTACCACATTGTAGTGAGCTTTTCTTCCTGTTTCCCTTCTGGACTCCACACTCTTCGGGGCAAGGTCTTTGTCTGTTCAGACCTTATGCGCGGTGTCCAGTGGTGTCTGCAGAGCACGTTCGGATCAGAGCATTAGGACATGTTTGCTGAACTCAGCTGAACCGTACATTTTCTTCAGGGGTTTTATATCATGTGAAACTTGCTTCATATGTGGTCTTTAAACTTCGTCAAACAAAGGTGCTCTGTACTTCCATGGATCTCCTTCTAGGCCTTTCTAATCCTTGTGAGGCTGTAGAAGCAGGATCGTGCAGTGTAACCCAGTCCCCACAGTAACCTTCCCACATGTGCCCTTCCCACATGTGCCCTGTCCCCTGCCCTGTTTTCCGTCCTCCCGATGTGAGCGTGGCTCTTGTTCGTCTCTGACCCAGGGAACACATTAACTTCATTTCCCCTCTGTTTTCATCGCCAGGAATTTATTGGCAGTTATCACTGACCGCTGGGGGGAGAGCGAGATTATGAAGATCTTATTACCACCTAGGGCGGCTTGGTTTCCATTTGGAGGAGAGCTGAGCATATTTCTTACTCTTCCCTTAAACCTGGTCTTGTTTTTTTCTCTGATTATATTTGATTCACTGCAGCCTTGGAAATATATATTTGTGTACACATATGCTGCGCACGCTGATTTCTTCTTCTTGCAGAAAGCAATATGTTCCTGTCTCTCTTGGTCCTTTTCCCTCTGGAAGCTTAGGTGTTTTTCCTTCCATTCGGTGTCTCAGAATCCAGCAGGACTTCTCGCCCACCACTGGTTTTCCTGTGGCCGGGTATGAAGGTGGGCTTCAGTGAGGCAAGGCCCTACCCCGGCACTGATCCCCGAGTCCCACTCAGACGCAGCCGTGCACCCTCCGTGCAGCAGCCAGCCGTTCCAGAGCCTCCGTTTCCTCTGCTCACGGGCGGTGAGGAGGACTGAGTAAGTTACAGACGTGTTCGGCACAGGCCCAGCGGAGGAGGTTGGGTGTCCCCTGTTCTGTCACACCCCGGCCTCTTGCCTTCCGCCATAGAATTTGCTCACTATTCTGTTTGTAAAGTCCATGTGTCAGGGACATTCCTGTCCCCTTATTCCTCCTAACAGCCTCTGGACAGAGGCGTTGTCCCTGTTCTTTCAGTGGGCAGCCCGTGACTTCTGGAGCTCAGGGCCGTGTCCATCAGTGCTCCAGCTGGGCTGCTCTTTTCTTTTTCTGTGGCGGCTGTTTCTGGCTCATTGCGGCTCCATAGCCTCAGACGTCTGCTGTCCTGCTCTGAGTTGTGATCAGGCTTTTGTATCCTTCTGTGATCCATGGTCTGGCCCAGGCTGGGTTGGCAGTGGCGTGGCTGGCAATTCCTTGAATGTGAACACCCTCTCCCATCCCTGCTGAAAACCCCTTAGATCGCTCCTGTGGGAGCGCCACAGCAGGTTTGCCCTTACTCACATCACCCACATCTGGGGTGCCAGGAGCTGTGGGGGGGGGGGGTGGAAGTGGCAGTGCCCTCTGGACCTTAAAGACACAGCCCCTGCCTCACTCGCCACTGGGCACACGCAGCACCAGCTGCGCCTCGGTTACACCTAACGGTTCGGGGCGTTCACACGGGCAGCCGTGTTTGCCCACACAGCTCAGGCCAAAACCAAAACTCAGACACAAAAGGAAAACCTTTGCTTTTGTCACACAGCCCTGTCTGAAAAAATACTAAATTAACCTTTTCCACTGTAAAATATGTGGCCACACATGGGATACATCATGTCTGTTACAGAGTGCGCTAAGCAGTCTGCTTGTGGGGGCACTGTTTTAAACACTTTTTTGAGCTCTTTAAATTTTATTCAACCATCAGCCACGAACGAGCCCTTCAGGCCGCATCAGTAGCACAGGCGGAACCTCAGCATGTCCACAGGCCACTACGGGACACTGTGTTTAAACCTCTTCCTTGCGGGGTTTACTGGTCTTGGAGCGCTCTTGGTCCCTAGTCCCCAGTTGGGGCTGGTGCTCCTTTGGAACGCCCCCTTTCGGTATGCTGCTGTCTCATAACTCATTTCACCTTCCAGTTGGGCAAAGCCAGGAATGCAGTCGAAGTTGTTGGTTCATGTTTTCGTTTGTTGACATCCACGCCAGGCCCTGTGCTTGCTGCCTGGGGTACAGAAGGGAGATGGGGTGGTTTGGGTCTTCTTGTTAGAGCCCAAACTCTTCGTCACACCCAGACTTTTAGTCTGCTCTGCTGCGGCTCATCAGAGCAATACCGTTTTTTTGCTCTTTGACATCAAAGTGACTAAAGATAATGCAGGTTTTCCAAGATGAATTTGGACTGCTTCTGTTCTCATTGGCTAAAATTTTTAGTCTTTAGTAAAGGAGCAAACTGTTGTGAACTAAATGGCCCTTGCAGATTTTGTAGCAACTAAGAAAACTGATGGGAGCTGTGAGAGGGTCCAGCTGCAGTGCCGCCCCCATGTCTCGTTCCCTGGAGCGGACGTAGGAGAGCCAGTGTCCCTGACTCCTGGCATGATGGTAGGACGCACGGCAAAGGGCCGCGTCTGCAGGGCCCCAGAGGACAGCAGAGCCAGGGAAGCTCTGTCCTTCATGACAAAGGCTGTTTCTTCTTTTTTCAGCTCCTTTAATGTCAGCACCTCAGCTACCTAAACGGGCTATATTTTCCAGCAAATAACCCATTTTATTATTTTTTAAATTTTCTTTTAAAATTTTAGGTACAAGTCAGTTGTTTTAAACGACTTGCCATACACACGTATTTTCACATTCCAAAGCTGTATCTAAAATAGTGTTAAGTTTTCCATTAAGTGCATATTTAATGTTTTGCCTGCTCCTACTGTAAGTAAAATGCTGTTCCGAATGCATAAGTGAATGTGGTGGGACGTAGAGGCTTTATTTAAAGAGCATTAATTCGATGCTGAACTGTCCAGAGTGCCCATTGGCTGGGGCACCAACATTTTACTCTGGTGGCATTCCGCGTCTAAAAATCACTTAAGTGAGAAGAGAAATTCGATTGTAGCTGTAGACAAGAATAATGTGGAAAAGTTTCTTTGCAGTACTATTTTGGACCCGCACCATAGTGGCTGCCGAGGTAATCTATCAGTTTGTGAGTGTCTACAAAATGCAACTCTCTAGATAACAGGTTTAAAGTAAAGATTTAATACAGTCTCCGTCTCCTATGATGTTGCAGTGACAGTTTAAAACTCATTCTCTAAATCTCAGCAGACTTTATAGCTAGCAGTGGGCCAATATAAAGTTTAATAGCATTACAACACATAAATCATCTTTTAAAGATGCTACTAGTAGCTCCAATATTAAATGCAGACAATCGCCTGTGTTATAAATAATTTATCAAACACCGTTTCAGATTAGCCTTCCATGCTGAGTTATTTATTTTAGCCTTTTCTGTACGATTCCTAAGGCACTTTTTGAAAGATCCATTACTGGTCAGTTTAATGAACTTGGGGGTCTGTTTTGTCCCCTCAAGCACTCGGGTACAGCTGTGGTGACCATTACATGGCCGACGTGGACCTCTTTGTGCCTTTTACAAGTGCTGCCCATTTGTCATGTGGCGGTAAATGGAGCTGCACATTGGAGTCCGGGGACACATTGCACGATGCGGTGATGGAGACAAACAGATAGCTCTATAAAGTGCTGCTTGTCACAGCTGACTTGTACTACACTACATCACTCTTATTGTAATCTCATTTAAGAAGCAGGGGCGGCCCGGGGGACTGATATTCCCAGTTAGTTTGGTCTTTGTAGTCATAAAGCAGGAAGTGCTCCTTTTATTTTCTCTGAACTTTTAGGGAGTGTGCTTTTTGCTGGGATTAATTGTTATAGGAACTTCTTCACAGAGCTGTGTGCAGATCTGTCAGCAGGTTTGTTTGGACCTTCCTCTCCTGGCCTGGGGTTTGGTACCCGGCAGTCACTGTTTCGAGGTAAATTTAGTCTCTGTGCTTCCAGGAGCCCTCTGGCTTGCTTGCTTAAGTAAGTTACGTTTTACTGTGCAACAGCTGTGTGTCAGGCACCATAATAGGTGCTTTCTGTACCTTATTTCTAATTCTTGCGTTAGTCCTTTGGTAAATCCTAATGTATTGTCACTATACTTACTATAAGGGAGGACAGTGAATTCGGAGAGGTGAAGTGACTTGCCCAAGGTTGCACAGCAGTAAGTAGGAAATGGAATTCAGACCCAGTCTGCCTCTGCATCTGCCAGATTAACTTTTAGTCTCCAGGTGGTGATATTTTGGCTGAGTGTCTCAAAGTAAGAGGAAGCAGCCATTAGGCCAGAGGGCCATTTTTCTGGTAGCCAAGATGAGTCCTGCTGGTCTGTGTGCCCACCGAATCCAAGAGTCCTTGTGACTCACAGTGTAAATCCGTGAACAGTTGGGGGGTGGGGGAGTGGGGGGAGGAGGACAGCCTGGCAGGGGGCAACAGCATGGCACCGGGGTCTGTTCAGCTGGGGCCACGGGCTCTGCAGGGCCCTCGTCAGAGCCCCTCGGTAGCAGCTGTCCCTGGGCAGATACTGCTCAGAACTCAGGTCACCCCACAGCTTCCAGAAGAGGGAGGTGCGACTTCCCTGAGAAGAAGGAATTCTAAAGGAAGGAACAATGCTTCCTGCATTTATTGTGGGCCTTAGACAGATAAAAATGTGGTGTTTTCCCCACCTCTTGCTTTCAGTTGGTGGTTCTTCTCGATGGTTTTCTTAAATATTTGGTAGAATGTGTTAAAGACAAGAGTTGTTTAATTGTGAAACTCCACTATAAAGAAAACATAGTATGAATATGCCCAGTAGCATATTTGCATATGTGTCTAGAATTCTGCGTCTGGAAATATGGTGGTAAAAGACAGTGACATACAAAGTGTTTCCTGGAACATAGTAGGTGTCTCTAAATATTTGTTAAAGACATTAACTGTGTAAGTAATGGGTAGGCAATAGAGCTTTGGTAAATTTTCACCCTGTTTGCCTTTTGAGGGTTTTTGCTAGGGGTGGGGTACATGTGAAATAAGACATGGGTTTTTTTGTTTTTTTTTTAAGGTTTATTTGAGAAAGAGTGTGCGCGCTAGGAGAGGTGGAGCAGAGGGAAAGGGAGAGAGAATCTTAGGCAGACTCCCTGCTGAGTGCAAAACCCAATGCAGGGCTTGATCTCATGACCCTGATACCATGACCTGAGCAGAAATCGAGTTGGACGCTTAACGGACTGAACCACCCTGGTGTCCCAAGACATGGGTTTCTAATATTGATCTCTGCCATACTGCATTGTAGAAATGTTTAAGTGGTGTTTGTGGGCAGTTTGGGAAATGCTGTGCTCCCCCACCTCTGTTATGGAAATGACAGTTAGAGAAATTGCCTGTTGGCCTAAAGACTACTTGACTACCACCATCCACTTTGCCCAGGTTCTGAAGACCCTATGTGATTGAGGAGTGACATACCCTGAATCAGGGAACTGCTGTCCACTGTCCCCAACTCACTAAGGAGCCCCCAGCTGAGACAGGTTGCTTGTGAGCTGTAGGGTGCTGTGGCATTCTGGCTCGGGAGCCCAGTGGACCTGTTTTAACTGTTCACTAGCTTGGTGACCTTGGGCAAGCACACAGTCTCTCAGCTGTAGTTTCTGACAGTACTATCTTCAGAAAATGGTTGAGGACAGAGGTAAAAATTATGATCACCAATATGCCTAACTTGGTACTTGGCACATTGTGGTAGGTGGTCAGTAAGGTTCATTCCATTTCATAATATTCAGTCCTGTGCATATGAGATGAGGGTAGGACTGGAAAAAAGACCAGAGACTTGTGAGATTTTTTTTTCCTTAAGGAATCGGTGGAGAGGAAAGGAATTTAAATGTATTTTCCCAATTTTTAAAAGCCTTTTACACTTAAATAACAGCACATAATAATTTTAGGAAAAAATCAAGCTATACATAATGCTTTTTGCACATTTTTAATTTTTATAAGTTCTTCTATTCACATTGTGGAATATTTGCAAAATAGAGGACGATTCGCCTGTGATCTGTGCACTGTTAACATTCTGGTATCCGTGTGCCCAGTTTCACTGAAAGACATTAGATATGCATGCCTGATATCATGTGTCTATCTCTGTTTCCTCGGAGTCTTCCCCCATCCCCAAACATACAATGACTTGGGAAATGTAAATCTGCAGTCCTGAGTGCAGCCAGCAGGGTGGTGATATCCACTAGGTACTGTCGGCTGGCTCAAGGCACTGATGGCAACGACGAGAAAAGCAGTGATGTCAAAGGAAAGAAAATCATGAAACAGAGAAGAGAAGGGAAGAGGAGAGAGGATAGGTGAGCAGGGGAATAATAAGGAAGGTGTCCCTACACACACGCGCGCGCGCGCAAATCTAGAATCTTTTAAGAGAAGCAGTTTGGAATGAAGCCGTGTTCATTAAATTACTCTTGGGTTTTGCTGTCTGTATGGTAGCCGCCATCTCTAAGATGGTTTCTTTGGTATCATCTTCATGGGCTTTTGGCCTTTTGGGAGCCCCAGGAGAGAATTCCTGATTGGAGGATCCTGTTTGAATGAGTTCTCACGGGGCTGTATATGCATAAGAGAATAACGGGCTCCGCTGGCCCAATAGTAGGGCCCACTCAGGAAGTGAAAAAACCTGGTAGGATAAAGATCAGAATAACCCCCTAGCTCCTACTGCTGGGTTGCTGAGGATCCCACTTCCAGCAGAGCCTTCTCGATCCTTCTCCGAGTCTGTAGAGGGCGCTCATGTCACTGGAATCCCACTTCCTGGCTTAGGGCAGGCAGAGAAGCAGGAACTCTTGAGAGGCTCAGATCTCACAACAGGAAGTCAGCAAATTTGCCCTTTGATGATCGCAGGCTGGACTTTGAGGCGGGCAGCCTGTTTCTCAAAGAGCGGCACTTCGATGAACTCTTTGGTTCAGCTTGCATGCTTGTGGGCTCTACAGTGCTGGCAAATGGGGAAGGGGCAGCACAATTTAGAGTCTCTTCCTTGGGAGAATGGTTCATCTTTTTCCTTATTGCCTACAGAGCTTGTACTTGGTGTTCCCCAGGTCCCCACCTTGCGGCTTCCACTACCTGCCTTCGGTGTTACTGGCCTGCTTTGTGCATGCCTGGTGCATGGCTTGTCTTGCAGAGCCCTCCCTGAAGCCTTGCTGAGGCAGCCGGTGTTTCCATAGTTCTGTCTCAGTTATCCATTAGCCCTTAGCACATGGCACTGTAGCTACTTGTGGCTGATACCCACCCCTGCATGCTAAACCCTCACAGGGCAGGGACCTTGGGGCCTCATCCGTCTCTGCAGCTCTGCCTCCTAGCATAGGACCCGAGATCTGAAAGGCCTTCTTGAATCAGAAATGAATTAATCCACCTTTTTACAAGTAACTGTTGGTGACTTAGACTTGCTCCTAAAAGAAGTAGAAGAGAGAATGACTCAAAGAAAGGAATCACTTTAAGTGAAAGAAAGCAATAGATTCTCTTGGACAAGAGGTCTCACCCTTGGCTTTGCCACCATTTTGCTAGAACTATAATGTTTTGGTTTTAGTTTTTCCCCTTGATAGTGACTTCTTCATTATGTTACCTGAAAGCAGGTTCACAACCGTTATGGAACATTTTTGATCAGGGGTTAGCAGACTATAACCCATGGGCCAGCTCTGGCTCTCCAAGGCTTTTTTGGCACACAACCACACACGTTTGTTTATACACTGTCTTACGGCTGTCTTGTGCTACTGTGACTGAGTTGAGTAGTAATGACAGAAACAGTATATCTGCAAAGCCTAAAATATTTAGTACCTGGCCCTTTACAAGAAAAGTTTACTGGTCCCTGTTTTAGATGATAAATTGCTCTCTGTCAGCCCAGAGTCCTCAGTCATGCAGCGATTATCCGATGTGAAGTGGCATTTTGAAGAAGAGGTGCATGCGTAAAGGGTTCAAAAGACCTGATTCCTGCACTTACTAGCTGAGGAACTTTTGGCAGGTCGTTCTGGTACTCTGAGACCTTTCCTTCATCTATAAAACGGGCACTGAAAATGTCCACCTCACCGGGGATTCTGCACACTGCTCTTGAGGGCACTTTGTGGATGTCAGAGCAGCTCTCACAGCGACTGGGGCCATTCTCTTGCTCAGGAGGAGGACGCCAAGAAGCTGGTGAGTGAAGCCATTGCAGCCGGCATCTTCAACGACCTGGGGTCTGGAAGTAACATTGATCTCTGCGTTATCAGCAAGAGCAAGCTGGACTTCCTGCGCCCGTACTCAGTGCCCAACAAGAAGGGGACCAGGTAAGTGGAGAGATGGAATTCTGCCTGTGTCCCCCGACTCCCGCGGCTACTCGTGATCTCTCCATGGCACTTAGGGTTTTCCTGATTAGTAACTCCAGTGTTCCCAAGCCAGCTTTCCACACAGACCTTTGAGTCCTTGTTTGCTTTATGATTTGGGTAGCTGGCAGGTATAAAAGGATGGTTTAACTTGTAAAATGTTGGTGGGAGAGGTAGAGCAGGGCCCAGTAGAGAGTCCTAGCCTGGGGGTTTGCCGGGAAAGGTTCGAATCACTTGCTGTTCTTTCTCTAGTTTCTTAAAGGATCCCCTGAATTCCTGTATGAAATTCCACGAGAAGCACTTTTCAGGGAAACCAGCCCACAGCTTTTCTCAGAGTGGTATAGGAGTCGTAAGCAGTTAAAAACCATGGGTTAGGAGTCTTGCAAGTTAGCCTGGGGAGAGTGCCTCCTGCTCTCCAGGGAGCTGAGCCGGTCTGCCCGGGGCCTGTGCCCAGCAGGCCTGTGTCTCAGCGGCTCGGCCCAGGCTCAGAGTGGGGGACAGGGTTCCAGCTGGTTTGCTGACTAGAACTGGAAGGTTTCCAGCCCTCATGACTGGTCCCATCTGCAGTCTCGCATTGTTGTTCAGCTGTTTGGCCATCCTCTGGCTCCTGACCTCTTCCGCGGGCCTGACAGCTCAAGACGGGGCTCCTGAGTGCTGCGGGCTTCACAGACTCGAACACTTCCCAGGCAGCCCCGTAGCGAGGCCAGAGTGTAGCAGGCACGTCACCTTAACTCTCGCTACGTATACCCGAATTCCAAGTCGGGAGTAATTCCAAGGAAAGAGTAGAATATTGAGAACCAGCACTGCGCTCAGCATTGTGGGAACTCAGTGTGCTCGCAGCAGGCTGCCGTAGCTCAGCAGCAAAGAGTTCTGGCTCAGGGGCTGGGAAGAGGTCATTGCCTGGCATGGTGACTTTGGGCCCGTCAGTCTCCTAGTCTTGGAAATGACGGAGCTAGCTAGGTGACCGACCCGTGGAGTACCTGGCCTTTGAGCTGGAAAGGAAACCACCTTCCAGGCTGGGGGCTGTGCTGGGGGAGCAGGCTTTGCCAAGCTCCCTGACGGCTTGGGTCCCCCCTTATATGCAAGATGCTGTAGGAACTGAGAGTTCAGGGAGGGCGACATGGTTACGCTCCATCCAGACGAACAGTGTCCTGGGTGAGGAATCTGGAAGCCACGTTTGAGCCTCTGAAAGGAGTATTTGTGTAGGACGAGGAACCTGTGCTCAGCAGTGGCACATCTTAATTCTTCGGGACATTGTCAGTCACAATGTGCGAGTAAACCCACAAGAACAGACACAAAATGACTCCGTTGGCTAGTTGTAAAGATTCAGTGAGCTGGTACGGAGGCGCTCAGCCCGTGGCAGGTGCGCGCCCCTTGCCCTCTGGATAGAGCCGCTTGCTGCTCGGGGCCTGGGCCCCACGGCAGCGCTGCACTCCAGAGTGTCACGGCCCTCTTTCCTGCCAGTGGCTGACTGGTGGGCGCCGCCTGGGGTAGCGGAGCCTTTCGCAGAGTGGGCAGTCGGGGTGGGGTTGGGGGCAGAGATTCGGCCTGGGCAGTTGTGGACCCTGCCCTGCACCTTCCTCTTGGCTGCTCTACTGCCAGCCCGCTGCAGCCCTGCTTGGGAGAGGCCCTCTCTGCCTGCCGATGCCAGGCGCCCGTGCTCCGGGGTGGTGAGGAGACTCGCACATGTCTGAGCCTCCCACAGACATGGTGGTTCGGAGGAGTCAGGCACACAGGAGCCGCAGGGGGCTCTGGCTCCAAGACCACAGGCTGCCAGGGGTCCATTCTGGGGGAAGGAGCTGCATCTTCACGCCAGCAGGGGAGGGGCGGGGCACATCTCCGAGAAGGTGCTGCCGCTCTGATCCTTGGAAGAGAGTATGGTGGAGACCGAGGGCTGGGCAGAAATGAGGCCAGTCGCCTGCTGCACGAGTTCCTGGGTTTCTGCAGAGCTCTGACATCCGCTTTTTCCTGCTTCCTACTCCCTGTTTGAGCACCAGTGCCCATTTGAGGGGATGATTTTCAAGGAGCACGTGGTCACGGCATAGCCAGCAGCCTTCTGTTAGTCCGCGCCAGATTGACAGAAATAATGTCCCAGCTGGGGAAAGACCAGAGGAACAGTTGGATTTGTACTGCTGTTTGACGATACTGTAATTCCTGGCCCCGATGTGAGAATTAGCAGCTCAGATGTGGCTCTTACAGACTGCCTGTGCTCGGAGAAACCGCTGTCGAGAGTCACCCCGAGAGAAGGCGTGGGGCATGATGTGGTGGTGACCCGCCGCGCTGCCACAGGGAACAGCTAACCCTTCTCGAGGCTCAGGAGTGTGGTCTAGAGGGACAAGTCCAGGGTCTGCCTGCGGGTCACTTTTATACTGTTCTCGCTTCCACATGTTTTTAGTGTTTAAGGTAACAATTAGGTCATCCTTGTTTCTACATAAGAGAAGGGTGACGCCAGCCGAACAAAAGGGCCCACTTCCTGCTGATACTGAAGGGTGTTTTTGGAGAGTTGAAGCTCAAAGGCAAATGACCGGGTGCTTTCCAGCATCTTTTGGGGACGGTGAGGTGGAGAGGGAAATGTGAGGGCCCACTAAGTGCCAGGTGCTCTCTCTCAGCGCTTTTGGGGCACCCATCTACTAGGCACCCCTATTTTGTAGCCCTGGAGCACCGGGGAGAGTGAGCCTTGGGGCAGTTGAGCACCCCTCCGCCCAAGGTTACAGAGCTGGGAATCAGGGGAGCGGGGCTCCTCGAGGGGACCCTAACTCTGCTTCTGTTTCTTTCCCACCAGGTTTGGCCGGTACAGGTGTGAGACAGGGACGACTGCGGTCCTCACTGAAAAAGTCACCAGCTTGGACGTCGAGGTGCTGGAAGAGACGGTCCAAACAATGGACACTTCCTGAATGGTACCCAGGGAGAGCCTCGGCTTTGAGCAGCCCAGGAATCACCCTGATGGGCTGATCTGTGCTCCGGGGGGCGGGGGGGCGGGCAGTGGAGGCTCCCCCGTAAGACCTTCATTTGGCGCAGTGTCTGCTGAATGAGACCCAATAAAGAATGAAAACCGGATGGAATGGCTGAGCTCTGGAGGTTGTGTGGTTTTTTAGTCACTAAAGCTCATCAACCCGCTCCCCCACTTTCAGGATATGCTTGCCTCCCCCAGTGCTTGTCTGCGTGCACACAGGTCTAAGAGCAACGGGACCTTCCTCCCAAAAGCAGGCGAGGCCTCCTCTGTCGTGGAAGTCAGATGAACCTTTCTGCCCATCTCCTCTTTGTTCGGGGTGGTCCCAGGTTTTCTTGTTTTGCTTTTAGGGCAGCACAGCCTTTTAAATCAGCAGCCAAGTAGGAAAAAAGTAGAGACATCAGTTCTAAGTACCAAGAAAAAGGTAGGTGGACAGTTGGCTTCGCCATAGCTGCATAAAACTGGGTCTGCTGCTCGTTGGCCACTTTCACAAAGTCAGCGGAATGCTCTGGGGCTTGCTGTTTGTAATAATTAGGGCACCATCATCTCACAGGCCCTCAGGCCTGGTGAGTGGTTGAAATTTCATGCCTCCAGAGGGTCCTGGTGGGCAGAGTTGCTCTCACGGTGTTGAACGAAGGATGGTGTACAGAAGGCAAGTTATCCGCGTCTGCGGCTGATTCTGCCACGGGTGACACAGTAGAGGCTCCGAGAGCCATAAGCAGAATGTGTGCAGAAAACTGTGTGGAATCAGAAAAACTTACAGTGGCAAGTGCTAGGCAGGAGATTGGGCCTTGACTCCCCCCCAGAGCTAGCGTGGCTGGGGTACACGGGAGAGTCCCAGCACATGGTCTTCCAGAGCGAACCTGTTCTTGGGGCAGCCTCCCTTGTTAAAACTGCAAGGAGTAGGGTAGGGAGAACAATGGAATTATTTAGAGCAGTGTCTTGGCTGCTGCTGATCGAAATTAATCTGGGGAGCTTAAAAAAATTCCAATATTACTCAGAATGTCTGGGGCCTGAGAAACTGTTTTTAAGGGCATCTGGGGAAATTGTGCTGTAACATGAGGTTGTTTTTAAGTTATCCGTGAATCATACTCACTCGCAGAAGTGACCCCACTTACCCCATTTTATTTCAAGCATGGAGAACAAGTACAAAGCAAAGGTTGCATCTGAAGAAAATATCCCAAACCCGGCAGGGTTACAGTAGAACAGAGTTCACACATGGAAACAGCAGCGCCCCAGCCCAAGTCCTTTATCCCCAGGGAGGCCTGGGCCCCTGGTCAGCAAGTCGGCTACAGTCAGAGCCCCTGACCAGGACGCTGAGTGGGCGGGCACGTCTCTGTCTGGAGGCTGAACTGTCACCAGGTCGATGGGTGACAACTTAGACCATATGAGGATTAACTTGAGTAGAAAAGCAAAATTCAAACTTATTTCCTTCAGAGCTTGAGTTTTCCCTAAGTTCACATTTATAAATTAGTCTTCACAGTTAATCCTATTTGGGAACAAGAAATAAATGAACATAGTTCTGGTTTCCTGTGCATCATACAGTTAGTTGTACGTTAATTCTTGACTTACATGGTCCATGGACTTCAGTTTTGCGAAGGGCCGGGTGAGTAGCTACCATTTTTGGATCATCTACAAAATGCCAGGTAACTTGCCTATTTTATTTCCAATTCTGACAGCAAGGCTGAAGGTAGACACTATTAGTTCCATTTTACAGATGAGGAAACTAAGGCTCAGAGAGGCTAAGAGAGGTGCCCAGGGTCATGGCAGGCAGTTGCAGAACCAGAACTTGTACAGAGAACAGCCTGAGGGCATGGTTTATATTTCTATTTTTTGTATCCCGTGCTTTCTTCCCACAGAGGAGAACAGAGCCTTAACACTGTTAAATGAACTGCCGGCCTTCCAGCAGGCGATGGCGGGAGTGCCCGAGGTGCCCGGGACGGAGCAGGTGATCAGGAGAGGAGGGCTAGGCCAGGCCGCACAGAACACACCCGTGGCTCTCGAGAGACCAGGTGCCTTCTGAGACTGTGCCAGATGCTGGGTTCTCCTCATTGTCATTCATCAAGTTATAAATGTAGATAAAAAATATTTGGAAAATCTCCACTCTACTTTAAAAAATTATTTCCATTTTATCCTTTTACAACAGAGCAAGCACACAGCTTGATTTTTTTTGAAAAGATTCTAAGAGCTAAACTGAACTTGCTACTAACCATTTTGAAAGGCTCCCTACAAATCACACGGTCTCCTGCAATTCTCCTGTTCTTACAAACCTGACGGGTCACTGGAAGAATTATCCTAGAGATTCACATTACAGTCCAGATGCAGGGGGTGCGCCGGTGGCCCGCCGAACCACCCACCCTCGGTAACAAGCCAGCTGAGATTGTCCACAGTTTAAAGAAAGGACTTTCGAGTGTGACCACCAGTGACCCTGTGACCAGTGCCCCTCCCCCAGCTGCTCTGCACTCAGCATCTGCTGTGAAGCCCGGCCCCCCTCTGGGGAACCTGCCGAACCCTCTGGTCTTGGTTGATCTAGGCTACGAGGCGGCCACTTCGGAGAGAAGACTCAGGTGAGGCAGAGTGGAGCGGCTCTGAGGCGGCGCGCTGCGTCCGCGTTCAGGTGCTGGAGGTCCACACGTGCATCTGCTTGGCAACCTGGTGCACAGAGCCGATGTCGGGTCTCTGGTTGGGGTCGGGGTAGATGCACATGCTGACCAGTTCTCGTAACTGCAAGGGAGAGGATGGCATGTTACTCCTCGGGACGCTCTGCGGCCGCACCCCGCCTGCGGGGACTCCGCCCTCCTACCGGAGGGGACGCCTGGCACAAGGGTGAGCGATGACGGGGCGGGGGGGGGGGGGCACGGCCACCAAGGGGAGCCAGTGCTAGGCCTGTCTGGCCCCAAGGCCACACTTTGAGACCCTGTGAGTGGCTCCGTCCAACTGCCCACACTGCTGTGTGTGTGTGTGTGTGTGTGTGTGTCTGCTGTCAGTCATGCCGACACCCAAACCAGAGGACAGAACTCAAGGCAAGGGCTTATTGATCATAATAAATGCATTAACATGCAGCAGGGCTGCAGTCTGCCCACCCCCTGGCCTCTTCATTGTGCTCATGAAAGACGGAGCTTTTAATTATACAGACGCTGAAGGCTGAGCCTGCCTCGGGGTGGGGGAGGGGCGCCTTGAGCCTCTGATCGCCCCGATTCTTCTGATAGCCAGAGTGCCAATTATTTTAATGGTAATTAAAATAATGACCTTAAAAAGCCTACATCTTAACTTGCATCACTGGGCTCACTGCAATTTTTTCATTTAAATACCTGGTGCTGGAGGGGCCCGGCTGGTCCTGCGGGATTGGGGGGCTGCAGCAGAGAGAGGGCTGGTCCTGAATAAGAGGGCTCCTGTGGACTTGGTGGCCGTGCTCGGGGAGTCTGGGGGAGGTTGGAGGGGTCAGGCGGGGGCCCTGGGGCTATTGGACGCGCTCCCATGTTTCACACCCGAGATGTTTCAGGCTGCAAACGAGCTTTCCCTGGGTCAGGCACTGTGAGCTTCCCTGCAACCTGTGTGCCACCTTTTTGGGATTCTACTGCTTCATGAACACCGGGAAACCCCTGGCCCGGAAGCTGCGGCTGCGCCCGTGGGCGGCCTGAGCACTCCTGGAGTCGGAGGTTGCGTGTGCCGAGACAGTCCATTTAGGAATCTTGCGGAATCTTACAGTATTCAGGGGAAGGCAGCAGTAGTGGCCCCTGACAAGTTCATGTACCCAAGGAAAACGGAGGAAGGTAAAGTCATTGTGACTCCCATTTACGCAGCGAGGAGACTATGCAGTTGGCAGTGAGAGCCTGTTTGAAAACTTGAGAAACAACAATAAAGTTGTCTTATACCCCTAAGAGGCGACATGAACTTCAAAAGTGAGGTGTGCTGAGCAGCTCCAGTGCGGAGAAGCCCCGCTCGCTTCCTGACACCCAGCCTAGCAATGCTGAACGGAACTGGTGAAAGTCGGATGCTCTGGGGCGTGCAAGGCCACAGAGTCGGAGTGACTGACTCGGGAGAAGGGGGCGGAGGGCTTTATGCGGATTTATTTCATTTCAACTTCTGTCGACAAGGCAGAGATTACGGTTCCCATTTATAGGTGGGAAAGGGCCAGAGAGAAGTTTTGATTTGCTCCAAGGTCTGAGTCTAAATAACACAGATTCTCAAATTCTAAAAGGTGAGAAAAGAAAAACCAAATGCAACTATGAACTTGGTTAAGAAATCTCTTAACTGGACCTTTCCTGCCAACTCTCAGTCCAGGACTTAAGAACTTCCTTCAGGGAGACACAGAAGAACTCTGTTAAGCCACCGAGGCTAGAGCCACAACAGAGAGGGCACCAGACGACCCTCCAGGAGCACGTCCTCCGGGATTCCGCGAAGCCAGTGAGCGTGGTGTTAAGTGTGGAGGCTGCCAAGAGGGGTGGCTGATGACCCTTCTGGTTGGCCTGCCTGGACACAGCGTGAGGGCACACTGGGACACCCGGTCTCTGCAGCCCAAGCCCCAGGTGGACGAGGGCTGCTCCTTCCAGAGCCTTCCAAACCTTCAGGATTGGGACGGCAGCAAGCTACACAGGTGGCACCTCAGCCCAGCGGGACCACTGGCTCCCAAAGAGGCATGGCATCAAGAAACGGGACTGCACAGTGGCTGCGTGCAGGATCTCTGGGTTCAAATCCTGTCTTCACCACTTGTGAGTTACGTGACCTTGGGCAAGTTACGTTAATCTATCCGTGTCTCAGTTTCTTCAGTAAAATGGGAGGTGGGGGAGGACCCCACGGTAAGTCATAAATGTGAGCTGTTGTCCTGCCACAACAGCCTGTGGTCCGCAGGGTGGGCCCAGGGAGGTCTCGGAATCCCCCCCGCATCCGCTAGTGCGGCCCTTGACAGAAGGAGCACGGAGAGATGGCACAGCGTTTACCCAGAGCCAGGCCCTTTATTACAGCTGGGGGCTCCTTTTGGTGGCACTGGGGTCAATGTGAGCCCGGTGCTAAGCTGAGCACATCACATGCATTACTGAATCCTTACCCTGACCCTGGGAGGCCACCTCTAGGATTATCCCCATGTTACAGACGAGGAGACTGAGGCTCCGAAGAGTTCGATGACTCGCCCAGGAACAGGGAAGAGGGGCCACACTGTTAGCCACGCTGTGTTGTAAACCTGTCGTTTCATCTGCACATCTTACTCACAGGGGTGAAATATTAGCCCTGTTTTCCAGAAGATGGCACTGAGGGAGTGGATATGCACACGCAGCTGGGACCTGGCACAGACCCAATGCCAGAACTGTGTCCAGAGCCCTCGCACTCAGAGTAAAACGCTGCAAATAAGAGCCCAAGGAGACCAGTCTGTTTGCCGTGGTTTCCTGGTACATGGGAATGGAGTGGCGCCAGCGCGGGGGATGGGGCACCCGAGGTCCTGCCACCTCCCGCCTCCGCGTCTGGTTCCTGTTGTCCCACACGGCACGGAGCCTGTCTCTGGGACCTGCAGCGGCCAGCCTCGTACTCAAGCACCGGCTTGGGAGCCAAATGGGCAGAAGTGTGCCAATGGGGCCTCCCTGGCCAGCTCCTGCTGGTTTCTGGGCCACGTACTGCTGTGGGGGCCCACACTGGTGTCTGTGAAACCTTTTTAGTAAAATTAATCTACTTTTCCCCCATACCCCCCGCCCCTGGGTCACCTTCCCAGAAATTTTCCCTTTTCACTCAGTTACGAGAACCCAAGTTCACACCCAAAGCCATGGCATTTTGGAAACGGCTCTCCTCTCAAGCCACTGCTAGCCGTAAAGCTTCCCAGGCCTGGTGGCGGCAAACTCACCTTCTCTGAGTAATGTTCTCCAGGGAGAGGTGGGTAGTCACACTGCTCGATCTTCTGGCAGAGGGAGAAGAGGTTCATTTTATCTCCATAGAAGGGGCTCTGGAGAGCTGCCATCTGCGGAGGGAAGAGAGGGATAAGAAAAGTGAGTTTGCAGCCTTGAGGTCCAGGGGCAATAGGGATCACTCCAGATTGGGGTGCAGTCCTCCTCTGGTCCTGATGGAGACTGTCCAGAAGGATGTCCTAAAAACCCCGAGGGAGCCGGGATGCGACACAGTAGCAGTTTGAACTGAACTGAATCTTGTCATACAAGCAAATGCAGTGGCACGAGGCTTCAGTGGCAAAACTTGGAAGGCAGCAAGGAAGGGGGAGCTGAATACGGAGGGCCAGCTGCGTGCAGGCACACGGCCCGCCTCACGCCGCAGCTCTCCAGGACTGATTCTGGTCTCATGCACACGGCAGATGGGGAAACGGGCCCTGCTCACTGGGATTCATGCCTGTGCCCAGCAGGCTCTCTCTGGTGCATTGTTCCATTCCCAAGACACCCACGGGAGGATGTCTAAGTAACGCACTGAGGAAATTACCCAAGGACTAGCATTTTGGGGGTGGGGGGGAGGTGAGGCCTTTCGTTTTTGGTTTTCATTCTGGTGTTTTCACTAGGCTGAGGGCCTGGAGTTCGGTGCAGTGGCTGGTGCTCTCTGCAGAAGCCGGCAGCCCCGGATGCGGGGACCTGGGACCCATTGCATCGCAGAAGCTCCGGGGTGGAGGGGCAGCAAGTGCCTGGTTCCCTGCCTGAGTCCCAGCTCTTCTCTCTTGCTGGGTGTCTGGCCTCGAGCTTCTTAGTCTGCAAAATGGGAAAGGCTCCACCTGCAGGGCTCCGGGCAGGCTCGGCCGGCATGGGTGTCCCCAGCCCGATGAGGCCGGGGACACAGGCTCCACCCTGGGGCACTGGAAAGCGAGAGGACTGTGATGGTGGCCCAGTGGGGCCTCCCCCAGTCGGGGAGCTACCAGGCTTCCCCTTTCTGGAGGGTATCCGGATTCCCCACTCCGTCCCTCACGGCACTACTCGGGGTTCGCGAGAGCTCAGGGCAGCTGCCCCAGGCACAGTGCCCGGCGGCCCCCCACCCCCACCCCGCTGATGAACCCGTAATGGGATTCAAGTGCTTCTCGTCACTCCGGCTCACTGCTGCCTGCCGCCAGAAGACGCCCAACGCCTCCTGCTAATGAAGTGTCGTCGGGTCTTTGTGCCTGCCTGTCCACTGGGGAGCTGGGCTGCCAAGGCCACTCTGTGCAGACTCCTCGGCCAGGAGCTCCCCGGCCCCCTGAGGGATCCTCACTTGGCCTCAGGCCCGGAGGGCCGGCCAGCGAGCCCTAGCGCAGGGCGGGGAGAAGGCCGTGGGTGTTGGGTGTGCAGGTGCCCAACGAGCTTTAGTGTCCCGGTCTGCCCCCATCCTCTGCTCACCCCCATGGGCTGGTCCAGTGGCCCTGAGAGCAGGGCTGGCCTCCTTCAGGAGGGCCCAGGGGGCTTCCGAGCCCAGGCGACGTTCTTGGGTTTACAAAAGGCCTCTGAGGAGGCAGCACAGTGCGCCCTGGAGACTTTGTGGTTTCCTCTGGCCCAGGCCCAGGGATCTGCACCTGTGGGAAGGCACCTGTGGGCCCAGGTGCCAGGGCCATGCTGAGGATTTTGGCGGCGGTGTGGGGGGGGGGAGCAGTTCAGGGCCAGCCTCACCCCTCCACCCATGACCAGGGACTCCGAGCCCCTGGAGGAGGGCTGTGGACTCCCCCCTTGCAGGTAAGCTGCAGTGAGGGACCCCTGGGCTGGGAAGGGCATGTGGCAGCCCTGCCCACCGCGGGCCCCGCCAGCCTGACGGGGAGCCCGGCCTACTGCCGAGTGTGCAAAATGGCACCGCTTGGGTGATGTGGTTCCAGCAGCTGAAATGAGAGCCTCGGTGCGAAGGGCTAATTGGGCAGTTTCAAAAGGACATCTGTTGCCACGGTAGAGAGCAGCTGAGGCTCGAGGGCGGTCACTCGGGGTGAGCTGGGTGCCCTCCGAGTCGTGGCTGGATGATTAAGATGGATTTTCCTGGAAAGCGTTCCTTTTCAGAGTAGAAAGAACATTTAAAAACGCTGGTGCCCTAAGGCCCTGGTTTCCCGTGTCAGACCTGGGAGGGAGACTGGCTGATCCTTTCAACAAGCCGTTGGGATATGCACAGACCTCGCTGGTGAGGATTCCCAAAGGGCCCTAGAAATTGGGGGGCGCAAGCCCCTTCAGAGCGTTCCTCTTCCCTTGCAGGATGCTCCCACACCATCCTGAATGGGGTCAGCAGAGGGCTCCACCGCCGGAGGCTGAGATAGCGGCTTCTCCATCCATGAAGGCAGTGTCTAGTGACAGCAGCGTCGCGCCCGCAGCTGGCCACGTGCCTTCCACCCGGATCAGGGCACCGGGCTGTGAAGGAACCTCTGGGCCTGCTCGAGGTGCTGGGATTAGAGTGATTTCCCGGAATGAGGAGATCCTGGCACCGGCGACCAGGCGACCCGCACCCCCACCCCCTCGCCGCCTGGTGGACGTGGTGGTGGACCCGCCGTTCGGGTCGATCCTGGTGGCCGTGTCAGAACACCGAGAGCCGTGGCTCTCAGCGCTGCTTCTCAGATGCGCAACTTGTCCTCTCTGGCGTGATCGGGATGACACACAGCCAGGCACGTGGGAGAGTGTGGCCGCTCGCCCCCCACCAGCAGGGCTCAGACACACTGGTGTGTGATCTGACATGTCAGAGGGAGAAGAGGACTCTGACTTCAGAGATGACAGCAAATGCCTTGGACTCCCGCCCTGCCAGGACACCCATCTTGTCACCTAGGATCTCCTGAGCACATCCCAGAACGACAGACGCTGATCACCCCGTGGTCCAGGGCCCTGTTCCCTCATGAGCCAAAGGACACACAGACTCCTCTCTGGGTCCAGCCAGAATTACAAACAGGGCTCTGTCTCAGGGGCAGCTGGTCTCCAGTCTGGCTCCCCTGCGCAGCTTCCTTGCCGGCTCTCAGTCCCCTGAGGCTGCTGTGAGAAGGTCCCTGCCGAGGATCCTGGGGCCGGCGCTGGCCCAGCCAGTTCCGTCAGCTCCGTGCCCTGAGCTGAGCTCGCGTGTTCGTGCGCGCTGCGGAGCCCTCGCTGTGGGCCGGCGCCTCCACGGGGCGTGCTGGGAGAGGAAAACAAAACCCTGGAGCGCCAGAGCTCCAGCATCTCTGCTGGGGGCTCCCGCCACTGAGGGGGGCCGATGCTGTCACCTGGGGCTCCTCACAGCCTGGCCTTCCTCTCGAGGGGGCTCTGGGCCGAGGCCCACGGGCCCCTTCTCCACGTAGTCGCGCCTACCCCCGAGTGGACTCGCTGGGGAGAAGGGGCCTGGCGCCGGCTCGGGAAGGCCCTCGCGCCCAGCCCTGCTTCTGGCCAGGGCCTGGCTCCTGTCCACGGGGTGGGCTCTGACAGGTGGCCCGGGGACCAGCACCCATCTTGGCCACTTCCTGGCTGTGTGACCCTGGGGCGCCTCTTCCCCTCCCTGAGCCCGTTTCCTCCCTAATGGCCTCATGGGACTCTCGTAATTCACCCCAAGGTCTAGGGCAGTGCTGCTCCCCCTGCTGAGCCATCGGGCCTGTCCCTCTTCAGGCTGACCTCTTTTGAGACAGGTCCCAGCAGGCTCCCATGCCGGGGGAGGACGAGCCAGGCGAAGTGCTCCGTGGCAGCTCCTCGCCAGCCTGGGGTCAACATCAGAACCTTCAGGGGAGCTCAGGGAGTCCTCAGCGGACACCTGGCTGCCCAGGTGACGGGGGGTACCATGGGCTGAACAAAGGCCCGCAGGGATGTCTGCATCTTCATCCCAGACGCCTGTGAACCTGTGACCTTCGATGGCAAAAGGGATTCAGCAAGTGTGATCCATTTAAGGACCCCAGGTGGGAAAGGATCTGGGTGCTCCAGGTGGGTCTTGCATGTAATCACAAGAGTCCTTGTAAGGGGGAGGACGAGAAGGTGAGTTGCCAGAGGGGGACAAGGAGGGGGTCACGAGCCAAAGAGTGCAGGTAATTTCTCCATTTTTCCATGGAAGAGACAAGGAAGCGGATTCTCCGTAGAATCTGCGGAAGGAACCGGCCCCACCAGTACCTCGCCTTTTGTCCACTGAAGTGGCTTTTGGACTTCTGGCCCTCAGAACGGTAAATGAGTAATTTTATAAGTTGTATGAAACCGTCAGCTTTGTGGTAATCTGTTACAGCAGCCAGAGAAAACCAACACAGGGGGCTTCCGAGACTTCCGGCCCAGGCTGGTGTCGGGGAAGGCCAGGGCCGTGCTCCGTCCCTTCAGGCCACCCTGGCTCAGGTGGCCTCCTCCTGGGCCACGCTGACTCTGCAGACTTGGCCTGGAGGGGGTGTGCAGGTGGGAAGTCCCCGCCACGGCTCTGCAGGCTGGCCCTCCTGGAACACGCCACAGGCTGGGTAGCGGGAGCGCCAGCCGTGTCTGCGGGAGGCTTCCTCCCAATTACCGAGCCCTGGGCCCAGATGCATCTCCCTCCCTGTCTGCCGGGGAAACATCCGCTCCCCGCAGGGCTGGGGGAGCAGGAAGAGGGGTGACAGCCCGCGGCAGGGCCGCCTGACATCCTCCCAGGGCCACGCGAACCCTCTTCTGTGGGAGGCCCCGAGCCCTCGGGTGGAGATCTGGGCCCACGGCCCCCGAGGACGACCATGCCCGAAGGATTTGATGGATTTCCCTGACTTCCCACTGCCCAGACGTCCCTCCCCGGCTGCGAGCCGCAGGGCCTCACACGCTGCCAACAAATTAATGAGCTCGGCTGGACCAGGGCCTGATGCTGGGCAGCCTGGTCAGACGTTGTTCAGGGGCCGCAGAGGAGACGAGACGCTGAGGACCGCCTCCCGGGACCCCAGGCTCAGGCGGGGCCTGGGTGGGGAGCCAGCGGCTCTGTGCCGGAGGCTTGGCACGAGCACGGCGAGCCAGCTGCTGTCCCCTGGCCCCCGGGAGAAGGCCACCGCTGCCCGTCACACCCAGGTCTCACACCCTGCTCGCCGAGTGTCTGTTTACGTTCAGAGACCCTCAGGGCTCCCCAAGGCAGGAAGCAGCTTCCGGAAGTCCCAAACCCAGAACGGAAAAATGAGAGGAACCAACCCACCCCCGGCCCGGGGACAAGATCCGTGAGGCCTGGAGGACAGAGCCGAGTCCTCCATGGAAACAGAGGCCAGGCTGCACTTCAGGTTCCTGCTGGCCAGAGCAAAAAGGGAAAGGCGGCCGAGTGCGGGGTCCTCGCCGCCACAGACAGGGGGCCTCCTCTGAGCCAGACTCCCCTCATGCGCACTGCGGCCAGGGAAGTTCCCAGAGCGAGATGCTGACTGGCCCCCCACAGGGCCTCTAGGAAGCGAGAGGAGCAGAGCTTTGAACTCAGGTCCCTCCGACCCAAGTAGGCCCACGCCAGGACCCCGCACACGCTCACCTGAATTACCGCCGCGAGTTAGCTGCCTGCACGCGCACACGCATGCACATGCTGGCATTCACACTCGCACACCCTGGAGCCCTGCCACACTGAGAACATCTGCTTGGTCCTGGGGAGTCCAGGAGCAGCAGGCCCTAACCCTGAGGAATGACGCCCAGTGGACGATGCCCAGGCGGTGGGGGATGGAAGCCCCTCCTCAGACCCCAGGCCCGGGCAGAGCTGCTGAAGCTGGCGCACGGAGCCTGGGGAGGGCTGGGCTGGCCTATGACCTGGGCTTGGCCTTGTCACTGGCCTTTGCAGGCCCAGCAGCCACGGTGTTCACCTGGACTTGGAGAGACGGCTGGACAGACCCCGAACTCGTGCTTCATCTTGGGTGACAGACCCTAGGACCAGAGGTTCTGTGTGTCTCTGAAGGTTTTGCCCACCTGGTTTGAATTCCTCCTCAGCAAAACCAAATCAAACCGGCCCTCTGGGGCTGTTAGGGACGTGCAGGCACGTGGGACACTGGCTACACGCAGGTTTCTTTGCTGTCATCCTTGCTGACGACCGTGCTGACTTTCATCTCTTTTCTCTTGTTGCCAAAGATGCTGATTTCCCTCCCGATTCCTCCCCGCACCCGCTGTCCTTCCCCAGCTCACCGCCTACCCACAGCCACTCTAGACCCCCGAGTCCCACACCAGCCGGGCTGTGCACAGAGACCGGACGGGGGAAGGAGACGCAACTCAGCCCTCTTCCACCCGAGGCCCAGGAACCGCCCCGCACGCCACTGTGGCCACCAGCTGGGCACCGCCTCGGCCTGGCTGCTCCTGTTCGGGGGCCACTCAAAGAATTCCTCCCACCGCAGATGCCCTGCGGGGTCCCAGAAAGCAGGTCTGTGCCCCATCTCTGTCGGGGACCAAGTCACTTCAAGATAATAGTGTGGGTCCAGGTGACGCGCTGCTGACCTCCAGGGGCAGGGGGTCCCAGGCACAGACGCCACCTGCTTCCTCTGTAACCACTGGGCCAGTTCTTTAAAATGAAACGTCTGCTCTTACGACAAAGATGTAGCGAAATTTAAGCCTTGGGAAGGGATCCGTTCTGACCTCAGAGGCTCACTCAGTAACGCAGGGACAGGTGGGCCGACTGCCAAAGCCCCCGGCCACAGGAGCCACCTCACGCCCTGCGCGGACCAGCAGTGGGCGGCTTATCCCTTCAGCTCATACCCACGCACCATGTGCTGCAGGCCCAGAGTCCACAGTCCCAAGGAAGCACAGAAGCCAGTCTCTGTGACCCCCAAATGCCCCCGGGGGCCCCCTCGGCACTATCTTGAGCGTCACTGGCCTGGCAGTCACGGGCCGCGACAGCTTGATAACAAGCCTCTTTAGCTTATCCACGCCGAGCCAGACCCCACACATGCTCAAGTCCGCTCCAGGGAAAGCAGACAAACTATCAAGGTTCCAATTCTGAAAGCAAACTGTGCTCCTTGGAGGATTTCTCAAAGCCTTTCCAGTCTGTTCTTTCATTTATCCTGTATGGGATGGGGACTAGTCCCATTTTACAGGTGGGGAGGCGGGCTCAGCAAGTGGACAGAATCCCAGAGCTGCCCAGCCCTAGCTGGTCCAGGCCAGGATGCTGGAGGCTGTGGCCGCCAGCTCGGAGGTACTGGAGGGCTCAGGCCTCCCTCCCTCCCCTGGGGGCTTGCAACAGCATCGTGGCTTCAGGATGGCCTGTGCTCCCAGACCTCCGGGGTGGCTGGTCACAACATGTTCATGTCATCTCCTGTCTAAGCCTGCCAAGACTCAGAAGTATTCCCGTCCCTCCATCCAGACTGGCCATTAGATCTGGAAATGGCCATGTGGTGGCTCCATTTCACGGCTCAGGGGAGGGGACAGTGGTCTTTAGTGAGGCCCATGTTGATGAGCCTGGGAGAGTGTGGATGCCCTCTGTGAGAAGCGTGTTGGGAGCATGGGCCAGAGCTGACCCCTTCTGTCCCCAGGGCCCTGCATGAGGCCTGAATGCACAGGTGAATGACCAACAGTGGATGCGTGCATCCTGGTTACCCCTCTGTCACCCAGGCAGACACGGGACCCTATTTCTCATTGCAGCTGCCCAAGGTTGACACGGCCCCCGGTCTGCCACCAGCCACGCCTCTAACAAGCTCCTCCAGCCTGACATGGTTCATCAGGCAGATGCTGGGCCGAGTGGGGTGAAGGCCAGGACCCAGATGGAGTCCATGCCAGAGGAGGATGGACATCACTCATCCCTGTGGTCCCACCTGGAGCTGGTGGGGTGAGCCCTGCCTGGGCCAGGCCCCTGCCACGCACGCCCCACTGAAAGCCCAGAGCTGTGGGCCAGACACTCACCTCATAGAGCAGGCAGCCCAGAGACCAGATGTCGGACTTGAAGTTGTAGCCGTTCTCGTGGATCCTCTCTGGCGACATGTAGTAAGGCGTCCCCACTGAAATACAGGACGGGAGTGGGTGGGCACTTCTGCTCTGTGCAGGGAAGGACGTGAGGGGGTGGGGAGGCGTGGCATTGGGGAGATTGGGCCTTGGGCTCCCTCTCCTCCTGTCCCTGCCTCAGTCAGACGAGAGGGCTGGGCCAGACCGGCTTCCACCCTGGGTAGGGCACGAAAAGCCCCTGGAGACAGGGCCCGCCCCAGACCTGACACTCAGTCTGGGGGCTGGGCAGCTGGGGTTAGGTGTTTCTGCCAAGTGTCCAGGGGACTGGGATGCGGGGTCCAGCTCTGGGACGCGACTGATCAACTGTCCTTTCAGGTGAGTGCTTGACTCCCTGGAAGAGCCCTGATAAGGCTCTCCACAGTGGGGAAAAACCAACCCATTAACGCCAACCAGAGCCCATCACATGTGTTCACATGTTCTTGTTCCCGACAGTCCTGCAGCGAGGCACACCCACTTTACAGATGGGGAAACGGAGGCTCAGGAAAGCAGCAGGACTGAGGTTCAAACCCAGATCTCTGGGCTCTAGAGATGAGCTCTTAGCCGCCACCGATCGGCAGGTCCAGACTTGGGGTTGGTCAAGATTTCTTATATCAAACCAAGGACAGAAAAGATAGTGACCATAAACGAAAAGACCAATAAATGGGGACTTCATTAAAATTAGGAACTTCAGTTTCCCCACAAGACCGTTCAGAGGATTGAGAGGCAAGCCACAGGCTGGGAGAAAGGCAAGCTACAGGCTGGGAGAAAATAGTCTGGATACATATACCCAACAGTGACTCCGTACGCAGAATATATTTTAAACCTTCTATAAATCACTAAGGAAAAGAAAATCCACCCCCTCCCTCAAATTTGCAGGAGACTTAACAGGGCACTTCATAAAAGAGGATACCCCAAGTGGAGGGGAAACACATGAAATGACCTTCTTCTCGTTAGTCATCAGGGCAATGCAAATTAAAAACCTCATCAGTTACCACCGCCCACCTGAATAAAGTTAAAAAGTCTGCTATAAATCAAGCTTAGTGACGTGTGGAGAAACTAGAACCCTCGCGTGTTGCTGATGGGGACAAAAAATGGTACGCCCACCTTGGAGAACCATCTACCCCAGCATCTACTACAGCTGAAAAATACCACCGACCCCATAACCTGGCAAGTCTGCACACAGGGAAATGGCCGAGAAAAGTGAGCGCTTCTGTCCATCAAGAGACATGACCAAGAATGTGCAAAGTGGCTTTACTCCTAATAGCCGGAAACTGGAAACAAATGCCAGTCAATAGAAGAATGGATAAATCGATAGTGTGGCCTACTCACACAATGGAATAGTACACACAAGAATGAACCTCAGGTACACGTCCCCAAATGGATCAAACTCACAGACAGGAGTCTGAGTGAAAGCCAGGCACAGAAGAGCACATCCTACCCAATCCCATTTTTATCAAGAACGGGACACGTATGGATGTTACATCTCAGTTAAAAAGCAGAGGGGCACACTTGCAGTGATCTGGAACCGTACAGAGAGGAGAGGATTTCCTGAGAGGGGATGAGCTCCCTGTCACCAGAGGCATGCACACTACAGCAGAAGGGCTGCTTTGGCCGGGCTGAGGAGGGGCTCGAGTCTGGGTTTGTAACCAGATCTGTGGTCTGATTGGAGGATGATTGTTCTGGATACTTCGAGATCAGACTTTGAAGGCTGCTACACAGACCATTTTCACAGGCCTGCAGATCCCACACAAATGTGATGGTGGCTGCTGCTGGTCCAGCCAAAGTCAGGAGTTGGAGTCCAGCTCAGCAGAGGCTGGGCCCGAGACGTGGCTTCTGACTTAGGAAGGAGGGAAGTCCTGCACCATGGAACTCACGGGACCCTGGGGGACAACAAACACCCCAAGGCAGGGGTCCAGGCTTCAGAAATCTGTGGGTCAAAGAAGTCTCGGGGCAACTTGGGTTCTGCCAGGTAAGGGTGTTTTAAAAATACAAAGCCCCAACTACCATTTGATGGTGTCACTATTATTTTAAAAAGAGAAGACAGCGTAACACCAGAGTAAGTGGAAAAACTCATAAGCTCAAACTCAGGGACAGTCCTTGCCACTGAAAAGTTTAGCTCTTTGAAAATTTTATCTTCCTGTGTGTCTCATCTCATTAGAGACAGGTGAGGAGTGGTTATGGCAAACTTGTAGAGGCTGTGAACAGAGGAGGGAAGTCCTGCCCTGGCTTGAGCCCCCTGGGGCAGGATCTTGTTTCCCAAAGAGTCCCAGTGCCCTGTCCAGGACCAGGTCACAGGGGGCACCTTCTAAGCACCTCCTCACTGAGCTATGAATCTGTCTGCATCGTGCCACTGCTAATACCATTTTCTTGCAGCCCAATGCACCATCTACTTAATGTACCACCCCAGAGGGACCCCCTGATTGTTGCTCTGTGTGGACACCAACCACCTTGGGTGGTGGTGATCCCCAGTAAGGACGGCACCCATCACTTGAATACAAGTTGGAAAGATGTATCATCCTATCAGCTAACTGTTGTTCAGCAGAAAGAGCTGCCAGTGGACATATGAACCCTTGGGGGGTTTTGCACCTTCAAGGAGCAGCCCCTTGTATATCCTGGTCACGAGGGAGCGAAACGAACGGGCAAGTACGAAATGAATGACTTGTTACTCGGAAACCACAGCATGGGATCCAAACAGCTCTCCGTCAGCGGCTCCAGACCACACTGTACGTGACGCTGGCACCCAGGATGCTGTGAAGGGAGGTCAGAGGTCCCATCCCCAGCAAGGGACAGCGGTGTCCCCCACTGGCTACCGTGCATTCCTACCCCCGGACCAGCCCCTCGGGACCAGGAGCACAGCCTGACCCTGACACCTCTCGCCACCCTCAGTCTTGTCCTCTGCTCATCTGAGACCCACCTGGGCTTCTCGAGGAGGAACTTGGGGACAGACGGCCCGTGGAGTAGCCAGGCCCACCTTAGAGAAGACAGCCAGTGTCGGGCTCCTGCTCGAGCTCCCACACCTGGCTACCCTGGTCCAAACCCTCCTGTTCTTCAGTTCACCTCTGTGTCTTTGCACCTGCTGGTCCCTTTGCCTCCCAGGGGGCTCTCTGTGGTCCAGAGAGGTTCAGCTGCACCCCCAATTCCGTCCCCTGCCCCACCCGGCCAGGGAGAACTGGCTGCTCAGTGAGGCCTGGGCATTCGGTTTACCCCTCTCTACCGTCACCACTTTCTTCCTCTGTTAGGGCTCCAGATCCTTCCTCAGGCCTGCGTGTGGGGAAGGCTTTGGGGAACGTGGGGAAAGAGAGTACTACGACCCCTTCTCCTCCATAGCTCTTTCTGCTTTTACCCGTTTCCACAGTGCAAGGGGAAGGCAAACCCCCCAAAGGTGATACGGACCTTCTCCTAAGATGTCAGGGCTGCAGGTGGCCCTCTATCCATCCTTCTATCCATGTGTCCCTCCATCCTTCTATCATCTGTCCATCAATCTCTCTATCCACCTGTCTGTCCATCCATCCATTTGTCTGTCCGTCCACCCACCCATCATCACCTATCGTTTATTATCTATGCACCCATTAGTCTGTCCGTCCGTCCCCTGTCCACCTGCTTATCTGTCCGTCCTTCTGCTTCCAACGTTGACTGAGACTCGGTGTTGCGTTCGACCCTCCCAGGAGAGGGCCCATCAGGAAGGAGTGAGTTGCCAGCCCCCGGAAGTGTCCAGAAGGACACAGAAAGGCTGGGCTGACCAGGAGCTGTGGCTGAATCCCTTGGGGGGAGACTATTGAAAAAAATCTGAAAACTAGCCCAAGTCCAGACCTGTAGGCTCAGCATCTCCAGGGCTGGCCCTCAGACACCGCCCCTCTCGCAGTCTGCGGAGCTGCGCACAGCCTCCCCCAACCCCCGGCCTGCTTTCAGACGCTGACACCTGCGGAACAAGGGAACGTGCACAGCGTTCCCTGAGCGTTCACTGGCCTATCCCTGCTGGGTGCTGGGTCCTCATGTCCCCACCTCTAGGCAGATTCTCCAGGCCCCCGGACCCCGTCTGCAAGCCTTAAAGTTGGGGTGGTGCTTGGCGTTTTGCCTGCTGTTCCCTGGACTCCGTCTGTAAAACCCGTTTTCCAGCCCATCAGATACTCAAACATTATGAAGCACAACGCACAACTTGCATGAGTTTTCAAGATAAAATGAGACACTTCAAAGAAATTCCAAGCTTGCAGCCAGGCCCCGAGGATGTAGCCCCAAGCCCCAGGGGAGCTGCGATTCTGGGGAAGAGTGGGAGAAGTTGACAAGAGGAGGAGCCCCCTGAAGGCCTCACCCGGGTCGGGCCCTAGTCCTGCCCCAGGGGCCCCAGCCAAGCAGCCGCACCGAGTCCGTAGGGGCTCAGACTGTGTAAGCCCCTTCTTCTCCTTGAACCCCCCAGCTCCCGGCCGGCCCCCACCATCACTCCCCGCAGCGGGGGACAGGGCTGGCACATGAAACAGGAGCCTAGCAAACCCCGACCTTCCCAGCGCCAGCGCCCCAGCACCGTCTTTGCCTAGAACTCCCGGATTTCAAACTGGGTGGATATCAGAGGAGGATGTGGGACCTCAAAGCGGAAGCTGATTAAAGAGGCCGCATCCGGGAGACGAGCCACTCCTGTCAAAACAAACTTTGCTGCATCTGGAGATGCTCGCCGTGTTTGAAACGTGTTCATTAGATATGAAAAAGGCAGAGATTTCACATGAAGGAGAGGCTGGTGTCTGTGGGCCGCACTTCTTCCCTGCATGGCGGTCTTGAAAACAGCTGGAGACACGTGGGGTCCCCGCCCAACACCCCCCACTGCAGGTGTGCCCGGACGCTGGGACCCTGTGTGCAACCCGAGCCGCACAAGCCGATGCGCGGAAGAGAGGCTACACGCACTTCTCTCCCCAGCCTCAGTTTCCCCATTGGGGCCACAGCCGGGTTGCACTCAAGGATTATCAGAGTCCCCCCCCTTCACCCTTTGGAGCCTTGGTTTCCCTCCCTGGAAAACAGGGACAGTGCAACTGACCCACACGTGCAAGGGGAAGGGCTCTGGGAAGGCCCCGAGGAGCCCCGGAGGGTGAGGTGAGCTGCGGACAGGGGGACTGAGGGTGGCAAAGGGAGCAGGAGGACAACACAGGAGGGAGCGGAGACCAGATTCTGGAACCCGAGCAACTTCCTCTGAGCTGGGCCCCGGGATCTGCATTTTTGCCTGTGATCTGTCCTATGAAACTCCCCACCCCTACCACCCAACCAGGCCCCCCCATCCTGCCAGTCTCCCCTCCTCTCTGCCCCCAGTGGCTGCCCCCACCTCACTGGCCTGGACCATGCGCTGGCTTAGCCTCACTGTCCTGCTCTTCCCCCACCCTTCCTCTGTCCCCCACACCGGACTGGCTGCTCATCCCCCACGGGGGAAAGGCCGGGTCCTCAGCTTGGCTGGCAAGGCCCCTCCGGACTGTCCTTGCGGCCCTCACTCTGGCCCTCTGGGCGTGTACACACACACACACACACATACACACACACGCATGCACACACACGCACACCCCTACCAGGGTCGCCTGTGTCACAACATGTCAGCAGGTCCCCCTCAAACCACCAGCCAGCCCTACGCTGGGCGGCCTGTGGCCCTGGGAGGGGGGAGCCCCGCCCTGGAGGAAACACTGCACTTTCCTCAGCGTGGACTAGTTCTGGGTTGTTACATCTGTACAAACATCTGCTACATCTAGTTCCCACGCCGAGGGTCTCCAGCGGAGCCGCCCATCGGGTCACACGATGCTACAATACTGCAATTTTGGGCAGCACCCCATTATCCACGTGTCGGAGTCTTTCTCGAGGTGGGCGGGCGTCTTGGATGGCCTCTCACGGCTCTGGCTGGAGCACCCTGCAGGGCATCACACGGCGAAGGTGCTCCCCTCGCGGCACCTGGGGCTTCCTCCTCTGTGAAGGGGCACAGGGGCCTTCCTGGGGAGCGGCCTGGGGCCCGGCCCGTGCCCTGCTACGTGGACAAGTGAACGCACAGCTGAGCTGTAGTCTGTCTCCCAGCCAGGCTCCATTCTTCCTTTGCTGGCCCCTGGAGACTCTCTTTCCCTCCCTGGCGTCAGCTCATCTAGGAAGAGTCTGTGCCCAGAAAATGCCAGGGGTGTGGCAGACAAGTCAGGTGCCTCTCGCCAGCCACGTGCAACCTCCTGGGGCCCCGGCTCCTGCCAGGTCAGCGCTCAGAACCTGGATCCATCTCCTGAAGCAGGTTTTCTGGGCCAATGGTTCCCCAGCGACCTGGGCCGCAGGGATGGGAGGTGTAGGCCCGGGGAAGGCGTCTGCACGGCACTCTGTGCCCCACCGATGGGATCCCCTGGGGCACCTAGCTGTGAAGCCTGCGTGCCCACTCAGCAGATGCTCCCCAGGGCCCACTAGGGGCTGAGCATGGGCAGGCTCCGAGGAGTTGCCAGCGTGGCAAGGACGGGACGTTCCCTCCTCCTCCCCTGCTGCCCAGAACAAGCCCCCAGAGTCCCAGGCAGCTCCTGCTGGGAGGGCTGGCGGGCTCCTCACCCCCGAATGTTTGGGTGTCCAGTGAGCTCAAGCTCATCGGGACCCAAGCCCACCTCCCAGCACACCGTGGCTCCGCCCAGAGGGGAGATGACACCACATGGGACTCTCGTCCCTGCAAGCCAGGTGACTTACAGGGATGTGGTACCCCTCCCTCTGGGCCTCAGCATCCTCATCTGTCAAATGGAGATCAGAAATCTTATTGGGATGACTTTTTAAAAAGCAGAATGTTTTCTCAACATCTTTTAAGCCATGTCTTTGTCACTGAGTCACCTCTTTGGTGAGGTCAGTGACCAAAGAAAACCGAAGTAAAGGACAGCCCTGGGAGGGGGAGATGCAGCCCCAGGCCCCCAGCGGGTCCTGGTCTGGCAGGGCACTTTAGAGATGGGGAGCCCAACACCGTGCCTGTACACAGCGGGCCCTTGGGAGACGGTTCTACCCACCCCTTTACCAGTCCACCGCAGGACCGACTGTCCCTATCCCCCCACCAGTCTGCAAGCCTCCTCAAAGCAGGGAAGGCTGCATAATATAGTCCCTAGCCCCTAGCCCAGGGCCAGGGCGGTCGGCTCGGGGAAGGGAGAAGGAAGGAAGCTATGCCCTGTGGTCGGGCCAGGGGTTGACAGCCTGGGGAAGCCAGCGCACTCTGACCACTGCAACCGATGGGGCTTCCCCCGATCGGACCTGTTCCCCAGCCCCAAGAGGCAGGGTGAGGCCCGGCACTGCCCAGCCCTGGGCCCAGCCTGGGGCTGCCCTGTCACTGCTCCCGAACAAGCGGGGCCTGTGTTCCCAGCCCTACCATTTGTCTTGCAGCTGCTACCGTGGCTCGGAGCGAGACACTTGCTTGTAGCTTGTGAGCTGTGTATAGGCAAATCTTTCATTTTTCTTTCATTATGCCGGCGTGTACTGTCACTTAATTTTTATGTATGCAATCCTTCCTGACAAATATGATCTGCTGCCTGGTAATTCGTCTGACGCTCATTCTGCTCCACGCTCTAATTACGGCTCCTATTCCTGACACCGAGGCAGCCGCTCTGCCACCGCTGGGTACTGCACCTGTCAGCCCGGCCATGGCATGACTAATGCCCTTTCATGCCAGCCTCGTGTTAGCAAATACAGGGGCAGGAAGGGGGCTGGTGCGGGGGAGAGGCAGGAGGGGATGGGATTTGCATAGGCCTTGCCGGGGGTCAGCGGCCGGGAGAGGAGGTGGTTGCCAGGCAATGTGGCTGCATCCCGCCCCCCACCCCCCACAGCATCCCCGCATAGTAGGTGCGCAGGTGCGGCAGATACATAATTCACGGCCACGCATGGAAGGCGAAGGAGCCTGGACCCCGCATCCTCATGGAGCCACAACGCAGTGGCAATTAGTTCAATCTCTGGCCTGACCAAGTGTGTGTAGAAGGCTCAGCTGGCTGTTTGCAGACCCTCACGGTAGAGAGGGGGCCTTTCCTCAGCATCTGGGGGATTGCGTCCTGGGTTTCAGCTCTGGGCTGTGCCTGTGGTGGAGCCCAGCCCTCGGTTCTGAGAGCAGGTCCTGGGAGCATGGCCTGGCCGTGCTCCCCGCAGCCTCTCAGCTCGGGGGAGGGGGTGGGGGGGTGTCTCCTGGACACGGGCACACGGCCCCCAGGAGGGCTCCTTCCATCCGTCACTCAGCCGGGCTGCTGCGTGGAGGCCTCGGGAAGAGCCCGGCCTAGCAAACAGCCTTTTCCCAAGTTCCAATTCTTTCTCATTAATATAATAAGTGCACCAGTCCGAGTCGATAAACTCACCCTGTCGGACGAGCCCGTATTTGCGCCCGTTCCTAATGATGTGATCCTAACGGGCTCTGACGAGCGCCGCAGTCTCTGCCATGGAGGGACGGAGTGGAGGGGCCTGACTGACGGGACAGAGCCAGTGGCTTGAACTCAACTCTTCTGC
Organism: Mellivora capensis; assembly: GCA_004024625.1. Taxonomy (NCBI): domain Eukaryota; kingdom Metazoa; phylum Chordata; class Mammalia; order Carnivora; family Mustelidae; genus Mellivora; species Mellivora capensis. The sequence goes on along the minus strand of PISX010000153.1, from coordinate 154,215 downwards.
GGTTGCCCTTGAATTTCTGACCTTTTGAAGCTCTTAAACCAGAGAGGTAAACAGTCCCAAACTCACCAAAACACTTGGATTGTCCTAAGGAAAGGTCTTTGGGGACCAGGGAAGCCAAGGCTTCCTCCCAGCATGGTGGGCTGGGGCCTGCGGGGGAGAGCCAGCACCACCCTCCCAGTCCCAGCCCCGGGCTTCCAGAGGAAGCGTGGGCTCCGCAAGAGAGGCCGGTGTTCGAGTCCTGGCTCTGTCACTACGTCATTGGGAAGAATCAGTCCAGCTCCCAGGTTCCAGATGCCTCGTATGCACAAAGGATCTGACGGACCCTTGTGGCTGTTGGAGGTGTGAGTACAGTGTTGTAAACTCAGGGGGTGGTGGGTCCTGCACGTGCTCTCAAACCCTACCCCCCACACTCAGCCGCACACTCGTGTGCACACGCACGCACACACACACACTCACTCACGCCAGCCAGCGGCTGGGAGCTGTCGAGTCCCAGTTAGCACCTCTCCCCTGACTGTGCACTTCGCCCCGAGAGCCCCTCAGCCCTCGGGAGAGTATGGGCAGTGACAGACTCCACCAGGAGAGAGTGTCTCCCAGAAAGCACCTCCGCTGTCGGCCGGCAGCTGGTCTCTGCACTCCCGGCGTGCTGCAGGCACTTGCGGGGAGCGTGGGGGCCTGCGGGCTGGAGCCGTTCAGGGCAGAGAAGACCACGGAGGACGGGGTAGGTTCCAAGGCAGGCGGCAGGCGGTCAGCCTTCGCACAGGAGCGCCTCCCCTGGACGACGACACCTCGGAGAGCCGGGAACGGGCCGGGTGGGGGCAGGACGTGCCTGCCATATCTGAGTCCTTCCCTCCTGGCCCTGGCTCAACGCCGAGATGCCCTGCTGTCATGCACTGGGGACCCTATGTCCACGTTCCGTGGGGGGCTCTGCGGGTTTCTCTTTCCTAATCAAATGCAAACGCCTCGTCCTCCACCGTTCCGCAAGTCACACCCAGTCACATACCGCTGTACGGATTCTGAACTGGGCATCGCTGCAGGTGCCCCGAAACCCACACCTGCCCAAGTGCATGCTCAAGTCCAGCCCTCGGGTGCTCCCGAGCTCCTGGAATGGTGCCACCCCGGCAAGCTCACCGCTTAGGCCTCCTCTGACCTGCAGCTCCCCTGTGCGCCCTGCCCTCCAGCTTACCGGGTCCCTGTTCCCTGTCCCCACGAGCTCCCTAGCACTCTGTCTCCTTCTGTTGGGTAAGAACTTTGTCCCTGAAGCTTCAAAACTGCCTGTTTAGAAGCCAAAAACTGGAAATAGCTCCAATGTCTCCCACCAGGAGGAGCAGACTGAGTCCTACGTGGGGGAACACGACACACCAACGAGAAAGACGGACGGCTGCCTCGAACCGCAACAGAGCTGCACAAGATGGGCTCTGCCGTGCTTTCCGGAAGGGGCGTGGAGCAGAGTGAGGGTGCAGCGGAGCCCCACCCAAGGCTTCTCAGGGCCTCAGTTTACCCCCCTCTGGGTCACTGGCGTGAAGAGGTAAGCGAGGTCTAGGGCTCAAGAAGGCATTTTCTGGCATTAACGAACCAAAGGCTGAGTGGGGAGAACGCTCGCCTCTCCCCACTTGGTCACGCAGGACCTCCAGCCACTGCTGGGACGTGGGACAGGCCTCCTTACCTAGGGAGTGGGCTGCGGTGGTCTCGGAGCTAAAGAAGCGACCCAGGCCAAGGTCACCAAGCTTCACGACCCCTGTGGCTGTGATGAACACGTTGGCGGGCTTGATGTCTGCGGAAGAAGGGGAAGGTGGTTGGCGCGGGGCTAGGTGAGGGCGGGCGGGGCGGGACGGGCTGCACGGAGCACTGTGGCCGTCCTCAGGGGCTCCGAGCGCGGGCACGTGTGGGGCCCCGAGCTGGACTCTCTGATGCCCCTAAGGACAGGCACCATGCTCGACATCCACCTGGCTGGGTGACACGAGTGGTTCCACCTCCTTGTGGATTTCCCCAGAGCTACAGAGAGCAGAGGCGATGCGGCCTCCCGGGCCCCGGGGGCACCTGGCCTCCCCCGCGCGCCTTCCCCCACTCAGGGCCTGCGGCTCGGGGAGGGCCCCGCACGTACCTCGGTGCATCACGCGGCGGGAATGCATGTGTTCCACGGCGCTGCACAGCTGGGTGAAGTACTTCCACACCGTCCGCTCGGGGATGAGCCGCTTCTGCTTCTTAAAGTACTGCGGGGGGCAAGGGGTTACAGGTCTGGGTGATGGGCCGCAGGGCAGGGCCTCTGTCCTGTCCCCAGGGGCAGCCAGCACCTGGCACAGGCTGGGTGGGCAGGCTGCTGAACTCACAGTAAGTCTGGGATGAAGGGGGCCGTGTCCCCAGCTGTGCTTCAGCCCAAAGTGCCGTCCACGGTCCCCCGCCAGCTCCCGGCCCCGCGCTGACCTCCCTGAGGCTGGGGCAGCCTGGGCCCAGAGTGTGTGTGTGTGTGTCCTAGACAGCTGTGCTGACCGCATCCTGAAGGCCGCTCACAGTCATGCCTGCGCAGGCATTTTCTGGACGCACGCCCTTCTCTTCCCACAGCCCGCTGGGGAGCTCCCTGCAGCAGGGGGCCGGCAAGGACGGTCTCGGCCCCAAGCCCTAGCCTGGCCCAGACGGTGGGCACCCAAGGCTCGGTGGGGAAGTCGCAGCCACCCCAGCAAATCTCAGGGCGTGCCATGGTTCACCAAGGCAGCAGGGACCGCGAGGACATGGCTTGACATTCTTCAACGGATCCCCAAGTTTTGACAAGCCATTAACCGAACTCATTACCTGAAGAAACGTGTTTAATGCTCCAGAAAAGCAAACTAAAGCCCAAAACCACCCAAGCTTCCCTGAGCGCGCTCTAAGTAACCAAATGCCCTGGAAGGAGCGAATGGAGAACAGGTGGTCGTCCACGTCCCTCTGGGGAGTCTCCTGTGCGTGAGGGTGGCGGGGACAATGACGCGTGCACATCAGGAACCTGAGGACCAGGTTGCTGTCCAGAGGCTTTTGGCCTCAGAACAACCGTCGTTTCCAAAGCAGCCAGCGGCGAAGCCATAGGCTCACTGGTCCTGGGGCTGCCCTGTGCACGGAAGACAGGGACTGACCCAGGACACACGCCTGGCCGGGGGAAGGGAGCGCAGAGAGGAACACAGGAGCTGGGGTAACATCTCCCTAGCACCTGCCTCGTGAACCCTCCATGCTGGGCCCTCAGCAGGGTGACGGCTCCCATTTTACAGATGATGAAACTAAGGGCCACTCAGGGGGTGATAGGGGCAGTCACGGCCCACTCCGGGCCTTCAGCCTACAAAGGCCAAGCTCTTTTTTTTTTTTTAAAGATTATTTATTTATTTATTTGACAGAGATCACAAGAGGCAGAGAGGCAGGCAGAGAGAGAGGGAAGCAGGCTGAGCAGAGCCCGATGCGGGGCTCGATCCCAGGACCCTGAGATCATGACCTGAGCCGAAGGCAGAGGCTTTAACCCACTGAGCCACCCAGGCGCCCCAGAGGCCAAGCTCTTAACTTTAACTAACTTTAACTCGAACATTAACTTCGAATAACACCAGTAACCATCAGATGAGCAACTGAGCTCAGAGAGGTTCAGAAACTTGTCTGACGTCACCCAGCTGGAGCGCCAGAGCTGGGACCAGATCCAGGCACTTTCACCAGCGGGACCGTGCTAGCTGGAAGCCCATGGTCTGGCAGGAAAGCCCCGGAGGCTCTCCTGAGGCTCCTTTCTGGGAGGGGGACCTCACAGATGAGTGAGGCTATAGCTCAGACTGCTAGCACGGGACCCCAGCTTCCCCCAGGCCACCCCAGGCTTCCGTGGTGGGCTGGGCTGCAGTGTTATTTACGCTGTGATGTTGGTTAATCCTCATTACAGCTTTGAAGCTCAGCTGTGAATGGTGATTTTCTAAATGTTACGTCCTGTAAGTGCCGTGTGACATTTAGCGGGAAGGCGCAGAGTCTCTGGTGGGTGTTGGGGTGGCGGCAACTCTCAGCTTCACTGTCCATCGTAAATGATGCTGGCACCGTGGCAGTGGTGACACTACTCGGCCTGAGGCAGCAGAGCCCCTGGGACGCAGGGTCTCTTGGTCAGCAGCCTCCAGGCAAGCCCAGCGGGGCGACCGTGGTGCGGCGGCAGTCCACAGCCCTCGCAAGGCCCCGATTTCCCCCTCAAGCCCAGAGCAGCCAGAGAGTTAGAAAGGCCCGGGAAATGGAGCTCCTCCCAAGCCCCAGGCATTGCGTTGGGTATACTGCAGATGGGGAGACTGAGGCATAGGGACCAGCCCAAGGGAAGAAGGTCGAGCTGCTGTGTCTGACTCCAGACTGAGGGTCTCTCCTGCCTGGCCCTGCCTCTCCCACTTGCGGGGGGCAGCACCCAGCTAGGCCCTGCACGTAAGGGGCCTGGAGCTGCAGCAGAGGGAGGAGGAGGCAGGAGGCAGGAAGGGGCAAGGGTCCCTTGACCGTGGGCGAGGAGGCCCTGTGCCAGGAAAAGAGGGCTCCTGAGATGGGGCCAAGAAGCCAGAATGCTGCCCCAGAAGCCCCATGGGGGAGCAACCGACTTGAACCTTGGGCTCATGGCCCCAAGGAGGCCAGGGATGTGCACAGAAGGGGAGGAAAGCTGGGGAGGGAGCACTGCAAGGTTCGGGACACCCATATGTCTCCCTCCTCTCTTTTCCCCGGAAGGAGCCTACACTCAGCCCCGTGGCTCCCACAGTCCCCAGCGCATCCCCAGAACAGAGAGGGAAGCAGAGCTTTGTGGGCAAGGGGTTTGATTTGCCTAGTCACTCCTACCCCCCCACCATTTGACCCCAGTCCCCACCCTGTGGGCTGAGAGGCTACAAGGAGTCTGGGGTCTGTGGGGGCCTTAGTGGGGAGCACCCTCACCATGGGCCACACTCCAGGGCCCTTCCTCTGTCTCCTCTCCTTCTCCTGTCCACGACCTCCGTCCCCACCCCCCATCCCTCCTCTGCTGAACATCTAGCCTTTCTTCTAGAACACAACACTGACCATGTATACTCCCCACCGTGAGTCCTAGGAAGCTCCCTGCTGACCTTGAGGCAAGGTCTCGAATCCTGGGGCTGGATGGCGAGGCCCTGGGTGGCTTGACTACCTCGCCTCCCTCTCAACTCCTGCCTGTACCTCACCCAGGGCTTTGTGGACCCTGGACTGTTCGTGCCCCTGGGCTTTTGCATAAGCTGTTCTGCCACTAGACCGCTGCTCTTCTTGTAGGTCTCAGGTCAGGTGTCACCTCCTCCAGGAAGCCTTCCTAGGCTCCCATAAGGCCCTGAACTTGGCTCACTCACACCAGCTGGTGACTGTCCATCTATGGGTCTGCCCTCCTGTTAGAAGGCGAGCCCCCTGCGGGCAGCACCCACGCCGCGGTCTCAGCACGAGGGCTGGCACACAGCGTGCGCAGGGTGCATGCATGTTTGGCAGGAGAACGACATGAAGGAGAATGGCAGTGGGCGGGGGGGGGAGAAGGAGGAACTGAGACATGATAGAGCACATCTGTTCCCACCAGGGATCCGTGTGGAGATTAACATCCCTGCAAACACATTAACATGTCAACGAAAATATAAAAGCAGGTGATAACAGCTCAAGTAATGCCGCTTCCCAAAGACGCCCCAATTCCTAGGAGCCAAATTTCAGAAGAGCAAGCACGGAGCAATTGCTCAGAATCCCCAGCGCCTGGTGGGAGAGATGGAGAATCCACGTCTAGCCCTGTTTGCAAGTGTTGCTGGGAGCGAGGTGGGGGCGCCGGTGTCGCTGGCCAGACTAGCTGGGCTGGGACGGGGGGGCGGGGAGGCTGATGGGGGGGCCCACAGCGCCGGCATGCAGGCTGGCCAAGCCAGCAGGAAGCAGGCTTTTGAGCCTGGGGACCCACACCAAGGCTGTGCAGCCTCAGGCAGGGAACTAAACCTTTCTGAGCTTGGCTATCTGAGGGCAGTGTGCACTCGGTGAGTGAAATGTGTGTTCGGCATGGCTGTGGCTCAGATTGGGTGCTCCGTCGATGGGACTGGGACAGTTTCCAAGTTCAGACTCACAGTGGGCCTGGTCCTGGGCCCCAGGAGGAGGGGCGCTGGGGTCAGAGCACTGCGGGGGCTGCCGTGGGAGGCCGAGCAAGAGCCAGACCCGGCAAGTCTCTCAGCCTCTCCGAGACCCCTGGCCTTGGCCATGACATGGGAATGAGGGTGTCCCTCAAGCGCTGGAGGGGCCGCAAGGTAATCACTCAGCTGCTGGTGTCTGGAGTGTCACAGGCTGGGAAACAGAGCTGGGCCACACGGACGTGTCAGTCCCCCATGTGACTGAGTATCCTTGGGTGAGTCTCAGCGTTTCTGGGCTCACTTTTTCCTTTGGGAGTTTGGATGCACAACCCATTTTCCCAGATTCTGTGAGCTGGGGTTTCTGACCTAACACAGGGTTCTGGCCCCGTTCCTTCTATGAGGCAGAAGTGACAGGCTGTGGGACGCCAGAGGACTGCTTTCTGTCCTTGGCTGGACCTCTCCCAGAAAATGGGGCTGGAGCTCAGGGGGCATTCGCCAGGCTGGGGGGCTGCCTGACCCTGGGCTCTGTGGGCCCTTGCATACCCCCCACACAGCTGGCTGGCCTGCCAGGCACGCTTACCTTGATCATCTGCGAGAGGTCCCCCGCGTCGGCCAGCTCTAGTACAATGTTCAGCTCATTGTCCTCAATAAACGAGTCCAAGTACTTGATGATGTTGGGATGGTTCAGTTGCTGTCCAAAGAGAGAAAGACGGGGAGGCAGAACCAGTGAGGGCCAGTTCAGCCCCGCGCCTGCCCCGTGCTGGCTCCCAGCTGGCCTTTTTTTTTTTTTTTTTTTAAAGATTTTATTTATTTATTTGACAGACAGAGATTACAAGTAGGCAAGAGAGGCAGGCAGGGAGAGAGAGAGGAGGAAGCAGGCTCTCCGCGGAGCAGAGAGCCTGATGTGGGGCTCGATCCCAGTACCCCGGGATCATGATCCGAGCTGAAAGCAGAGGCTTTAACCCACTGAGCCACCCAGGCGCCACCCAGCCGGCCCTTGTTAGCCGAGCCCTGGCTTTGCTGTAGAGAACAGTGTCGCCTGGGAGTCAAGGAGATCTGGGCCACCCTGGGAAAGCCCTTCTGCATCTCTGAGTCTCAGTGTCCTCATCTGTATAATGGGCACAATGCGCTGAAGGGCAGTGGTAAGGACTAGATGGGCTGAGACCCCTGCAATGTCTAACGTGGAGACTGTCCTATGCTGAGACTCCATGGACACTCCTGGACAGGGTCCTGCTCCTCTTCCTCCTCGCCCCCCGAAACCCTCAAGGTTAGGGTCCCCGCCCTCCTGCCCCTGCTCCAGTGCTGGGCTCAGCGGGCCTGCAGCTGGTGCTCCCCAGTGTGTCCATCTCCCTTCCTCCTTCCCACCTTCCATTTGACACACCCTTGTGAAATCTGGAAAAACCCCAACCATTCCTGGCATGAAAGATGCCCTGAGTGCTTAGCTCCGCGCCGAAGCCCGGCCTCTGGCCCGGCCACCGTGGTGTGCGCGTGTTTGCCAGATGGGACAGCACCCCACTGGCTGGAAGCCAGGCCCCGCCTGGCTGAGAGGGGACAGACCCTGGCAACCGCTTATAATGTAAGCTGACGGTTTCCACCAAAATGATTCCAGGGTCTGGGAAAACAGAGGGGACTCCAACATTCTGCCAGAGCCGGGTCGGCCAAGTCCACGGGGGCGCCCGTCAGCCAACAAGCAGAGGCCACTTTAGCACACATTTTCTAGAAAGCCTGGGAGTTGCAGTGAGGGGGACATGTGTTTATGCTGTGCCGACCTATGCCCGCCTTTGGATTCTAAAATGAGGGGGGACCTTGGGAGAGATCATGTGGCTATGCCATCCCCCACTTATTCTTTTCCCCCCACTTATTCAAGCCTGCTCTGGATGGCGGGCACACCTCAACCAGACCCCCAGAAGCCACAGATGGCCTCTGTCGCAGGCCATGTGTCTCCTTGAGCTCCACTCTACCTGCTGGAGTCCTCGGGCCCCTGCTCTGGGTCAGCCCCTGACCCGGGTGTGGGTGCACTGGCTCCTCCTGCTGGGCTGCCCTGCAAACATTCTAATTCTAGTTCCAGCTTCTACATTTGGGTCTATGATGCATTTCAAATACATTTTTATGTACGATGTGAGGTAGGGGTCCAGGCTCACTTCCGTCCATCTGGATGTCCAGTTTTCCCAGTACCGGGGATTTCAAGTCTTTCTTCCGTCCACTGAGTTGTTTTGGTGCCTTTGTGAAAAAAGTATCTTACCCAGACGTCTGGAGGTCTCCCTGGAGCTAACACTGCCCATCACACCAGCTGCCCTCAGAACACATCGCATTCTAGATATATTTTTCATTTACAACAAAATATCAGAGTGAGTGGAATGTGTCACTTCGTAAAGTTGGTTGCTTTGTTGTTGTTGTAAACGCTAGTCCCCCCACCCCCACCCCCCTCTGTCACCGCCCCCTCCTGGGCCTCACCTCATGACTTCCCTGGGACACCACACACCCTTCTCAGGGAGGAATCCCAGAGACCCCTCAAGGTCATCAGCCGGTCGGGAATCACCGTTCTGCAGATGACTCAGAAAAACTGGAGGGGGTTTGGGTGGGAATTAAAGCTTCAGTCAAAGGGGCTGTTCCCTCCAGGTGTGGGCTCCTGAGGAGAAGATGGGGACGCCTCTCTCCCTGCTCGAAGGGCAATGCTGACGAGAGGTAAGGCAAAGGCTCCCTCGAATACCCGGCAGGGCACTAAGGCACAGACTGAGGCAAAAAAGGACCCCAGAGGTCAGCTGGGGGAAATCCCTGAGGCCTGAGGGAAGGGGTTGACTCTGGGACCAAGCTGGGCCCAGAGCCTGGTCTGGTCACCACGGACCACTGTCCACCCAGAGCCCCCTTCTCAGCCTGTAGTCTGTTGGTGAGCCCAGGTGTGTAAAGATTTGTTTGAGTGAGAGACAGCACGTGCACGCACACACACAAGCAAGAAGGACAGAGGGAGAGAGACTCTCCAGCAGGCTCCGCACTAAGAACAGAGCCTGACACAGGGGTCAACTCCCAATCCTGAGATCTCGACCTGAGCTGAAGCCAAGTCAGGTGCTTCACTGACGCCCCTCAGGTGTGTCTTAAAGTGGACAGGCTTGGGCCAAAATATAAGAAGTGCTCCAAAGGTGCAGACTGCTTGGGTTCCGGGGTTTGTGGGTGGGGGAGGGGTGGCCACTCTGGCTCCATGTATCTGGGGTTCTAGATCCATCTCCAGTGCAGTTTCTCCTGGCAGCCTCGGCCACCCTCTCTCTCCCCTGTGTCGCCACAATCCACACCCATCCCTCTCCTCACAACCCGCAGCTCCACAGGGCAGGGCTGTCCCTGAGGCCCCGGGCCAGGCCTGGCGGTGGTGGCAGCTTCCGAGGGCTGGATGCTGGCCGGAGAGGGGGGGTGGGGGGTGGGGGGCAGAGGTGACAATAACGGGCGCAGCTTCCCTCTTCGAATCTCTGTCCCACCTGTGGCCCCTCTGGGACCTGCTCCAGCGGTCTGTCTAGAATGTGTCTCCCCTGCTGGCTGCATCCTTGTGTCCACCGCTCGGGGGTGTCCACAACCTTGCTATGTGACACATGATCTGTGCTTGTCTTCCAACAGGGCCCACCGCCCTGCCCCACATCTGCCGGCCTCTGCACTGGGAGATCTTGGGGTTTGGGTCCTGGCATGAATGAAGTGAACAGTGTCGCCTCACGGCCCCTCTGAGAACTGTGTTTCCCTTTGTTTTGCAGGAAACACCTCGTGCCCGGGGAACGTCCTGTTGACTTCCCGTGGGCAGGCTGGGGAGCTGGGAAAGCGCTGGCGTCGAGCAGCAGATGTTGTAACAGTGAGGACCTGGGCTGCCTGTGACCGAGCTCCTACCACACGCCAGAGCGACACCGAGCTCTTCCAGCCCAGTCTCACGAATTCCCCCCACAGCGGAGGACAGGACGGGGATCATCGCCCCCTTCTACGGACGCGGAAACGGAGGCCCTAAGCATCGACAGCAGCCACAAAGCTAGTGATGGAGGGGCGTGCCGAGCTCTCGAGCCACGGTCAGGGGCGCATGGCCACACGGCAGCCCAAGAAGGGACAGAGCCCCCCTGTTCCAGTAGATCACACCAAGCCTGGCACCCTTCACTGGAGCCCAGGGACCGGGGACAAGCGGGCTCAGTAGGTGCACACACGTAATTCCTTCCTCGCTGTGAAGGGCACACATGCGTTCTTGGCCACGAGAAGGGAGAGAGTGTGGGTGACTGGGACAGCCAGTCCCCAGCACTGAGGAAACAGGCAGAGTCCTGAGATCACACCCGGGGCCCAAAGTTGACTGTCACGTAAAATTTAAACCATGTCATTTGAAGGGACTTTTTGGACCTGTGATAGCTAGAGTTGACGACTCCTCCTGATAAGCCTCCCTGTGACCCCACGTGGCTGGGGTCCCTTCCCAGCGAGGGCTCATGAGTCCCAGGGGGCCCCCTACCCGCTGCTCTCAGCCTCTTCAGGGGCTCTGCTGTTCTTCCCACATTCCAGTCCCACCTCCTGAGTGTGGCATCCAAGGCAACCACTGCCTGGTCCCGCCAGTTGCTCATGGCCAGGACCCTGGCAGCAGACTCCCGTCAGCTTCCAGATTCTGGGACAGGGCCCTGACCTCCGCAGGGCTTCTCCTGCACTCCCGGGGCCCAGGGCAGCCAGCCTCACCCCCTGTCACACGGCTGGGCTGCTGGGCTGCTCTCCACTGCCTGGGAGTCACTGAGGGAGGGGATGGGGCCTGAGAGCCCAGGGCAGACCCAGCAGTGCAAATGGGTCGTCCAGACCCCGCGGGAGTCCACGCACCAGCAGCTGTGGCCCAGCCCTCCACCTCGCAGAAAGGGCCAATGCCGAGTGTGTGCCTGCTGGGTGCTCCACTGCGCTGGGCCCTCTTCAGACACTATTTAATCTTCTCTAACTGCCCATATTCCACACGGCAGATACTCTCACCGCTGAGCAGATGCGCAAACAGACACTCCTGGAGGCTCCGACACTTGCTTAGGGTCACAGGGCTTGTAAATGAAGACATCAGGATTTGAACTCGGGCTCCTGGGCCTCTGAAACCCATCCCATTCCTCCTTCACCAACACCTCTGAGACCCCAGGTAGATGCCTAAGCCTGGGAAACAGGGAGGGATCTCCAGGAGGGAGCAGCCCTAGGCAGGGGCTGAGTCTAGTCCAGAAAGTTTTGCTGTCTCTGACTCTGGGGAGACCAGTGAGGAAGCCAGCAGGGGGAGGGAAGGAAAGACCACCATCCCCCACCCCAAGGTGCCCTGGCATGTGCATCCTTTGTGCAAGCCACCCCATACGTGTACATCCTGCCTCCTCTTTGGGGAGGCCTGGGAAGAGCCCAGCAGTGTGACAACCCGGGTCCCTCAGGCACCAGGAACCCTGGGCCACACACCTGGCTTTGCAGCCTCTCCACCATTCCAGGCCGAGTGACTCAGTGCCCTGAGGGGGAAGGCCTCTGGTGCCAGGCGCTGCCATCCATAAGCACAACCGACATGGGGCGAGGACAGTAAGTCTGGGGGTGTCACAAGGGCTGGGCAGAGAGGTGAGGTGGGGCTCCCACTCATCTAGCCACGAGAAAGCCACCCACGCTCAAAAGGCTGTTGTCTCGGAACCCAAGAGGCCCCGGGCTGTGGTAGCCATGAGGTGGCCCGGTGTGGGGACCAGGCCACCTCAAGGAAGTGAGGGGCTCCTGCTCACCCCAGGGTGCTCACCTTCAGGAGGCCAATCTCCTTGACGCAGTCCTGCCTGGCTTTGGCATCCATCATCTCGAATATCTTGAGCCAGAGGAAAAAGAGAAAGAGTGGTTAACACCCAGCTCCCAGAGCCCCCACTGGGAGCCACGAGGACTGGAACTCCCAAAACCCATCATGGCACAAAAAAACAGGACAAAGAGCCAGGCGAGCCCCTCCTGGGAAGACCTATGGGTCTTTTCCCAGCAGAGGGGCCCGACTCCCCTCCAGCGGCCTGGAGCCCGGTGCGGTTCGCAGTCTGCGGACCGGCAAGGAAACCATCCCGTGGGTCTGCTGCCAGGCTCCCCGCCTGGAGCAGCGTCTGAGTCATCTTCTCTATCGTGGCCCAGGCTGTTAATCCTATTCTTAAAGGACAAAGAGCAAAGTGAGGTGTCAGGGAAGCCCTGCAGGAGGATTTAAAGTTCCTTCCTGAGGCCAAGCCCAGTGGCCTTCAGGGAAATGCCTCCTGGCTTCACGTGCTTAAGCCCCGTTCCTACAGAGGCCAGGAAAGGCTCTCAAGCCCAGAGGCGAGCAGCCAAGTGTGGGGCCCAGGGTGAGCAGGTGCGGGTCCAAGTCTGAGCTCCCCATCAGCTTGCTCTGTGGGCCCGGTGAGATCGATACTCAGGCCTCTGCAGCTTTCCTGATCTGAAAAATGGCATGACCACCCTCACCCAGCAGGTCGTTCTCAAGGCATGGCCCAGTATACAGTGGTGCTCAATGTATGCTCATTTTCCTTTTCCTTTATGGCTTGCAGTGAGCTTTCAGCAGCAGTAGCCCACCTAATCCTTCCCACGGCCCAGAGAGTAGGGTCGTGATGCAACGGAAGGGGACGAGAAGGAAGGGGCAGGAACTGGCCCAGGGCCACAATGTTTAGACACAGAAGCCGGCTCCTGTGACCGGGCTTTGACCCCACGAGGGAGATGGCTCACCTGCACCTTCTTCAGAGCCACCGTCTTCCTGTCCAGCAGGCAGGTGGCCTTGTACACCTCGCTGAACTGTCCTCGGCCTATCTTCTTCTCGATCTGGAAGTCGGCCAGCGAGCAGCGAAAAGACAGGGTGTTTGGGTGCCTCTGGAGGGGAGGGACAGAGGGCATCAGCGGCCACCAGGCTGCAGTGGGGGGCCGGGACCTTGGCAGCCGGGCCCCCTACAGAACCCGGTGACCCCACCTAGCTCCTCCAAGGTGAAGGAAGGAGTGGGGGTGTCGTGGCGTGGACAGGAGTGACACCGGCAGTCACGGTCAGACAAGACCCTGAGGCTGTGGGTTTCCACCAGCCCTCATTACCTGATCATTCATTAGACTGCTTGTTTCTATCTCCTGCTCCCAGAAAGGTGAACCACTGGGGCCAGGGCCTTGCCCACCTTGTTCACTCCTGAATCCCTTGTGCCCAGGTCAGGAGCCAGCAGGCAGAACAGAGGCAATTAAGGGGTGAAGGAAGTGCTCTGTCAAGGTCACACAGCGAGGGGGAAGCCCTGCTGGGTCTCCCTGGCCCCATGGCCTTCCATGTGTAGTCCCCAACCCTGCCCCTGCAAGTCACTGTGAGATGTGGCAACTTCCGCCTCCTGGGGTGACTGCTCCCATCTCGACTTGAGAAAACCAGCTTCCGTCTGCAGCTTTACCGTTCTGAGCCCTTGTACGGAGAAACAACCCCCTTTACGGTGACAGGAAGAATCCGGACGCTTCGTGCCAACTCGCCAGGGGCCCGGGCTGAGACCGACCTCGGACAGTCAGACCTGCCCTGGGATGGGGCTGCTGGGTGAGGGACATCTTCCCCATTCCCACAACACATGTGCGACATGCTCTGGGAAGAAGGAGAGGAAGGGGGGCAAACTGTGGCCCTGGAACCCTGTCGGGGGGAGGGAGGGTGCCACAGCTCAGTTCTGCCCCTCTTCCCGCTACAGCCCCCACTCCCCACTCCGGGGCAGAGATCACTGCCGCTGGGGACCCTCTGGGCTGGGAGCAGTGCGAGGACAGGGTCTCGAGTGTAGAAGGGCTACAGAAACATCTGCGGAGCTCATCTGGGGATGTGGGGGTGGGACGAGAAACACTAAGAGCCCCACCGAGGCAGGAAGGAACGGGCCTGCATTTCCCGATCTGAAAAGGCCTCTTCCAGACTGGGGCCGGAAGCACCCACGGGGTGGAAGATCAGGTATTTTATTGGGCTGAGTTCTGGAACTCTCCTTAACCTGAATACCAACCTCTTAGACAAAGAAGCCCTGGCAGGAGCCTGGGGAGCCCTGTGTGACTGGCGTCCTGTTCAGGATGTCTGTTCTTTTTTTAATTTTTTTTTATTTTTAAAGATTTTATTTATTTATTTGTGAGAGAGAGAGAGAGAAAGCGAGCACAGGCAGACAGAGTGGCAGGCAGAGGCAGAGGGAGAAGCAGGCTCCCTGCCGAGCAAGGAGCCCAATGTGGGACTCGATCCCAGGACGCTGGGATCATGACCTGAGCCGAAGGCAGCCGCTTAACCAACTGAGCCACCCAGGCGTCCCTCAGGATGTCTGTTCTTAATCAACTTCCATGTTTTCCTTCTTTTTCTTTACTACACCAATGTGTTCAGTTTAAACCGTGAGACCCGCAAAGATGAGGGAAAACGCACACCATTGCGGCACAGGTCAGTAAAGTTAAAATCCCAGTAACTGAAAGTCCTCACCCCACAACCACTTCTGAGGCCTTTTAGACCCCGCTCCTCGAACCTCTGCGATCCTGCTGCGTTCTCCTTTCTCCTGCTCCCTCTGCTCCTTCCACACCAACCACCTCTTCCGCTCGCACTGGGCCTTCTGTCTGGAACGCCACTCAGAAGCCTCACCATTTCTGTCCCTTCCACGATTCCGGCTCGTCTTCCTTCTTCACTGCTACCTTCCAGGATCCCAAATACCATATTTTACGTCATGACCTTGTCTGTCTCCCGACTACCTGCGGGTATGGCCGGCACCGGGGTGCCTGGTGTGCGGGAGACACTCAGGAAACATTCGAGTGAATAAATATTCACAGGTACGGAGATGGCGCACTTTTTAAACACCCAGAATCATGAGAACACGTTACTCTAAGACTGGCTCTTCCCTCTCTCAGTAACTGATGGATACTGTCAAATGACAGGGATTTAAATAACTGCAGTGCTCTATATGCTCTCCGGTAAGCTTGTTTCCAGTCTGTGGTCACTATAAATAATGGTGCAATAAACACCCTATGTATATTTCCTTATGCGTATTTCCTGGGTCCCTGGCTGGTGATCTTGGGCAGTGACCCAAGCCATTCCCACTCTGCCCCAGTTTCCTATCTGCAAGGCAGAGGTGTGGAAGCACGTCTGTCTCACAGGGTCGCTGTAAGGATCATGTGAGATCGCTGAGCGCCCCCCCACCACACACACACACAGTAGGTGCTCAGTGGTCCTTATGACCAACCAGCCGGGGCTGGAGCAGGAGAGAGGACCCCTGAGCAGGCTACTCCTCACTCCCACTCTCGGCCTTTCTGAACCTGCTCAGACCCAGCTCTGTGCCCAGGAACATGCCCCCACTGCCCCCTGCCAGGAGTGAATGATGGAAGTCTGAGCCTCAAAGCCCGAAGCCCGAAGCCCCGAAGCCCGAAGCCCGCTGCCTCCTTCCCTCAGCAAGGTAAGGGTTGGGCCAACCTTGACTCTGAAGTCTTGAGGCCTAATTACCTCCCCTGGTGAGGGATTTGAAGCCGCTCCCTACTGGGGGCTGAGCAGTGGGGGAGGGGGGACTGGTGGAGGAGAAAGACCACATTCTTATCCAGCACATGCCAGCATCTGTCAGGTAAGTTCCTTGATAAGAGCAATTAACCCACCTGTATACTAAGCACCCATTTAAGAAGAGCGAGCATTTATTGAGCACTTACTGCGTGCCGTGCACTGTACAGAACACTGCCCATGACCCCATAAGTAGGCATCACCATTATCCCCATACTTCAGGAAACTGAGGCTTGGAGAGGAGGGAGGGACCGGCTCCAGGCCTCACAATGAGTCATGGGAGCCTGGGGACTCTGCAGTCTCTCCCGTTGAGCTCTACCAGGTGACCTCCCAACTCCAATCCGTCCTCTGGATTTTCTTCACGACCCCATGACTAGCCAGGACTATGCTTCCTGACTCAGTTGGCTTCTCTCTTCCAGGAACCTCAGCCCCTGCCCCCCCCACCCCCATGGGCCTCTCCAAAAGTGCACCCCTGTGTTCGTCCCCTCCGCTCCAAACAGCCCAGTGCGCCGTGGGCCTTTGGGATGCAGCCACCGGCCCTTCCAAGTGCAGCCAAAGTCCCACCCCCTCCGAAGGAGGCAACTTCCTCACACCCGGAGGGATCACACTTGCCTGAGAAGCTGCCCGGACGGACGCCCGTGGGGTGTTGGGTACCTACCAGGCAGCAGCTCCACGCCAGCTGCTCACACAGGGTTTGTGACTGAAACCGCCTCACGCCCTTGTAAAGCAAGGCTCCTTCATCCCATGTCACAGAGAAGGGAACGGGGGCGTCGTCACACAGCTAGTCCATGGGGGGCTGAGACCTGGACTCCCCGATAGACCCCACTGCTGCTCCCGAGAGGACAGGGGACATCCCAGCAGGCTTCCCGGCATCCCCAGACTCCAGTCGCACATCTGCATATGCAATGACCCAGATTTGCATTTCCTGTCACAGCCCATTCGACCTAATTAGAGGAGTGAGCTGCTACGCTGGGCCAGGGGGCGGGTTCCTCCCCCTGCAGGCAGCACCCCGTGGCAGGGGGACAGTCTGAGCAGGCTCAGGGACACCAGCATGCTCACAGGGGTGAGGCTCACAGGTGGGGTCCTGTCCCCCCCATGCCCTCTGTTCGGGCGGGGGCAGCACAGGGCACGGGCGCAGTGCCTGAGCCAGGAGGGCCCGGACTGTGACGTAACTCAGGGGCTGTGAGGGCAAGTGGAGAAGGTGAATGGAGTTCTTGGTCCATGAGACCAGGCCTCTCCCCACTGCCACCTCCAAGGGCTTCCTCCACTCCTCCCTCAGCCCTCAGCGAGCTCCACTCTGGCCCCTATAGCCGAGTGAGTCCATGTGCGACAGGGGTACATCAGTGATCTCTGCCCCGGGGTTTCTCTGAGGATTCCGGGGCCTGAGGGTGGTGCCAAGGGTCTGGGAAGCTCTGAGCTGGGGCTCCCCGGAGCGGCTCGCTCGAGGGTGGTAATCCCGATCGCCTTTCTGCCAACTGCTCTTCCGCTGTCTGCACTGGCTCCTGGCGAAATGAGCACCAGCCTGGGGCAGGGCACAGCCTGGAAGACAGGTGACCGCTGCTCCGGCTCCCTCAGCCGAGACACTGACACGGGGGAGCAGAGGGAGGCCTGGGTTCAAACCCCAGATCTGCCACGCGCTGGCTCGGGGCTGTGCACAAGCACTCTGGGCCTCAGTTTCCTCCCGTGTACAATTAAGGTGCTAAAGGTGCCCCCTTCCGAGGGCTGTGGGGTGGGGGGGTGAGTGAGCAGGTCACCGAGTGAAGGCACCAGGGAGACGCTATGTGGCTGTTACTGTCCTTAGGGGTCTCGCCGTTGCTCAGTGTGCAGAGCGAGGACTGGGGCCGCCGCACCTGCCTCCCAGGGGGCTGGGGACCAGCCGAGGCAGGGAGCCCTCAGGGGCTGTACCGCCATCTCCACCCCTTTGAGGGTCTGTGCTGGGGCTACTGCCAGCTCTGGGCCCTTCAGCTGCGAAAACTAAAATGAATTTGGAGATCTAAGCATAAGATGGAGGACAGCCATGACGTCAGACGCCATGCTGGGGTTTCAGAGGAGTCCATCTCACTCCATCTTCACGGCCCCATTTCACAGATGAGGAAGCTGAGGCTCAGAGAGGTCGTTGACCCATCGTCACCTGACTGCGGTAAAGCAGCAGGGAGGTGCCTGTGTCCCTGTAGCCTTCTGATGTCACTGTCCCCTGCACGGGTCACACCCAGGACTGTTTGCCAAGGGACCGTGCTACACAACAGGCTCGCCTCACCTCCCTGTCTAGGGCTATGCTGTGGGCCACTCGCAGGGGAAATGCTGGCAGAAGCCATTTCTGACTTCTCACCTGACTTCTCCAGCGTGGTAGCCCCCTCAGGTCTCCCCCAGAGGAGGGGCAGGCGGGTGGAGAGGCTGGGAGGAGGCGGGAGGGACACTGACTGCAGTGGGCGGAAGGGGTCTGCACTGCTCTGGGCAGGGAAATGCCATCTCAGGGAGAGGAGGAGTCTTGGGGAGCAACTCCCTGGACCACAGGAGGCTTGGCAGAACCAGGAGCCAAGGAGAGGGCCAAGGTCCCCAGGTCACCTCTATCCCCAATCCCACCCCCCCCCCCACCCAGGGTGCATCAAGGCTGGAAATGGGTGTGGGGGACCAGTGAACCACTCTGGAAAGCTCAGAGAAACCCAGGCTCTCTTCTCCAAGTCAGATCAAATTAGGCCACAAACACCTCCCACCCCATGCTAATGTGAGTTTAAAATGTTTGAACCACAATACGCCTCAGCCATCGACAAATCCCTTTAAAACAAAAACAAAAACAAAAACAAAACAGGAGCATAAAATCACATGTTAAAAGAATAAAAATGCATTCGCCCAATTAATTTCCTGAAATCTCATTAAAAACTTTAGCCTGACTAAATCAGACTTCTGACCTGAATTTTAATCATCTTTACACTGAATGGGTCTTTTTTTCCCCTGATATTTGCAATGCATCATTAATTTTAAGGCAACTGTTTCTGTGATTTTAAAAAGCATACTTCATCAGAATGACATTTCCTGTAAACGAATTTCACCTTTAAAGACATCTGACACTGTGTATAGGGAGTTCTAGTGGATTCGGTATATGTGTATACGGGGATGGGTTTTAAGTCTGTGTAACACAAAAGAAGGGCAGGGTTTAGAGAGTCCATATTGTCAGGCTCTTTACGAGGCCGACCCCACTCAGCTCTCCACAATCTTGCTAATTTCAAACCCAAAGCTAATCTTCCGTCTCGCAGACCTGGGGGCAAAAAGGGGTGCCGTGGGTCCACGGGATGTGGAGACCCCTGGCTCTGCCTCTCAGGACCAAAACGTACCCGGGATTTATCTCGGTTACCTCCCCTGCCCTAGCGAGTTCTGAATAAGGCCTGGTTCCTGGCTGGTGGGAGGATGGGATGAGGTAAGAGCCAGGTATCATGCTATTGGGACAACCACCGCCATGACCGGCCTAGCCTGGAGGTCTCACTCAGCTCCCAGGGCCATCAGCACATGGGAAGAGTGTGCAAGGTGCCCAAAACATGGGAGTCACCTGATAACAAAGCCTAGAATCACCTCAGCGCAGTGGGTCCCTCAGGACAGTTCCCGCTGGCTGAGCTCAGAGAAAGCTGAGCTTACACATACCTAAGAGAATCTGGGTCCGGCCCCAATGACTAGCAAGCCGAGATGTGAAACGAGAGAGCGGTAAGGAGCATCAGCCAGAAACCCGGGTCCATCCTCAACTCTGCTCTCCCTTAGAGATCTTCAGTTACCAAGTGCACTTGGTTTCATCCTGCAAGTCTCTGGAATCTTCTCTCCACATATCCAGCCATTTAAGACCACGGAATCATCTCACCTGGTGGAAGGCAGTGGCCTCCTCATCTCCTCCTATTGTTATCCTACTTGGGCCGTGAGTGCCGGCAACCAGTGATCTTTCTAAAATGCGAGCTCCCTTGTCCACCTGAACCCACTAACGGGCTCGTCCCTCATTCACTATAGGCTCAATTCCAAATGACGCAGCCTTGGACATAGACCAACCATCCCGCATCCCAGCACTGGTACTGGTATTTAAACACTAGCCTAACCTGACTGGTTCTGCACCTTCAGGCCTAGCTCCTTCCTCTTCCCGGGACAGCCACCTCTCCCTGTCCTGCCCCAAATCATCGCCAGCCCATCTGTCATCTCTCTAGAACCTTCCCTGCCCCACCCCACCCTCTGGGCTCCCTCAGCACCTGCCCATCCCTCTGTGGGACCCTGCGCCTCGCACGAGGCCCCACTTCTGTGTGGGGCAGAAAGGAGGCAAGAAATGAGACAAGCATTTGCTGAATTTACAACACATCAGCAAACACTTCTTGGATTTTAACAGCTGTTAATATGTAGTCATTAAATCTTACCTAATTGCCAACACTGCTTTGGGAAGATTCTCATAAGGGTTTTGGCCTGTGTGATTCAGATCTAGAAGCAGCTGTCCCATCCTGAGAAGTAAGGCGCATTCCTCTTTCTCTGAACAGGGCCCAATATAACTGAACTTGGCACGCCCCACGCAGGTTTGCAAAGACTTTCCAGATGGAAGACACATTAACCAGGGCATTCTCAGACAAGAGCACCTTTCCCTTTCTTGCAAATTCACATGACTCTTAGTGGGTCAGCTCTGTTTCATTCCTGATGAAAACGCTCTGCAGCGAAGTGGTAAAGTCCTAGAGAATCCAGCATTAGAGCTCTTCCCTTCAATTACATGCATGCACTCATTCACTCATTTGAAACCTCAGTGATTTCACTTGTGACTCCACCAGGCTCAGCAAACGTATTTTAATAAGCGGACAGCTCTCACAGCTAGAAAACTCCCAGAAATGATAAACCACCAGCCTTGGGCACAGAAACTTAACAAAACCAGTTTGAGTGGTTGCTAAGTGGTCCCTTCTACACTGTGGGCATTTCAGCTCTGGGCTCCTGAGACACAAACATGAAAATGAAGGTTAAAAGAGAAAAATGAAATCAGTGGCACACATTTCCTTAACACCCACGACGCCAGACACCATGCTGGGGGTTTAAAGTAGTCCATCTCACTTAGTCTTCACGGCCCCATTTCATAGATGAGGAAACGGAGGCTCAACTCATTTACCAGCTGTTGCCTGGCTGGTGAGGGCTAGAGTTGGGATCCAAGCCCCGCCTGGTCTAGACCAAGTGCAGTATTCTCGCCATCGTGGGCCCCAGCTCCTTTTTCTAAGGATGACTTCAGGGAAAATGCCTCTGCTGTTAGTCTAAGGTGTTTCTATGTCCCGAAACAGGCAAGATTGGAGCCACAATGTCTCCCCAGACGGTGTTTAAATACCTGCACTTCGTGAACGGAGGAGAGAGGAAGCGTCCGCCTAGCCTCATTCCCTTCCAACCCCGCCCCGGGCCATGCTGGTGTCTACACGGCTGCGCACCCTGGTTCGGCAACCCCGGCCAGATGCTGATGGGACACAGGGCTCCTTTGCCGACGGACCGCTGCCCAACGACGGGAATTGTGTCTAATTCCACTTAACTGTGTCATTACGCAACCAGACGCCCGGACGCCGCCACCCGCCGCCGCCTTGCCTTGTTTGCGAAATAATTACGGGGCTCTCGCCTCTGCCAAATGAGGCTGTAATTAACCCTAATTGCTCAAAATGCAACTGGCTAATTCTGGGAGATTAATCAAGGGGGACTCAATTGTTAGTGAATGACTTAATATGACAAATTGCTACATTACCCGAGGAGGCCGCACTGGCCCCAGCATCAGCGAGCTGTCCTGGTGGACTCAGCACCAGCAGCGTCCACGGGCCTTTGGGCTTTCTGGGATCTGCCTCCCCAAATTCCACCTGGGAAATGGGCCTGTGTCCCATCCAGTAATGGGGGTGGAAAGCACCAATAGGGCAGATGCCCTAGGACACTGTGTGTGTGTCAGGGGAGGGGTGTGCACGTGCACACACACGCATGTGCGCACACACACACACTATTCTACTAGTTCACATGTCTCACCTCTGTGTGAATCTATAAAATTGTTCCTTCTTTTGGGCTGATGAAGCCCCACACAGGGAGCATGGGTTGATGAAAACTCAGGTGTAGGAGGATCTCAGACTCAGCTGCCTCCTTGACCAGGCGCTTTTGTGCAGTGCACACCCACACAACTGCACATGGCAGCCCTGGCCAAGTGGATCAAACAGCAGCCCACCTGCCGTCCTCCAACAGGAAGGAGTACTTAGAGGCTGTGACGAGCCTTCTGGGGCTCAAAAAGGTGGCTGCCTCGAAGTTTCCCCCTGATTTGGGTCTCCTAGCTTTGGTGGAAAAAGCCAACCCTGGACATGACTTTTCATCATCCCAGGCTGTCCCCAAGGCCCCGCAGCACCTGGCCCTGTCTGACCTGGCCAGCCTGCCCCCACCAGACCTCTGCATCCCAATTGCTCAAGGCGGCCTCTCTGGCCATCTAGGTCAGATCATGTGCTTTCTGGAGCTCCAAGGGTCCCTGAGTTTCTTCTGCCCTGTTTCCTCCCTTTCTCTCCCATGAGGCTGTGTGCTTTCTAAGAGCAGACCTGCCTCTGCCCCACACACAGCCATAAGTATCTGCTGTTCACAAACTCAGCTGGCATCGAGGGGCTCCTCTGGGCCTGGCCTGGGATGATGGGACAGGTAAAGCCCCGCTCCAGACCTCCCGTTTAGGAACAGGAACCAATTCCCCAGTGGGATGCTGTAGCCAGAGCCCAGTGCCTGGGCTGCACAGGGGAGGGAATGGGAGGATAGAGGAAGGCTCCCTAGAAGCTGCAGCATTTGGACCAAGGACTAGAGGAGGAGGGGGGAGGGCCCTCCAGGCCCAGGGAACAGCACATTCAAAACCCGCAAGGATGCATGCAGCTGGGGACCCCAGAAGCCACCTTCAGAAAAACTGTGGGAGGTGGCCTGGCTCTCTGAGGATCTGCAGAGCTTGAGGCAGGTGTAAAGAAACCAGTGTCCTGAGGCTCTGTTGGTTCTAGATGAAGAGGGCTGAAGAGGGCCAGGACAGAGCTAAAACCAAAAAGGGAAGGTGACTTCAGCTGAGAGCGAGGAAGCGCTTTCTGACCCCACGCACAAGCTGCCTGTTCCCCAGAGCCCCTCACTCTCTGCTTTCTCCTGGCCTTTCTAAGCAGCCCTGATCCCGCTGAGTCTAAGTTGTTCCATTCACAGGGAAATCTGGGAGTCGGGCCCAGAGAAGGCATCTCTGAGTGCTGCTGAGTGGTATCAGGGCTGAGCAGGTTGGTAGTGAGCTGCACTCCCACCCCTGGAAGCATTCCAGAAGTGACTCCGTCTGGGTGGGGTAGGGAGCAGCTTCCTCCAGCCACTGGGGTGAAGCAGCCTCAGGGACCCGAGCTCCTTGTCGAGGCCCCAGCGCTCTGCAGACAAAGGCAAAGGGCTCACCTGTGGGTCCAGGGCGTGGGCAGGCCCTGGGCTGTGGCAGAGGTTGTTCGGGCTCCCTCCGGGGGGCATGTGGCTGGGCTGTCCGGCCATCCTGCATGCCAGCCTCACTGGGCACGGGCTGCAAAAGAAAACGCGGGCTTTCTTAGATACATGCCTGTTCATCTTCTCCCCTTGACGGCCCTGGGCTGGGGGAGGTATGTCCGTTCACCCCATGTTCCAGTGGGGGTCCCGGAGTGCAGGGCTGGGACTCAAGAGCCCACGTGACACACCTTCCCTCCCACACCCCGTCTGACAAGGGTGCGAGGGCTGTCCCCACTAGGGGGAGGGGAAACAGGCTCTGTGCAGGGCAAAGTCTAAAGGCATCCCCTCTGCCCCAACCAGGCCAGCAATGGAGGTACCCATGCAACTCCACAAGTACTAGGCTCCACAGCCAGGTTCTTACTTTTTTTTTTTCCTTTAAAGATTTTATTTACTTATTTATTTGAGAGAGAAAGACAGAGATAGTGAGAGAGAGCACAACAGGGAGGAAAGTGAGAAGCACTTCCTGCTGAGCAGGAAGCCCAATGTCGGGCTCGATCCCAGAACCTTGGGATCATGACCTGAGCCGAAGGCAGACGCCTAACCGACTGAGCCACCCAGGTGTCCCACCAAAGTCTTGTTCTTTCCCATTATTGTTCTCCCTGTGTCCTGGGGGCAGTTACAAAGCCACGCCCCCATGATCACCCTCGCAAAAACCCAGGTTGACCACCTTGGTGGTCAGGAGAGAGACGCTGGGTCAGCCTGTGTAGCACCTGCAGGAAGGACCCAACATCTCCATCCTTGCTGGGCCCTGGTGCTCCAAATGCAGGGAAGGCCAAGGCCATGGGTTCCCCCTCATAGGCGTAAACCTTTGGGCAGGTGCAGAGCCCTCTGCACAAGGGAGCAGTCCCCGAACCCCCAGGGTTTAGGCTGCCATGTCAGAGGCCCCTAGGAGAGTCAAGGTTGCTAGCCGCCAGTTGCCATGGTAACCCCAGCCTGACTGAGCAACCACGATGTGCCGGGGCCTGAGCGAAATGTCATCTAAGAATCACTCCCAATGGTGTCACAGGGAGCCTCTGCCAGCCTCCCTGGCAGAGCGCTGCCTCTGGGGCAGGGCCCAAGGCTGAGGCACACAGAAGCACTGTACAGCTGGAGGTGAGAGCCGGCACCTGGCCACCGTGCGACCCTCCGGGACACAAGGGGAAAAGCCCTCCTCCTTGGGAGGAAAGCCTGTCCTGTAGTCACAGGCATTTCTGCAGCACCTCCTGGGTCCAGGGCCAGGCCGGGGCTCCCACAGGACTGAGGAGAATAAAAGGGGCCAATGCCCAGGAGGTCCCTGTCGTAGAGCAGGCATGTGGTGAGGGGCCCCCCGAATCTGGCTGCTGCTGCTTCTGCCAGACCCCCACCCCGGCTGCCCCATGGACTCCACACACCCCAAACAGAGCCCCTTAGGACTGGCCCAGGCTGTGGGAGCAGCTTTGTCTATACCCTCCGGAGAGCCAGAGTCCCTAGGAACTGGCAGCCCCTTGGACAACTGTTAATCAATGACCAAGGGCTCCAGTGTGAATGTGCCCTTGGCTGGGTTAGGACACTCAGACAGTGTGAGGCGTGACTCACTCTCCAGGCCCTGGGTGGAGGCAGCGGGTTTGGTCCGAGATCACACCCCAGCTTGTCTGCCTCTCCCACTCCCATATGGTTTGCTGACTCGCAGGGTCTGCGTCTGGAGGACCAACCGAAGACAGCACTTTCTCCCCAGATGGACTCTGCCTCTCTCCATCTACACCCAGCAGCCAAACCCCAGGCTGAAAGCCGTCCCCGGGTCCAGCTCCACTGCACAGACCTCCCAAGTCAAGGCCCACCCTCATGAACACGGGCGTCCTGGAGGAGGGAGAGGACTCTCTCCCTTCCTTCTCCGGCTGCCGTGGGTGGCATCCAGCCCTCCCAGGCTCAGGGATGTCTGCGATGCCTCATCAAAGGATGTCCGCCAGGCCCTCAAGGACCCACTGAGCTGGACTCTCCAGTTCTGCCTCCCTAGCTCTGCCCTCGAAGGTTCCCCAAGCCTCTCTAGGCCTTCTGGGGTCTAGCGCCCACTCTTCCTCTGTGCCCTCAGGACAGGCCGATTCCTCCCTCACATGCCGAACACCAGCAGCTGCGTCGGGGTAAAGCTGCTTTCGAGCACACGACACGACTCTACAGCAGAAAGCAAGGCCACCAGACTCGGGCTCACAGTGGAGCCCTCGGCAGCGTGGAGTGTGTGCAGGGCGAGGGCCGTGCTGTTGGTTGTGAAGCTGCCAGCCCTGAGCCAGGTTCGACCCACAGACAGGGCATTTTAAGAACAGATTTCTTGCTCTCTTTTATCTCTTGTCCTGGATCCGGGGCAGGAGGAGGGTGCTGTGGGGGTGTGTCCATACTTTGGAGACCTCTACCGCCGCCCCCCCATTCCCCTGACTCTGCCCCAGTGTGGGACTCACCTCCCACCAGGGCCCCTGGGCCTCCCCACGCCCGTCCCTGCTCACCAAGCCCTCCTCTGCGTGGGCCACCGAGGCTTCCCGAAATGCAGATGGGACCATGGCCCCCTTGGTGTCTCGCCACCATCTGTGCCTGCGCTCCCACCGCGGAGCGCACACCCGCAGGGGGACACAGTGAGGCCCTGGAGGAAAAGCCCCAGGATCAACACACACACACAAGAGGCTTCCGGAGGCAGTGCTGTTACTCATGGGGGCTGGGGGGGGATGTGTGTGCGATAAATGGATTCACAGAGAAGAGAATGTAAAATGCGCATGCATTTTAAGATAAAATCCCAGACTCCTGCAGGCTCTGCGGGGTGCACCCCCAGACCCCTCGGGGTGACATGTTCACCATCCTCTGCCCTTAGGGAGACCTCCAGGGAGAGGATGGAGAAGAACTGTCTTCAGCAAGAAGGTTCTGTCTTTACCTCTGAAAGTGTCAAAGCCGGCCCCGGGGCCAGGCCCACACAGGCGCCCACCCATCGGCCCACAGACTTCGTGTGGACTACGAACCAGGGGGTGTGTCTCTACATCTCCCCCGACCCGCATCCAACCCCACCCGGCCTCTTGGGGCCAGTGGGCCTGCGTTTGCATCTTGGCCCTGGCCCTCACCGGCTGGGAGACTGGGCAAGTCGTGCCGGGCAGAGGCTCAGCAGGTGACCGCCAAGGTCATCTCCACTTGCCCTGTGTGGTTATTAGTGGCATCCTCCCAACATCTGCGCCCAGAGGCTGCAGACTGACACTCAGGAGCCCACCCCAGGCCTCACACGGGGCTCCAGGAGCACGGCTGAGGGGTCCCTGGTCTCATCAGAAATACCAGCAACAATAATGATGAGTCAACAGGTGTGTGCCCTGATCATGCCAGGCCTTGCTCTGTACACTTTACCTCTTGGCCCCTCTCATTTAAGAGACCCCGTCTCTCATGGGATAGGGTCTATTATTGTCCCATTTTACAGAACGGAAAACTGAGGCACAGGGAGGTTAAGAGGTCTGGCCAGATCCGTGGCAGTGGAGCCAGGACTCATGCCCCTGGTGGTATCTTGGCCCAAAACCACCACGCTGCACTCCTCCCAAGCTCTCAGTGGCAATCCTCTTCCTTTCCTTACACACAAGGTGGAGAACTTCTTACATCGTCTCCCCTCCGAACTAGCCCCTTTCCTCAAAAATAGGGCCTGTGCTGAGTGGGCAGGGGTGGTCTCAAGGCTGGAGGGCCACAAGGGGCCATTTCCCATCACAGGGGCCTCAGGGACATGAGCCCCTGGAGTCCGAGCCCTCTGGGACAGCATCATGATGACGCAGCTCTGCTGTCCATGGTACCTTTTCTGCCAACACCCTGGAGCTTTGGTTAAGTTACTGTTCCTAAGAGCTGTTCTATCCAGAACCTAATGGAAGGGTTGCACCACGTGCTCCCCAGTAAAGAAGAGGGGCCTTTGTTCCAGGAAAGAAGTGGCCAAGGAGGATTCCGCAAGTCACAGTCTCCGAGTGTCAGAGAGGGACACTGCAAAGGCGAAGAAGTAGGGGAGAGGAAGGGTGGAGAGGAGGTGGGAGGAGGACAGACGGGGTGTGGTGGGAGGGAGGGAGGCAGACAGGGAAGGGGGGATGTTTGGGAGGAAGACAATGAAGGTTCTCTGAACACTTCCAGTGGGCCAGACCTTTCCCATGCATCCTGG
This sequence comes from Mellivora capensis, assembly GCA_004024625.1. Classification (NCBI taxonomy): domain Eukaryota; kingdom Metazoa; phylum Chordata; class Mammalia; order Carnivora; family Mustelidae; genus Mellivora; species Mellivora capensis. Next base: position 127,112 of record PISX010000153.1, on the reverse strand, counting down.
GGCTCTTGGTAGACCCATTTTATAGATGAGGAAACAGGCTCAGAGAGAGGAAGCTCAAGGTAGTGGGGCCAGTAAGCTGCACAGGGGAGATTTGCTCTCAGTGACTCCAAAGCCCCTCCTGGGTCCAAGATAGCCCCTGCCTCTCGCTTTCCTGGGTGCTGCATTTGCAGAGACTGCATTCTGTCTGTACCCCAGTGGGAGCCCAACCCCTCTGCTGGAGATTCCTGCCCCAAACTTTTTCTTAGGGGGTGAGGATGCAGAAAGACCAAGGCAGAGATTCAGACTGCCGAGCCACAGAGCGTGGGGAAAGCCCTTCAGCACACACGCGCATCCCTGGGCAGCCCAGGGTGCTGGCAGCCTGGGCCAGGCAGCTCCTGCCAAGTCGCAGAACAATGAGGCCCAGGCTGCCAAGCTCAAGTCAGGGGCCAAAAATGCATGGAATGTGAGACCCAGGCACAGGCCGCACTGAGGACCTTTCTTCTGTGGGGAACCACGGCCCTGCATTTTGGAGGCACCATGAATGCCTAGTGCAGTTCCCAACCCAGGCTCCCCACATGCGGGTGTCCCCCAAGTGCCCAGGAACCAAATCAGGATGCGCCCAAGGGTTCAGCGAGGCCTGCGGGGGAGCCCAGGTGCCTCAGCTCAAATCCTGGCCTGGCTTCATTTTGCCATGCAGTGACTCAGTTTCCTCATCTGGAAAGTGCGATGTTCCTCTTAAGACCGAGAGGACCGAATGTGTTCACAGATGAGAACTCCCTCCAGCAGAGCCTGACACACGTGAATGTCATCGGAGACTCTGTCATCTGCACTAACCCTCACTGGGCAGCAGACGAGCGGCAGACATGGGGACTGGGGCTCAGAGAAGGGTGGGGACTTGCCCAGGGCCACACAGCTGGTGAGCGACAGAGCCGGGGCTGTTGGCCCCCAGGTTATGCTTCATCTGCCTCACCGCATGTTCTCTTTGGGACCACTCTGGAACAAATGCCTCCATCGCTAATGTGAACCGTGGCTACCCTTTGCAAAACACTGTGACCCTCTCCTTGTGGCCTGGCCTTCAGATGGAGCTCCTACTTACACGGGCCTTGGGTTTCATTCGAGCATCCCCGGAAGGGGCTTCCTCCTGGGCTGGGCGAGGAGGCTTCTCCAAGGGCCTTTCTGTCCCCTGGACAGACTGTCACCTGGCCGTTGCCTCCCAATTTCTGGAAACTTCATCTAGAGGCGTCGTGTCCCTCCTTTCCCTACTGTGAAATGATATATGTCTTGGAGGCTGGCAGCCCACAGAGGCCCTTACCCTCCCCCCAAAAGACGACTCGAGACCCCAGGAAGGCTCAGGGCGGGTTTGGGGGTCTATGCATGTGAGGCTCTGTATGTTAGGGGGTCTCGTGGTGATGCATCCATATAGCATGGGGGGTCAAGTATTTGATCACGTCTCACTTTGTTCTCAGACCCTGAGGTGGAAACAGTGTGTCCTGCCTGCCTTTTCTTAGACGTATGCACACACGTCTGCATGCGCTCAGGGTTCTCCCGGCGGCCACAAGGCCACATTCTCACTGCGTCAACTGAGGCAGGCACGTCACCTGGACGCCGCACCTCAAGCCAGTTTCCCTGAGGAAGGCCTCTCCTCTTCTCAGTCCTTCCAGAGCGGTGAACAGCTTTACGGGTTGTTTTCCCAAAGCAGGAAACTAGCACGATAACTTCACAACCTCCCCCCACAGTCCTCTTTCCTCCCTGAGTAAGTGACCCTGAGTGACCCAACACGGGCACCAGGTGTGGGCACCTGGGGGCTATTTCCATTTGGCCAGCAGGCCCCTGGTGGCAGAAGCCTAGGACAAGTGCCTGCTGCCGGAGAGGAGAGGTGCCACAGGCCAGCCTGGCCCAACACACCCCTGCAGGCCCTTTTGTGTGTGGAGATGGGAGGCCCAGCAAGGAGACACTGCAGCTCCCGGAGCCCGGCCGCTGGTGGGGTCAAGGCAGGACCAGCTTCGGCCTCAGACAACACCCACATCAAGCGCCTCCCCTGAGCTGAGTGACCAGAGTGGCTCCCAGGCAGCCCCAGAGGGGCCGGTGCTCCCATTCTGCAGACAAGGAAAGAAGCTTTGAGGAGAAATGCGACTTGCCAGGGGTCTACGTGTCGGAAAACGCTGCCCTTTACACTTGCTTCCTGGACCAGCAAGGTTGTGAGCCCCCAGAGAAACCCGACTTCATGTCCAAGTGCAAGGGCCTGGGGCTGGAAGGAACGTCCTGCACACGTAGACGGGTTGGCAGGGAGGGCAGGGCAGCAGCCCCCCCCCCCCCACTAACGTGGCACATGCTGTGTATGCAGCAGGCACGCGCCAAGTGCTGCGCATACCTCGTTCCCTCATGGGCACGCGAGATGGGGGCTGCTAAGATCCACCTGGTGTAGAAGAGGATACAGAAGTTCCGACTGGTTAAGGGATAGGCCCCAGGTCACACAGCAGACCATGGGCAGGACTAACACTTGGAACCGAGTCTGCCGGACTCCCTTAGTCCATACTGCCTTGGAAGAGTGAACGAATGAATGAATTCCGGTCCAGAGGTTTGGCTCCAGCTGCTGTGTCCTCCCCCTACCCCAGCCCCAATTCTCTTCTGGTCTCGGAATAAGCAGACGTTACCCATTCATCATTTGACAGGAAGCAGCCAGATCTCGGGCCAGAGTCACGGGGGCCTGGGAGCCATAGGGGATGAGCCACAGACGGCGGTGGGTGTCTGGTTTCCTGACTGGTCCTATGTTCCCTCGCTCCCCACCCCCAAAGCCAAACATGCTGCTTGGATTCCTCAGCCTCAGGACCAGCAGGAGCCCGTCTTCTCTAAGACCCAGGACCATGACCAGCCCCGGCCTCCCCGGGCACCGGGGTCTCTTCACAGGGTGGATCTTGCAGAACCCAGGGGCCAGCCACTGGTCTCCTGCCTGCTAAGCCAACCTCCAGCCCACAGCAGGAAGGCTCCCCCCTCCCCCAGTCCCTAACACACCGATCGCAATCTGCAGCTCCCGCCCGAAGGTCCCCAAGACAAGGCCCGTGGGCCTGCACAAGGCATTCCAAGATCTGCCCAGCTGGCCTGGGCCTCCCTCCTACCCTTCCTAACTCTTCCACTCCAACCCCAGACCCCTGAGCAGAGGGGCATCCCCTTCCCAACCACACACACCTGCAGGGATCTTAGGATGGTCACAGGCAAAGTCACACACATACAGCAGGACCAGATCCTGGGTCCTATTCAGGCTTGACACCTGTGGTTTCCCAGGCAAGTCGTGCCTTGGCTGTCTCCATCCATAAAGAAGAAACAGCTGGACCCCAGAGTGGGCGTGCAGGGGCAGCCGGGCACTACCCAGGCCCCCCTTCCCCCTCCACACAGCAGAGTTCTTCCCGAAGCCCACCGTTTGGGCATTAATTGCTTCCTAGGCCACCCTCTCTTCCTCCTCTACGGGCCTTCGGAGCAGGAGCCAACGTCTGCATCATCTCGAAACCACAGGTGCCTCGCCTGGGGCCTGGCTGCACACACTTCGGACCAGTCAGGGGTAGAGGGCCAGTGGTTCCTGCCCTGCGTCTGGAGCCCCAGGCAAGGAGCATACCCCCTCCTGTGCATGGTTCCCACCGTCTGAGCTCCGGCAGAAGTCGCCAAGCCATTCAAAACACACCTCCCCTCCCATAGCATGACTGCCCAGAGCCTTTTTAAAATTGAGAAGGTCCCTAAGCACCTTTCATTTCCTCCTACTAGGATAATAAAACTCAATTCTGGAAGAAAAAAAATGTAGGCGCTGTAAACATCTCATCTTTCAGGAAAGGAGCAACAAGGCCTTTGGTTTCTGTCCAGGAAGGTCTCTGGTTCCAGGACCCGGTGAAGGCCATGCTTCCTCCCACCCACTTGGAAGAGGAAGATATCCGGCACTTTCTAAGTGCCAAGGAGTTAAAAGGCCACGCCTCCGCACAGCCCTGCGGGGATGTCTGCAACGACCCTGTCTTACAGAAGAAGAAACCAAGGCACAGATAAGAGGCCCGCCGAGCCCCTGGCTCTAGCAGATGGCAAGCCCTGTGTTTAAACCCAGGCCTAACTCTCTCTAAAGTCTGGGTTTTCATCTCATGTGCTTGGGGCAAGCCCTGCAGACTGGAGCCAGAGGAAGGCAGGTCTCAGCCTGCTGGGAGTGTCACACCCTTTAGGCAGTGCCCCGGTGCTGAGGACCCCTACCCCTCCGATAAATGAACTCATTCTCTCTTCCAGGCCTTAGCAGACTCTACCCCCCTCCCCAGAATGAAGTGCCTCCAACAAATCTGGCTCCTTCTTTAGAGCCGGACCTGGGGCACCTCCTCCAAGCAGTCTTCCTGGACTCCCCCAGTCAGTGACTCCCTGGCTCCACAGTGTTTGTGCCCGTGTCGTCACTGCCTGCTCACGTTTTTCTCTTGCCAACCGGCGATTTCGGCGAAGGCAGAGACCAAACCACTCACCTCTGTGGCTCCAACAGGCCACAAAGGGAGGGCCAGGTTAAAGGCTGCTGACCTGGTCTCTAAACACTAGAGGCCAGGAAGGAAACGCCTGGGGCCCCAGGTCGGCTCATTCCGGGGGCCACAGGGAACAGGCAGTTTCAGGGAGAAATTCCTCTACCCCCCCATCCTGTCTCGTTCAGCCCTGACAACCAGTAACGGAAGGAGGAAACCCATCGGGGCAGCTCCCAGCCTCAGTGTTCGTAAGAAGTTGGTGCCAGGCCCCAGGAGAACGACCATAATCCCAGGGACGGCAGTTTCTGGTGGGAGAGTCTTGCAGAGAACTCACCGCTCAGCAGACATCAGAAACAAGCCCAGGCAGCCAAAACTCATCCTAAAAGGGGGAAAAAATGGCTTTTTCTGCTTCCCTCATAACCTCAGGCATTCTGGCAAAGCCCGTGATCACTCAGTGTGAAGCCCGTTGTTGGCAATGGCCCTCACCTCCCACCTGGGCGGCGACAAAGGTCATGCCAGGCTGACGGCGCTCACCCGCCGGCAGCCCCCCCGGCAGGCAATCGAAGGGGGCGGTGGTGGCAGAGGCTCGGCCAGGCCAGGTGCCCCAGGAGCCCAGGCTCCAGAAGTCTCTCCCAACGGCCTCCCTGCCACTGGCCAGGCACACCCTCAGGGCAAGGGTGGTGGCCCCAGGTGGCAGGAAAGAGTGAGGCGTTCCCCGCGGCCAGGGGCAGGGCAAAGGCCAGTACCTTGCAAAGTGGCTCCTGAGGGGCTCAGGAGGAGGGCTGCTCAGCTCAGGGTGGAGGGTGGATATGTGGTGCAGTGGCCTCTGGGGATCTGGGTGGCCTCCCTGTGCCAGGGCGGCTGAAGGAAGAGGGGCCGGCCCTGTCTCGGTATGGGACTTCCCCTGCCCAAGACTCCCATCCCCAGTCACTGCCAAAAGGAAACTCCCCCACCACGCGCTGCTCCAAAAATAGCTCCGCTGTCACCTCCGTGGTGACTGGAACTTGTCACAGCCACCAGGGAGCCCGCTGCTCCCCAGGGATGGGCATCTGATGGCAGTGGCCACCAGTCTAGGAGAAAACATTGTGTGCCCCACACCGGCGGGCTCGGAGCCATCAGTCCCGCTCCCCCATTTTACCTCCCAGGAAACTGAGGCTGGAGGACTAGCGACTTGCTAGGGCCGTGAGCCCAGCTGTGGCAGCACCTGGCCAGGACCCAGCCTCCCTAACCCATCCCAGGCAAAGGGGTTTGCTCTGCAGGCTCTTTATGAAGTCCTCGCCCCCAACCCGGAACCAGGCACCCTGAGAGCGGATGACAAGACTAAACCAGCCTGGGCTTCAGGAGTGCCGAGGTACCCTTCCCGTGTCCCTTGTACCCCAGCCCCGCCCATCCCTACTGGGGCCCACCAAGTGCTAAGAAGTATAAAAGTCCTTGCTGTCCCTTTAAAAGCCTCACCCTCTCTAGTCTCTTCCTTTGTAAGCTGGGCCAAACATATCTGTTGCCTGACAGGCGAGAGCTCTGGTAGGCGGCCACTGTGGGTTCGAGTCCTGGCTCTGCCATGTCCCAGCTTCCCGTGCCCTGGTGTTACCACCTTGGGTTGCTGAATGGGGGATGTGACATTATTTGAATCAAAAGCCCATGGCTGTGGGCCTGGCACATAACAGACATCAGTATTATATTATTCGGGCCCCATACCCTCTGAACAAGACCACGGATCCAGGAGCCAGGACTCAGGGTGTTCCTAACTTTCCTCCTTCCATAGGTCTTCCCAGCTGCTGTCTGTGCAGGGCCTGGGCTGATGGTCGCTCAAAACCCCCTTGCTCTTCTCGCCTCCACAGCAGGGAACCCCCGGACACAGAAACAGATTCAGAAACCAGAAAAGAACATGAAACGTGCCCGCCAGAAAAGGACGGCCAGATTCTCACTTTGGGCCAGGTGAGGTCCTGGACAGCTGCTTACACCAGGGAGAGGCTGAGCTGACGTACGTGAACCGGGAGGTTCAGAAGCAGAGGGGAACGGCGCTCTGCAGCGGGCTCAGAGCCGGGGACCTGAGCATATATGGGAGGAAGTGGGAAGGCTCCAGGCTGGCCCCAACCCTCGGTCTCTGATCTCTGAGAAGCACTCCCGTGGCGGACACCTGCCTCCCTCCTCCAGAACAAGAGCCACCTCCACCCTAGGCACCCCCCACCCCATGCCCCATCTGCAGCCCGAGTGCTGGGACTGACACAGGCATATGGCAGCTGAGGCCCCAGAGGACACACCGAGCCAGATCCTGGCACTGCAGCTCGGCCACCTGCCAACATACCTTCCCCGCTGGCCGGGCCCAACTGTCGGGCATATGCCAGGTGCTGGCCCCCTGGGTGGCCGCTGCTGGGCCCAGGCCAGCCTTCCCCAGGCCTTCGGGCTTGGGCCCCCACCCAGGCCCTGGTGCATGCCACACGCCTCAAGGACAGTCCTCCATGACCCGTCTATGTGGGTGTCATCAGCCTTGACTCAAGAGAGGAAGCTCCCGACTGGCCGGGTCAGGCCCCCGAGTTGGGTACCTTCTGTCTAAACCTTGTTTTTCTTCTGCTTCTGGTCTCCTGTCTCCTGGAGAGGAATTCTCCCCAGGGCAGAGACCTGCCTCTAGGGGCTCCTGTGCTCCTGCCGCTGGGGACGAAACACAGCATACAGGGAAAACAGATCCACGCTGGGTGAGCCAACCCCAGGGAGTCTTCCTCTTCCTCCTGGGCCTGGGGGGGATGGTGAGGGCAAGAAAATTCCAGAAGTCTAAGTCAGCTCTACTCAGCCTACACGCCCTCCTGCATTCATGGTCACTGCTAGTCACTGCCCAGCTATCCACCCCGGACATGGACAAGAGGATAGAGCAGCGCAGAGGGGCTCAGAGAGGTACCCCCACCCTTCTGCCTGCTGCAGGGCTCTCGGGGCCCCCAGAGCCAGCATCATCCCCATGAGGCCGAGCCCCGCTTCTCCGTCCAGTCCTGCCACCTGGTGTGGAGTGACTGGCCAGCAGGCAATCCCAGATGCTGGGGTCCCACCAGGGTGGTGCCTGTTCCATCCTGTGTTGTGTTCTCCCCCCAGGACCCTCGATGACCCAAGCAGGGCCTGGGAAGTGCAAGGCCATTTGTAACTGCTGTGGGGGATTTCTGCTCTGAGCTGTGGCGTATGGCGTGGTGGCTGGGGGCGGGGGGGAGTGGTGTCACAGGGCCCCTCAGGGACTGTCAGAGGACTGCTTGACCCTGGGCAAATCGCAGCCTGTGGCTGGGGCTCAGTTCCCCACCGAGAGCACGGTAGGTCAACGCCACGGTTGGGGGGTGGGATGAGTTGGGGAGGGCTCTTTCTGCGCTGACGGAGACCTTGCTGGTGCCCCATAGCTGAGCTCAGGGATCCCGCATCCAATCGTGTGCACATTCTTGGGAGAAAAACCAGATCTTCTGGGTCTGGAATTGCAGAGGGCACACTCCGTCTGGTTTTAGAAGACTCAGAAGCCCCATGAACACTGCCTGTGCCATTTGCAACAAGCCACAGCATAGCGGGGCGTGGCTCAGAGGCCTCCCGGCTCCCAGGCCCACAACCACGGAGGCAGGGGAAGTAGGTGGGGGGTTCTCGCTAGAGTGGCCCCTAAGTGCTTGGTGCTGGACCAGAGCCCTCAGGAGCGTTGGCAATTTGTGCCCTCATCAAGCAACCCTGCGAGGCACATAGTGCAGCCATGTGACAGTTGAGGAGACTGAGGCCTAGAGGAGTCCCTGCTGCAGGGAAGCAGGCCCTAGGTGAAAATGCAGGCCCAAGTCCTCACTTACCTGGACATCCTCTGTGGCACACACACCAGCTTCCTATCCTCAGGGAAAAAGCCAGTGTGATGGGAGCGGGGGGAACCAGAGCAAAGTGCTTCTCTGGGTTGCAAAACCACAAAAGGGGCCATTGCTTCTAATCTGAGCTAATCAAGGCGGCTTCAGGGAGGTGGTGGCACTGGGTTCACCTGGGACCAAACGGCCAGGCCATAAGGAGGCGGAGAGGCAGCCCAGCACAGGCTCTGGAGTCAGAGAGCCTGAAGTTCAAATCCTGCACTGCCTTGGTCCACACGAGCTCCTGGGGCAAGTCCCAAAGTCACCTCCTTGCTGTTCCCTCTTCTGCAAACAGGGGGCCATGTAGGACCCACCTCTTAGGGTTGTTAAGCAAGGACTCGCAGGCAAACCACCAGCCTAGGACTACCAGGACCCAGGTATACACAGAAGCTCAGTAAACATGGCCACGGCTATTATTAGGATTACCGTTATCGTTGTAAAAACCAAGCTCGTTCAGTAGCAAATATTTCTGGCAGCCTTCTCTGCAAACCAACCGTTCACAAAAAGGCGGGGTGGGGTGGGGGTGGGGACTCCCATCTCATGGCCAGCCGGACCCTTGGGCCTGCGGATGTGGTAGGAGGCACCCATGGCCTCTGGAGGATTCCCCCTTCTCAGAGGGTGGGAGAGGCCCCACTGGCTCCCGTGGCATTCTCTCATAGGCCGGGAAGTGACGGCAAAGCGTTTTATAAAGTCACCAAGACGAGGAATCTGAGCCATCCCCTCCCCCAGCTGTCTCAGTGAAATAAATCTTGGCCGGCGGCTGGTGAGAGACCCTATATATTTATGTGACGATCGTGCCTCATGATCACAGGGCTCGAGGTTTCGGCAGGCGGCGTGTGGCAGGGACGCCGGTGGTCCTAGGAGACTCACTATTTTCCAGCTACTTTTATTGTCCATTACATCCCGGCGTTTACAGGGCTCTGCTCCGGGCCCGGCAGGAATACCGCACACGGTGGGGCTGGCAGGCCTTACTACTCCAGGCGCCGTACTGCCCGGGTGTCTGCGGGTCTCATGATACTGCCCAAGTCTCCGTGTGACACAGAGAACCCAAGACGTTCCCGGGGTGCCAGTGGGACAGGACTGGGGATGTGCCCGGAGGCACACATATTCCCACCCCAGCCATTTGCCTGCTTCCAGTCTGCTGTCCCGGGCCGGGGGCCACTGCTAATGCTGTGGGGGCTGGTGGGGGAAACACACACTGGAGTCGCTGCTGGCTCGGGAGGGCTGTGTGCGACATTCTCAGAGATTTTGTGAGACAGTCCGTGTTACTCTGGTTGCTTGAAGTCAAACACAGGAGGAAGATTTACACCATGGAATTTGGCAAATACTACAAGTCTGGGCTTTGGAGAAGTCCCTCCCTCCACCTCTTCCCAGGGAACCGTTTATTAAAGACTTAACAGCACAACCGGGGAGGGGGTGACCTAGTGGGCCACTAGGGGACACATGAACGTCAGAGTCAAGTGTGAATCCTAACTTCCTCAACCACTGGCCGTGTGACCTTAGGTAAGTTATTTCATGCTTTGAGCCTCAGTTTTCTTATCTGTAAAATGGGGACATACCTAAATTCCCAGGGCCATCATGAAGCTCAGAGGACCTTATGGAAAATTCCCTGTGTGAGTTCTGATTTGTATCAGATGCTTAATAAATAACTTTTGTCACCTATTCATTCAACAATCGCTTGTCCCCCTCCCCACCACCCTGGCTCCCATGGGCCAGCACTTACTCTATACCTGGCACTGTCTGAGAGAAAGGGACATATGAATGCCCCAGTGGGTGACAGATATTAAATTCTTCCCATCTGGACAGTTCTTGAATGTCTGCAAAGGGACTGATACCTATACCAGCTTAGGAAGCCATGTGACAACCTTCCGAGGCAGGCGAGCAGCATTTTTGAGATGGGGGCTCAAGGGTGGGCATTCTTTGCCCAAGGCCACTGTCAGGGGGTAGCAAGGTGGGGCTCAGCCCTGAATCCCTACCTCCTGCTCTAGGCCCAGCATGGCACCCATCTCCGAATTCCTAGGCCCGGGTGGACCGGGCCCCTGATAGTGCCAGGCTGACCTCAGAGGCCACACGGAAAGGACAGGAAGACTAGGGGGTGAGGCCAGGTCCTCCAGTCCAGCAACCTGGCTGCTAGTCTTGGTTCCATGGCCTCCTTCCTCCAGGCCCTTCCCTTCTGGGCCCTAGGCTCCCCCTTAAAAGGCCAGGAGGACTCCAGTTGGGATGTTGCTGGCCCCCACAGGCCAGCATCTGTCTCCAGGTTTCCTGGCTTGGCCAAGGAAGAGGCCTCAGGAGTATCAACAGCTCCCATGCTCCAGCTGGCTCCCTGGTAAGCCAGGGCCTTGGGGGTGGGAAGGAGAAGGGGAATGAGATGGGGCAGGACCCCGATCCAGCTGTACTGGGCTGGAGATCTCACCCTGCTGGGCAGAGCTCATAGACCCATTTCACAGATGAGGAGAGTTAAGTTCAGGGGCCTGACCTTAGGCTGGCAGCATCCAGGGCCCATGGCTGGGGTCCCTGGCAGAGATCAGGAAGCCACCAAGCCCCTCAGTTCTGATACCCTCGGGGCCCACAGATGGGATGATCCTGGCCACTCTGGGCTCAACCCAGAGGGGCTGGGGAACCATTCTGCTGAAATAAGAGAGTGAGAAAAATGCAAGCAATTCAGATGATTCAAGTAACCTTTGAAACTAGGAGGTGGGCGGAAGTGGGTGGCATTTCTGGTGGATTTCACCTCACTTCCTAGAAGGATGCGTCACCGGCTTTTGCTTAGTCAGTGCTCACAGGACTGTCAACACAACGGCCCCAGGGTGGCACCTCCTAGCTAACTTTTCCCCAGAGCCATCACAGGCTGGCAGGTGGGCTGTCCACCCATCAAGGGAGGGAATATTCCCATTTCACAGATGGGGAAACTGGGGCCCGGGGTGGGTGGGTGGATGGGCTCAGGGACACACAGTAGGGATCTAAGCCTTCAAACTCCTTTACCAAAAGCTGACTTTTTCTATTTGGGGAGACAGGAAAGGAGAAACCCTCTGGAACTTTAAAAGGGAAAAAAAAAAAAAAAAAAAGGAAGAAAGGAAGAAAGGACTAGTAGGCAAACAGAACTGCAGCAAGGCCCCCAGCCAGCCCAAAGAGGTTTCTGAAACTCTGTGCAGTCTGAATTTTTTTGTGGGCTGAAGGGTCACGGGATTTCCTTTGCAGAAGGCAGAGTTGAAAAAGTCTGACTGAGGGCAAAGGGGGAGGAGGGACGCGTCCACGAGACTAGAAGTCATGAGCTTCAGCCTGGCTGCCCCAGTGACCGGCTGGGTGACCACAGATAAGTCCTTTGTCCTCTCCGGGCCTCAGTTTACCCTTATTTGTCAAGCCTTGTTCTAATGCACTTAAGTGATGTCAGTCTCCTCATCCCTCACGGGACGTTATCATCTGTATTTACAGAAGGGGTAAACTGAGGCATATGACAATCAGGCTCGCTGTGCAGGTGGAAGGGCTGGGATCTGGAGCAAAGTGGTATGGTTCCAGAGCCCGCTCTCCCAACCACAAGGCCCTCTAGCCTGCCGTGTGCTCATCTCCAACGACCATCCCACTTTCAGGGGCTTTGTTTCTGGGGCTCGGCTGCCAGCAGGCCTGTTTCTGGAAACATCGGGCTGTCCTCCACAGTCTCGGCTGCCAGTCTGCACTGCTGTCTTTTCTGTGACCTCTGATTTCTTCTGTTTGCTCGGCAGACTTGAGAGCCACAGCCATCGGCCCACCTCTCTTTGAGCCTCACTGGGTGCTGGGAGTCCGAGCTGGACTGGATGGCCCCACTCTGATGTCCATTTTGGAGTTTTCCATGCAGGTCGGCCTCTGGGACCGCAGGAGGGAGACTGCCATTCAGGCATCCAAGAAAGAGGGAAAAAAACATCTATTCATAGCCAGACAGAGCCCGCTCTGTGGAAACGACGCTACTGACGCGACAGGCAGCCCAGCTGTGTAAGAGATTCCCGAAAAGCCTGACCTGGGAACATCCACGTGGAAGGTTCAAAGGCTTGGGTGGCCACCAAGCTTATAAAATGTGCCTGCAGGCTCAACCGTGAAATTCCTGAGGGAATAAGGTTCTGACCCAAAACCTGTCTTCCAAAACAAAATTCTTGAGACAGCAGACATTTCTTGGCTTAAGCAAGCAGGCTGTGGATCTGTTTCGCCCCATCTCTAGAGCCACGGATACTCATGCCAAGAACAGCCACCGTATCATGTGCTCTTGCCCCAGGCCACACACTGGGCCCCGTACTCGGGTGCACTTGTTCATTCCCACGAGGAATTACTATCTCCATTTTGCAGATCTGGAGACTGAGGCTCAGAGAGGGGCAAGTTTGTTCTGCTGGGTGATAACAGAGGTGGAGGCTGGAAACCGGGTGCCAGCCTGGAGCACAGGACCCCAGCAGAACCTGCGGCGTACGTCCTCGGGACAAGCCCTGGCCAGACACGGAAGTACAGAGAGAGGACTGGGAGAGGGGGGGCGGGTGCATACACTCTTCCCTCCACTGGCCTGGGGAGAATTTTTGCAGAGGGACAGGTGGGGAAGGGTTGGCCCGGCTGCGGTTAAATTAACTCCACCAAGGCTGCGTCGGTCCTGCCCCTTCAAAGACACCCAGATCGATTAACTGGGAATGTTGTGCTGAGCACCCAGAAAATCCCCCATGCTCCGTGCATATCCTCCATGCAGAGCATGGCCATTTGGCACACATGTGGAGTCGCTGCCCTGCTCCTGCTCTGTTTCTGGGAGCAGGAGGAACTCACTTCAGAGTGCATGTCTCACCAGAGCCCTCAGAAAGACCCCAGGGAACCCACCAGTCCACATCCTATATCTCAGAGACAGGAAACTGAGGCCCGGAGCTGAGAAGTGATGCGTCCAAGGACACTCAATCGTCTGTCCACTCAATTTTTCAAACACATACTGGGACCAGCCTCTGTCTTCAATGGGGCTCCTCGCTTAGAGACAGGAGTCCCAAATCGGCACCTGCAACCCAGGGTGATCACTGCTTTGGACGCCCAGGGTGTGGAAACACAGCAAGAGGGATGTGCAAACTGTCTGGCCTGTGTCAGAAAAGGAAGCAGCTCTGAGCAGAGGAGCAGGGGAAGGGCATGCCAGGTGGGGGCGGCAGCAGGTGCAGAGGCCTGAAGGCTGGCATGCCCAGCATCGGTTGTGGGACAGAGAGGGAGGTTCAGTAGCACCGACGAGGGGCAGCAAGCCTCTGCATGTGGGGCTGGTAAGGGCTGCTAAGGCAGACTCCCCTTCCAGTGCTCTTCTGCACACTCTGCCTCCCACAGTGCCAAGCCTGGGCCTAAATTTACTGAACGCATCGTGGGTGGAATCAGAGCTCGAGATGTAGCACCTTTTCTCCCCCAAAACTACCTGCACTGCACTTGACCTCCCCATGCCTGCCCGGTCAGCTCAGGTAACTGTGTTGACCCACGGAAGGAAGGAAATGCCTACACAACCTCCCTCTCAAGGGACTACACAGGGACCATGTCGCAAGAGTGCTATGAAGTTTACATTCCAGGCTCCAAGCCACTTTCTCTTATCTGGCTTGTATTTACTGAGCACCTAGTGTGCGCCAGGCTCTGAGCTAGGCACTGGAGGGGTTCACGAAAGGGCGGTACAACCACTAAGTCACAGCCTCATCTTTCCAGGCTAGAATCACTGCTCAGATTTCACAGGAGGGGAGCTGCAAGACTCAGACGGGCCCTGGGACTGGCTGGAACAAGATCACTGGCTAGGAGGTGTCGGGGCTGGGACGCTAACCCAGAAACGTCTGACCACAGAGCCTTTTTGCCAAAATAGATAAGGGTCCCTGGAGGAAAAGAAGAGCCTAGATCCTTCCGTCCTGCCACACAGGCAAGCAGCCGTTTATCCACAGAGCAGGCTCTCTGTGCTGGTGGTACTATCCAGAACGGTGGGGCCCTGGCATTCCGGGAGAGGCCCCACTCCAGGCAGGAGTGCAGACAGGGTTGGTGGCCGGTGCCGAGCCCTGAGGGGCTCTCGGCTCTGCGGGGTCCTAGCTGGGGCCACCAAAAGACTAAATGCTGATGGCATGTCTTTCAAGAGGCTCAAGTGGGCTGAGCCACTCATCTTTGGCCCCTGCATTAAAGGATATAAACAAGTGTAGGGCACAGAGCGCAGACTTGGAGTCAGAGCACAGGGTGGCTAGGTCACCTCCCGAGTTACACGACCTGGCCCTGGCTGTGGTGCCGGCTCTCCCTCCCTGGACCTGGGTCCTTGTGTGTACCTGTCTCCTCCGGCAGGAATGTCAGTGGGGACCCTGGGGCCCAGCAATCACAGGAAGTCATGACAGTCCCTCTTGGGAACCCTGTTTTAATGCAAACAGCTGCCAAAGCTTCAAAGCGGTGCCCGCTGCAGACAGGCCTTCCTCCTCCTCCCACCCTCAGGCTGCTGTCCCGGTGTCCCCGCAAAACTCAGGTCTACCTGGAACCTGGGACTGTGGCCTTATTTGGGAATCAGCTCTTTGCAGATATAATCAAGTGAAGAGGACATCATGCAGATTCGGGTGACCCGAGTCTAAGGACTGGGGTCTTCATAAGCGGAGAGACATGCAGGGAGAAGGCCTTGTGATGGCAGAGACTGGAGTCCTGCGTCTACAAACAGAAGGACGCCAAGCCTTGCCCGCCACCGCCAGAAGCGAGGAGAGAGGCGCGAATCACGCCTTCCCTCGGAGCCTCCAGAAGGAACTGAACCTTGATTTTAGACTTCTAGCTCCAGGACCATGAGAGAGTAAACCGCAGTTGTTGTAAGCCGTCCAGTTTGTGGAAATGAACATGAACATGCTCCTGCCCCACCTCCCGCGCGGCCGGCGTGCACAGCCCGCCAGTGTCCCGGGGTCCCCCGGCGCTGTGGTCTTCATGGAAGGCTTCAGGCTCAACTTGGGCTTCTCCTGCTGCAGAGGAAGTAAACCAGTGGTTCCCAGGTCTGGGGATTTCACAGGCCTATAACGTTTCCCCTACATTCCAAAGATGGACGGAAGGCTGCCAACTTTTTCTGGCATCTACAGGAAAACTTCCATCTACTGTCACCATCCTGCATAAAAGAGGACCCCTGACGTAAGAAAGTAGCTGATGCCAGGCCCGTCCTTCAATTTTCTCATTTCGCAATGGGTGGGTGAGAGTCTCATGCAGCCCTGGGCCTGGCCTGGATCTTGCATTCGGGAACCAGCAAACTCAAGCCACGGGGCCCTGCTGGGGGATATGTTGTTGTTACTGTTTTTTCCCTCTGAAGCGGCCGAGAAGTGAAGCCTGTCTCCCCTGTGCTCCTACGTCCACAAAAAAGGTTTTCTCCCTCTCAGCAATCTGTCCAGTCTCTTCTAGTTAACCCGTGGGTAATTCCAGCAAATCCCCTCTGAGGACTGGGTGATCTCCCCGCCCCGGGAGGACGCCTTCCAGGCCAGTCACTGAGGGAGGGTCACCAGGAAAAGAAAATATAAGGGAAAAGCAGGGCAGGGCGATGGAGAAGCACAGACTCTTGAGAAGGAAACCGCACCGTGAAATGACTCGATGTACAGACATCACGGGCCGGGGGGCTCCAGCTTTCTTCAAAGACGCATCGTAAACCCACGCCCGGTCTCGGAGGCAACGGCCAGATGCCAGGCGCTCAAGAGGCACACGAAACATCTGGCCCTGGAAGCCTGGTGACCCACTGGAAGCCCGTCACCCTGGGCTTCGTGAAGGTCACCCCCGTGTGGCCCCTATGTCTGCCACGTGGTACCCAGTGAGGTGCGCTGGGAGAGCCGTTCAGGGGTAGAACTCGGCCTGAGGGTAAGGGAGGCTCCTTTTCCAGTAACTCAGGAGTGCAATCCCCCCTCAGAGGAAGCCCTAGATGATGGAGAAACTTCTGCCTGGAGCGCCAGGGCTAACAGCCGCTCTGGGGAGGCCTCGCCAGGACAGTCTCGGGCACCGAGCAGCCAACCTCAGACAGACGATAAGGTCTGATGCTGTCGCTTTCCAGGCCGGAGTCCATCTCTCCCTCCCTTCCACTCTGTACGCCTGGGCCAGGGGCAGGGTGGGCCCCAGTTCTCAGGAAGCCAGGAAACACACTCTTTTCTGGGCGAAAGGCCCAGATTCCTTGAGCAGTCACAGGACACGCTTTTTCAGAGCCGATCCAAAGCCACAGGCGCAGACTAGAAGTTTCTTCGGGCAGTATGAACCTTCGGGGACACAGACAGGCGCACCTGGTGTTCTGGGCTGAGAGCCGGTCCTTGACCGAGGCCCCTGCCGGCACTGGACGGGCCCGGGGCTCTGCATGCTGCCTCGGTTTCCCCTTCTCCCCATAATCAGTCATCAAACATGTCTTGAAAGGCTCGCGGAGCTGAGTACTGTCTGAGGTACACAGCAGAGGAGGTCCTACCTGCCCCAGAGCTGTCGAGAGGTGGACACAGACACTGGAGAGCACTAAATGCTCGGGGGTGGGGGGGAATGGAGCTGAGCAGGCTAAGCAGATAAGGGGATCCAGCTTCCCATGGTCACGGCGACCATGAGCTCAGCTATGTATCAAACTGCTTGGTACACATTTGGCACTTGGGGAATTCGAGTCCTCCTGTCCCACTGCACAGGGGCAGAAACCGAAGCCAGAAAGAGATGGGCTGGGGTGGCCACACAAGGACTGAGTGGGTTTGGGGCCCGATCTAGCCTGTTTCCCGGGGAACCAAGGGGCTACCCCCCTCCACGCCCATCAACCCTGGCAGACTCCCTTTTTCTTTTTCTTTTTTTTTTTTTAAGATTTTATTTATTTGACAGATGGAGATTACAAGTAGGCAGAGAGGCAGGCAGAGAGAGAGGGGGAAGCAGGCTCCCTGCTGAGCAGAGATCCCAATGCGATGTGGGGCTTGATCTCAGGACCCCGGGATCATGACCTGAGCCGAAGGCAGAGGCTTTAACCCACTGAGCCACCCAGGCGCCCCCTCCCTACTTTTTCTACATGGGAAAGCTCTGCCTCCAACATCATGACCCTGATTACGAGTCCTAGCCACCTGCTCTCCAGCCAGCCGGTACTGGCCTTCCTGCATTTGAATTTGGGCTCCTTCCCTTACTTGCTGGGAAACTCTGGCCAGGTTTCATGCATCTCTCTGAACTTCACTTTTGTGGCCTGAACATGGGGAGAAGACCTACCTAAAGGCTTGCTTGTTCAATGAGCTGGTGTAGGCCAAGTGCCCAGCACACAGGAGGCACCTCCACCCCCATCTCAGCCCAGCACTGAGTGGGGGGTGCTCTTTCAGAGGGATTGGCCCTGGGGTGGAACCCGGAGCGCAGACTTGGTCCAGGCAGGCTACCTCCAGCCCTGGGGGAGCTTAGCGTCTAGAAGGCAAGGCCAGTCCGAGGGAGTGGAAGGTCACACACATGGGCAGACCGACCAAGGCTTCTCTGTCTTGGCCACAATCCTCACTTCTCTGAATCTCAGTCTCCCCAGCTGAAATATGGGTTCTGGTGATGATAAAAATGAGACCCTAGATCCATGAAGTCACCCAGCCAGCATGGGACCCGTTTATCTCCTTACCCTCATCCATCCATTCAACATAAAAATATTCGGGGTATGTCCCCAGGAGGTGCTAGGCCCTGTGGTGAGCAGGGGGCTGAGTCCCTTAATGGTGGGCAGAACCCCACCTGCTTTGGAACCACCTGCCTCTATGGGAGGGTGCACAGCAGGTTCGCCCAGGGCTAGCCTGGGCTCATCCTCCTGGGAATCTTGCCTCCGTGGAAAACCTGGCCTGGACAGATCCTGGGAACAGCCAGCTTCTCCACTGGGTGCACCTATGGCACTACACTGTGGCACACTGAACCCGGGGCAGTGAGCCCCCCTCCCAGCATGGCTAATGTCAGCTGCCAGACAGGCCGACTCCCGATGGGTGGGGGAAAGCTCTGCTGCCAGCTCACCCCCCAACACACACAATGTGCCACAGACATCCATCAAAACTCAGAGGTGGTCACTTTCACGGCTGTGCCTCTGACTTCACCAGATCAATCCATCAATCAATCGATCAAGGGAGAATCAGAACTCAATCACAGTGACAACACGATTCAATCCCTGGGAAGCACGTTAGAACCAGGGCCCCTGCATATTAGTGAGGTGGCCTGGAAATCGGGGGAGGAAGGTGTCTGGCGACAGACACCTTGAGCGGGCCAGGCCCTTGCAGATGCCCTCCCGTAACTCCGACTTCGCTCATCCCCAGCAATCGAAACAGCTTCTCCGACAGGGAGGGCAGAAACAACAAGAAGTCAGATCTGGGGAACATCACACACCCACGGCACCTTTCCCCCTTCCCAAAGCAGCGCTGCACACTTTACATATTTTACCATTTATTCTCACGTTGTCTCCAGCAAGTCGCAGGTGCTGGCCTTGCTCTTCACAAGAAAGCTGTGAGAGGCTGGGGTTCAGAGGTGAGGGGCCTCCCGCCAGACACACAGCAGGAAGGGCAGGGATGGGGTGGGAGAGCTGGGAGTGTAGAGCTAAAGGCCCTCCTGGTGGAACTGTGGCCTCCGTGTGACCCATCCACACTGGCGCCCCTTCCCCAGCCTCCTGGTCTCACCACCACCCTCACCAGACCATTTTCCACACATGCCACCAGAAACACGGCCCCTCCTGTATCAGCCTTCAAAGCCTCTGGATCAAGTCATCACTCCAGAGCTCAGCATCCAAGGCCGCCTTGCCTGCCTGACCCTGATCCCAGGTGACACCTGTCACTGACCACATTGGCCCCAGAGAACCTCTCTCACTGTCTTCCTAACACCTGCTTCTTGCTTCCCAGCGTTCCACCCAGCCCGCCCTCTCCACCAGGCTCTCCCCTGCAGATCCTTACTGGCACCAACGCGGGGGCTTCCAGGGGAGATGGATCTGGGTCCAAAGCATTGCTGTGTGACCCCGGATAAGTCACTTCACTTCTCTGAGCCTGGGATTCACTTACAAAATGGAGCTGTTTCAAGGAGAAGCCTAGCTCATGCTAGCACGTGTAAACCCCTGATGGACACGGATGAAAAAGCACTCACGGCAACAAGACGAGGAGCTGTTCTTAAAAAGACAGGGGGTAATTCTATACAACCAACAACCCTGTTGAGAGAACCGGCATTGCTGAAGGAGGTACTGGGCATGGGGTGGGGAGCCTTCAGCCCTGGCGAGGTGGAAGGTCTAGACTCAGGACTTTCCCCCTGGAACACACCCGGGTGACCGCGCCACTGCTTTGGGATTCTCCTCGCTTTCCCTCCTGCTGTTAGGCCAACCCTGTGGCTTCTGTGGGCCTTGGCCTCACCCCGAAGCCAGGTATCGAGGGCCCACCAAGGAGACTCAAAGGGCAGAGAGCTCATGGTCCCTCCCTTACCGATGAGGACGGAGAGACTGGGCCCACCCCACGCCACCCCTCCAGCCACCCATCAGGAAATCATCCCGACATCCTGACGCAGTTCAAGCCAAGGCAGAAACAGTCTTTCTAACCTGCAGCCCCAACTTCTTTGCTCCCTGACACAGGGGTCTACAGGTAGGATCCCAGATTGCCAACCCCAGGCCCCATCTCCTGGGTGGTCCACTCTCCTCCGAGAGGGGCCAGGCACTTCCCGCCTGGGAATGTGAGCAGGAAGCAGGGCTGGACCCGCCCCACGGCCCCTTTCCTCTGGGGCCCAGGCCCTTCAGACCCAGGGAACCGTCCATTTGCAAGAGTTTCGTTTTGCTCTCTTTTTCTCTCCTTTCCCCTCTAAGTACAACTGCGTGGTGGCTGCTCTTGCCTCCGTCCCCAAGGCAGTTCCAAAGGGCCCATCTCGTCCTTGCAGAAGTGATGGTGGTAATTCTGTTAATGGGAAGCAAGACGGATGGTCCACGGTGCCCGAAGTGCAGGAGGCAAGCCGAATCGGGCCGCCCCCGGGGGAGAAGGAAAGCTTGCCAGAACACACCCTCCTTTGGGGCCTTATTAGGTCTTGAAAGAGCTGCCGCGCGCGCTAAAACCTGCTTTTGCCAGCAGAAGCCTCATTTTACAAATATACAACAACAAAAAAACCCGTAAATGGGAAGAAAACCCTGAAGATTAGGCTCCCCTTGCTACTGCGAGGCGGCATGCCCGCTCAGAGCTGAGGTCTTTAGCCTCGTCGACTCTGGGCTTAAATAAATAGGTCTGATCGCCAGCTCCCCATTTTGTGAAGACAGAACAGGCGGTTTCCTTGCTGTTTAAGGACTGTTTGCTAATGGTGGGATGGGACAGCTCTGGAAACGTTTTCCTTGAAAGGGCTTGTCTGCACCCTCCCCTGTCCCACCATGTCAGGAAACCCTAGCACCCTGGTGTCAGACCCAGCTCCCTTCCCCAGCCCCATGACCACAGGCCCTCATGACCTAATAGAGTTTCTTTGGTCTTCTGCCCTGAGAATCGGCATCTCAAAAGCGATGTCACTGAGGGAAGGGTGTCCATTTCCAAAATTACACAAAGGGCTCACCCCCTCCAATCTGGAGTCGAGCCACTGAAGTGCTCTTTGGGCTTCTGTTGGTCCAAGTACAAAATGAGGGCGGAGGGTGAAGCCGGCCTGAGACAGCGGTGGTTGATGACAGGTTGTCTGGGGCTGTGTGACTTGCCAGCTGGGGAACTTTCTGGGCCTCGGCGTCCTCACCCCTACGACTGAGCTAACCCTACCCCCTCACAGCCCTGGAGCAAAGGCTTCCTGGCCAGTCTGCACATTCCTTTCGCCTATACCCTCCTGCGGCGCCCAGCACGGCCCAGACACACAGGAGGGGCCTTGCTGAGCCTCTGCTCCTCTGAGAAGAACACGTGGCTTCTTTTCATGCCTGGAAACACAAAGACACCCACCCACACTGGAACAGAATGGTTTAGGGGGTGTGTGCGCTCTGGGAGCCCAAGGTCCAGGTTCGAACCCTGGCTCAGCCGCAGACCTACTGTGTGCCCTTGCGCCACCAACTTCGCTCAGCCTCCCTTTCCTTGTCTGTAAAATGGGACTAAAAACTTGTCTCCCAGGGTCACCAGGAGGAGTTGGCACAAGAATACGTGGCCAGGACCTGCCCAGGTCAGCGCTGGTAACTAGCAGCCCTGAGACGGAGTGGTTCAAGGTCTTAGGAGAACCCGAGGGAAGAGTCCCACGTTCTCAAAGATAGTTGAGGCAAAGCAGGTCTGAGAGGCCATCCCAGCCCCCCTGAGGGGCTGGGATCTAGAACAATAGACAACATGTGAAATCTCAGGAGGCCATGGGAGTACCACCCCATGAGAGAACCCCCATCTCAACCCCCCTGCGTCTGTCTCCCACGCTTGGACCAGCGACGCGGGACGTACTTTACTCCCGTCTTCTTTATGCCGGCTCTCCCCAGCCAGAAGGCCAGCTCTGTTTTGTCTCTTCTGTTCGTCATGCCTCTTAGAACCGTGCCTGGCTTTGTTGGCTCAATGAATGACCGCACAAAATGAGCAAGGGAAGAGTCCCAGAGGGGCAGCTCTGGGCTGAGTGACTGCTAATGTCCCAGCGTGGAGAGGATCCCCGGAGTGTCACAGGTGTCCCCAAGCTGCCGTCCTAACCCTACGCGGTGTCCTTAATTGTTTGGTACAGTAACAGTGACCTCTTGTTGAATGGCGGCTATGCCGGTGCCTACCTCGCTGGGTCGTGAAAACCACCCCAGGGACAGGAACTGAGACGTGCCCCTGGCTTTGCAAGTGAGAAAACTGAGGCCCCCCAGCGGGAAGCAACAAGCCAAGGGGGATGGCAAGCAGAAGGCAGAGGCCTGGCTGGCATGCAGGGTGGCTGGGTTAACCCACCGCCTCCCCCCGCCCCCCGTATCTTGGCCTGAGACTGGTCTGGGGCAGGGGGAGCTGCAGCTAGAGCCTCAGGACCTGCTCCCTGCCAAGGAGGGGTTGACAAGCAGCGGCGGCCGCAGTCTGGCTCCTGTCCCGTCCCCACGCAAGGGCAATGGAGAGTGGAGGCACAAGACTCAGCCAGGCGGGGCCCCAGGCCTGGGTTCAAACCTCAGTTTCCAAACCACGTGGTTTATGGCTTCGGACTGGTGGCTTCCATCTCCGAACCTCAGTTATCCTCCTCTGAAAAATGGGGCCAGCCCAAAGTTATTGTGGGGATTGACTATGGCAACACAGATAAAATACTTGGCCACATCGCTGGCACACAGTAGGTGCTAAGTCATAAGCAAGAGTGAACTTTCCTGAGCCTCCCTCATTCGCGTAGCCAGATGTCCACATCCTGTGGCCGCCGGCCCCAGCCCCTTTTCAGGGCGAGAGGCAGTGCGGGAAGCCGGTGGAATCTGAGCTCTCTGCCCGCTCTGGTCCTTCGGGCATCACCTGCTTGGCGTTCTTCCCGAGCGAGTGGGTCAGCAAGCTCATCATCTGATTTCTGACCCTTGTCACACGTCACGCAAGGACAAGAAGTCGGAAGGGATGGGTTCGTCGACGCAGTAGCACTGGGCAACTACTCGACGAATGCTATGAGGGGGGCATTTCCAGCGAGACCCACGTCCATGGTGTGTCCTTGGCACGAGAGGCCCGGGGTGAGGCGGGAGACCAGCCGGCCAACCATAGCACTCACAGCCCAGCTGGTGGTCTGCAGAGAGTACCTCATGGTGGAACTTCTCCCCCAAGTAAAATCTGGCCCCAAGCTCTGTGCAGTGTGCTCACCGGGAAGAGGAGGCTATGGCCCTCCATCAGGGCCAGCTTCATGGGCACGTGACCAGCACAGTTCCGTCTCCCCCTGCCCTGCCCTCCGGAGGCTGCTTGGGGCTTCATGCTCTGTGTCCACTGTCTTAAAGTCTTCATCCTGGAATTTGTGCGGGCTAAGTGAAGCCTGGGTGGGACGATGGGGCCTGAGCTCACGGGTAGCCCTGCTCCTGACCCCCGTCCCCAGTGACCTCTGCCATCCTCCAACCTTGGCAGAGGCCTGGGTGCCGTCACGGGGGCAGGTGAGTGTCCCTGGGCCCAAAGAAGCATGGCATTCAGTCACTAAGGAAAGCCACCATGGCAGGTAGGAAGAGATGATGAAGGAAAAAGCTTTTTTTTGGCTTTTTAAAACAAGGGGCCTGCATTTTCACTTTGTGCTGGGCCACGCAAATCACCTAGCAGGCCCTACCTTCCATTTATATGTCCTTCTGACCCCCAGCTCCTGTCCCAGCGGCCCCAGGGGGACATCCATGCAGCCTGACACAGTCACTGGCCGAAGAGCTTCTCAGAGCTCAGCTCTGCCCTCACCCCTGTCCCTGGACCTTCTTTTTTGCAGCTGAACCGTTGGTCACTTATTGTCATCTCGTGGACCAGGCCCTTTTCTGGTGCTGGGGATGTGCCAATGAGCAGGACACTGAGCAGTGATGAAACGGGCAGGACCGATGGTGGAGGCACAGCCAGTGGGAGGAGACTGACCCAGCAGAGCCTCTGGGAGGCCGTGGAAGGAATGGCTCCTGCATGGAGGGACTAGGCTCTGGGAGTTGGCAGGCGCCTCTCATCTGTAAGGTAGAGACAGGGGGGCTTCTTCACAGGACTGTCAGAGGCTGGGAGGTGTCTCAGCTCTGCAGGGCAGGGAGAGGGGAAGGCGTATGCAAAGGCCAGGGCCCAGGGCACTAACTTGGGGACAGTCTGCAGACAGCTCCCGCACGACCATAAAACCAGCAGCAAGCAGAATGGCCAAGGGGCAGAAGTGCTAGGTCCAGGGCCCCCACTGTGTGCCAGGCATGGGGCCTGGTGGCTCTGCAGGGGGTGCACGATCGCCCCTCCTGGGTTACAGATTTGTTCCTGTGGCTTCTAGCCCTGCCCGACATTCCACAGACGTTGCCTTTTTTCCTGTGATTTAGAAATCCAGTTAGCACCAGGTGGTCGCGGCAGCTTTTCGGACAGGTCTGGTCACAGATGGAGCAGAATCCACAATGAATACGAGCTTAGCCGACCCGGGGTGCACCCAGGGCCACCCCAGCTGTAGGGTCTAGGGCAGATCTGACCTGCGCTGGGCCTCAGTGTCCCTTCTGTCACTTGGGATTACTAAGAGTCTCATCCTCGCAGGGTGGCTGTGAGGCCTAGATGAAATGACATCGGTGAAGGGCACGGCTTGCAGCAGGTGCTCAATAAATGCTGGCTACTGCTGTCGTCCCGAAACCCCAAAACCTCACACCCCAAACTTGAGCGTTGCGTGCCACTTCCCAGGATCGCGGGGGTCTGCTCCCTCCCTTCTAGCATCTGCCCCGACTCTGCTCCAAGACTCTCTCCCCCCATTGTCATGGCGCATCAGTCCATAAATATTTAAACAACATGTCATCAGATGATTATAACATATGATCTACAGCACTGATGTGCTGCAGTTCTGCACATTTGGGCTTCGTTTTCAGAATATCGAGACATAAAATATTTATGTATTTAGCCAACCACGAGATCTCACATTCTGTCTCAAATTGCTGGGTGGCGGCAAGATGTGGAGCTGAGACGCAATGTGTGAAGGGGATGCCTTGTTCTCACGTCGGTTCCTGGGGCATCTGGATTGTTTCTGGTTCATTCGAGGACCTGTGAACGGTGGCTGGCTGGGTCTGCCACAGAAAGCAGAGGGCCAGGACCAAGAGACACCATCAAAATGCAATGAGAGTTCAAAGCACAAGGCACCGAGTCATTTTCATTCGGCACCTCCACGGGCCTGTGCATAGTAGGTGCTCAGTAAATGTCCACGGGGAGATGAATGCACCTGTTGCCCACAGCGTCACCCGGCGGGCCGGCACCCAGCGGGGCTTCAGTCCTATCTGCTCTTCAGTATCATCCTATCCCCGGTGTCCAGCACCGGTCCAGGCACAGAGTAGGACCCAGCAAATGTTGCCAATGAGCAGCAGTGGGAGGAATAAATGCATGACCAGATAAATCACTTAATTAGCTAATAAACTAATGAGGGATAATGACTCCCTGTCTGCTGGTCCGGATTACACAGTGTGAGACCTTCCTCCTGAGAAATAAAGGCTCTCCAGTAACCCATAGTGGATAGGCAAAGGGGTTTTTCTGGGTAATTAAATATCTCGATTGCTAACATTAGCACATCACAGTGACCATATGTCCCAGAATTTTCAGCACTGTGCAATTTCAAAGATGTCACCCCATAAGCCATTCGAGCGTCGAGAAACTTCTTATGGACTGGCCACCAAACAGCAACTTCCAAACAGCCTCTCCTGTCCCCAAGTGCCACTAAAATGCTTTTTCAGACCACTGCCCTTTGGAGAGTTTGGAAATTGTGGTCTTCACATGCCTAACCGACAGACGGGTGATATCTGAAGGCCGGGGATGTCATAAAAGCATGTGCAAACAAAAATTGTCAGCTTGGAGTAGAAGTATTTTCTTTGCACAGTTCCCAAATGCTGTGCTGTCACCGTCAAGAGTGGGCAGCCCTCACCCTTGTCCCCAGGCTCTGCATAGACAAAAATCCAGTCCTCATTTCCTCCTGGATGAGCTGAGAAGGCTGGCAATTAAAATAAACACAAAAGGCTCTGAGAAGTCCTGGGGGAGATGAACAAAGGAAATGTACACACACTGACTCAGGCACACCAAGTCCACACTTTAGATCCTGGTGTAACTAAAGCCGGCTGGACTCCGCGGGACCCGCCAAACCTATGGGTGGGCTCCCAGTCTGTCTGCCATGTAGTCCCCAGTGGTCCTGCCATCTGGGCACCCAGCCTGGTAGCCCGCCAAGGCCACACCAGCTAGGCAATCCCTTCCCCTTTCAACCCACAACTCCCCATTCTCTCGGCTGGGTAGACTCTGGAGTTGCTTGGGAGAGTTAAACACCTCCCTTTCCCTAAGCAACCCTCAAAAGACAAGCCCTCTTAAAAAAAAAAAAAAAAGTATACTCGATAGAAAATGCAGCTTGAAGACACGTAGCCATCCATTCCAAACCAAAGCCACTCCTATACAGGCATCAGGAGCCCCATCAGCAGGAAAGGAGCAAAGGAAGAGATCCTGATAATGTTGGGAGGTACAGCCCTTCTCTAAGCCTAGGCCCCTTTATCTAAGAAACCTTCTTTGCACAGCAGTGGCTCAGTGGGCACAACTCAGCCCTTCACTGCCCACTGGGAGAAGCAATGTTTGCTAACAGATTCAACAAGTCCACATAGACATTCTTCAAGCATCCTTCCACTTGCCCACTTGAAACTTCCCGTTCATTCTATAAATATTAACTGAGCACCTACTATGTGCCAGGCACCATCCTGGGCCACCGAGAACCCAGTGGTAGTCCACAGACCAAGTCTTATCCTCACAAAGCTTACATTCTAGTCCGAGAGAGGGATAACAAACATACAGAATCCAGAAAGGGTAAGGGTCCTGAAGGTAAATAAGGCCAAGTCAGGGAATGGAGACTGAAGGAGTGAGGGGTTCATTTCAACAGGGTGGGGACAACAGGATCTCTTTGGAGAAGTGACTTTTGTGGTGTCCTGAATGAGGGCTGGGGGCAAGTCATGGGAACACTGGGGGAAAAAGGATTTCAGGAAGAGAGGACAGAGGGGAGCATAAGCTTATCAGGTCTGAGGAAAAGGAAGGAGATGCCAGGGCTGGAGCAGAGTAAGCAAGAGAAAGACTGTTAAGAAGTGAGAGCAGAGGTAGCAAGAATGTTCCTTGTTTTCGCAAGAATGACCAAATCTCCCCCCGATCCCCAGAGGCCTGGGCAGCCTCTTCTCCCACCATTTGCTCCCTGGTACGTGCTGTTCCTTCCAGCTGCCTGGGAGGCCCTCTCCTAGGCCCTGCGCCTGGGCACCAACTCCCAGCCCATAGGACAGGCGTTTCCAGATGGCAGCCTCCGTCTTCCGACTCTACAGACCAGACCTCGGTGCTGTGACAATTAACTAAGCGCCACACATCCTCGATTCTCTGTTTCTGTTTTGTTCGGGGGTAACGACACCCGCCTCAGAGAACTGCCGGGAGGAGGAAGGGAGCTAAGCCGTGTGAAGGGTTAGAACGGAACATAATATAGGGTTAGTCCCCGTACAAAGAACCCACGGAAGGGATCAACAGCTGAGAAAGTGACAGAAGTTCCTGGCTTCCCCCTGCTGGGGGGCTGCCCAGAGCCTAGGACCCCAGTCTCACTCCCAACTCCCCTCCCACAGCCCCACCCCCTCCCCCACCCCCACCCCCACCCTGGGGTCCACCGGCCCTCCGCCCCAGCGCTCTCAGACTTCCAGGCCTTCCCGCACCCAGCGGATTGGGTAGACGGCGTGTTTCCCTCGAGGCCCGCACGGAGGCCCTTCCTCCCAGGAAAGCAGCACACCTGCTTCCCCGGGAGTGAGCCAGGGACATGTCACCTGCAGGCACCCCCAGGGGTGTGTGACACAAGCCCTGTCCTCCTCCCCAGGTGGTTAGAGGGCTGTGGGGTGGGGACATGAGAGGGGCTCCGGGCCAGCTCCCAGAATAACACTGACCCACGTCGGGAGCTATTTCTCCAAGGAGTGCGTGGACGGACGGCCGCGTGTGGCTAATCAGGGAGCCCGCTCCACCCACGCGACAGTGACCGGGTCTGTGTTTCTGCCTCAGACCAGAGCCTTGGCCTGACAGGTGGGAAAGCATCCTGGTCAGCCACACCCCTAGAAACTGCTTACAGACTCCCTGGGCCTCAGTCTCCCCATCTGTAAAATGAGAGGCTTTCATACCTATATTTTTAAGCATCAGAACCTTGTAAAAAATTTTTTTTCCATGTGACATAAAATTAACCCGTTTAAAGTGAATGATTTGGTGGCATTTGGCGCATTCACCACCTCTCTGGGTCCGAAACATTTTCATCACGCAAAAGAAAACCCCGTACCCACTGAGCGGTGGCTCCTTGTGCCTCCTCCCTCAGCCCCAGAGAACCGCCAACCTGCTTTCTGTCTCCACAGACGTCTAGATTATGGATATTTCATACAAGAATCTTTTTTTTTTAAAGATTTTATTTATTTGACAGAGATCACAAGTAGGCAGAGAGGCAGGCAGAGAGAGAGGAGGAAGCAGGCTCCCCACCGAGCAGAGAGCCCGATGCGGGACTCGATCCCAGGACCCTGAGATCATGACCTGAGCTGAAGGCAGAGGCTTTTACCCACTGAGCCACCCAGGCGTCCCCAAGAATCTTTTCTTAAAATGACTCCTCCTTCTAGAAAACACATAACAGGGTGGGAAAGGTTAGGGCTGCCCTGTCCCCAGCTAGCGTCCCTCACCCTCTGTGACCTTTCAGGGAAGGCTCTTATCCGAGACCCCTTTCTTTTGACAATTCTAGTCCTAAAGTTGGGTTTCTAAGGCAAATCACCGCCCTCCCCCCCCCACCGGCCCAGTGTCCAAGAATCCAGGGCCTTGAGCCGGGGCTACTGGCCCATTTTCCAGGTGAGGGAGTAGAGGTGCTAGATTCAAGAGGTACTGGATCCAGTGGCTCCACAGACCACTGAGGCTCACCCCTTATCGCACGCACCGGAGGCGGGGGGATGTCAGGTGTGAAGAGCTGGACAGAAGCCCACAGAAGCGTCCTCTGGAAGGGTGGCCACTTCCGTGGGCCCTGACCTCTCCCTCAGGGACAACAAGCCAGCCCCACACAAACTCGCAGGGACGCCCCCAGGCCCTTGAGGAGGACTCCTGCCCCCAGGCCCAGGTCTGTGACAGCCGCTCCTGTCAGCACAGACCTCTGATGGGCCCCCCGCCACCCCCCAACGCTGTGTAAATAATTAAAAAACATCTGCCTTGCTTAATGACACACTGTGGCTGACACTGCTCTCGGGGCCCCCCGAGACCCTCCAATTCCAAAAGAACGCATCAAAACCTTCGAAGGCTCCCTTTCCGAGCGTCGTGGGGGAGCACAAAATGCTTACTTCTGAACGTTTCCCTGAGCCGCCCAGAGCACCCTGATTTGTGTCCCACCTCGTTTTACCGAACTGCCATGTCTCCTCCCGGCTATTTTGAGGGTCATGACCATAGGGCCAGGCTTCAGTGGCACCTGGGAGAGATCCCAATGCTGCTTGCGGCCTGATTTAGGGCCTCGAGATGCAGGGGCGCTGAAAATGCTCTCGACAGGGAAGCAGCCTCCCGGCCCGGTGACCCTGGGCAGGTCCTTAATAACCACATAATTTCTTTGCCTCCCATAAAATCCCAGGCAGCGAGCATCAAGCATTTCTGGGGAGACACCCGTGTGCGGAGGGCTTTACACCCATTATTTCCTGTCGTTCTTCCCTCAGCCTTTGGAGGTCATAATGTCTGTTTCCCAGATGGGGACACTGAGGCTCGAGGAGGCAAATGACTTGCTCTGGGATGCCTCCACCTCACTCCACTCGGTGCCAAAACTCTAGTTCTTGATGTGATTGTGGGTTGGCACCCTCCCCTCCTTGGGCCTCAGTTTCCATTCTGTAAAATGGGCGTGTGGCTCTTCTGGATGGTGAGCCTACTGGATTTCTCGGGGGTAGCACCGAAGGTCATTTGCAGGGTACCCGATGCCCCTTTGCAAATCTCTTCCCGACAACTCCCAGTTGTCAAAGACTTTGGGGACAACAAGGAACAAGAGAGGGCTGGCCTTGGGGAGAGGGGTCATGGACAAATTCTGACTCTGCTGCTCACCTGCAGCGAGGGGTTTGTCCCATTTCCTCAACTACAACTTGGGGGCTTTGAGGAGTTCTCCTCTAAGGGAGACTTGGGCTTTGGGGAGGTTTCCTCTAAGGCGCCAGCTCCGTTCTCCAAGGTCAAGCACTGCCCCTCCCCCAGCACAATTTTGAAGTGTGAGACTTAAACAACTCAAGGAAATGCAGCCCGACTGGCTCTCAATGGCAGCTTCCCTCCCTCTTCCCTCGCAGAAATTCCTTCACACTCTATGGAATTCCTACATAAAGCCCCTTTTTCTTTTCTATGAGGTCACCATCACGCAGATGTCGAAGAGAAAGGAAGAAAGGCTCCATGTGGATCAAGGTCCTTGGAACTGAATGCATTTCAGATCCCCGCTGCACTTTTCAGTTCTGCAGGCCCCTCACTCATCTTGTCCCCCAGAGCCCAGCCGAAGCTGCCCACTGGGTTTGGGGTGCGGTGATCCCGCTGGTGGATGCCAAGAGGCCTGGCCAGAAGACTGGGCCTTTGCCACTAGACCACCGGAGCAGTCGTCTGTGGAAAAATCCAGAGTTGGAGACAACACAGCAGAGGCTGTGTATGTGGGTCTGTTTCCACACAGGCGAGTCTGTTAGAGGGACAGATGTCAAAATGCTAGATCACACACCACGGTCAAGTTCCCAAATTGAACGTCATAGGAAGTTACACCATCAACCGATTTGCCCCAATGCCCTGTCCTGTCTGGAAGCAGAGTCTGAGGAGGCTGTTGCTTTAATTCAGTTTGGGCCAAAGAAGGGGCTGTGAGCCTATCACCCAGCTCAGACAGGAATGGGTGAAGCCGCTGACTGACCTGATTTTTTCTTTTTAAAATAAAAACATTTTGGGGGCACCAGGCTGGCTCAGTCGGTGGGGCATCTGACTCTTGATCTCGGGGTCATGAGTTCGAGCCCCATAGTGGGCAATGGGCTCACTTTAAATAAATAAATAAATAAATAAATAAATGGCTAAAAAGATACATATATAAAATAAAAAACCATTTCCCCGAAGACCATCTTGTCACTACCCGAGTCAGATATAAAATGGCCAAATACCAAAAAATCCACTGAGGATCTTTGGCGAATCCTGGCCATCTACCTCCTATTCGGTTTAAAGCAATTTCACACACCCAGGGGGAGACCACCCCAAATGACCTCCCCACACATCCCCCGGGAGCACCCTTGCTCCCTAGAGCTACACGTCCTGGTCACCAGCATTCTGGCAACCATCCGCAGTGACAGCCAAGGGAAGGTCCATGCTGATGTACACACTGCTTCAGAAGAATGACATCAGCAAAAATAAATAAATAAATAAATAAATAAATAAGAAAAAAATTTAGAAACAAGGACTATTTTTACCTCCCCAAATCACAGGCCAGACGGGAGAGAAATCCATCAATGCCAGAAACGTGGCTGAGCCTTCGCACAAGATCTATTATTTCACACCTTAAATTAACGCATCTCAAAGCAATTT
Organism: Mellivora capensis; assembly: GCA_004024625.1. NCBI lineage: Eukaryota > Metazoa > Chordata > Mammalia > Carnivora > Mustelidae > Mellivora > Mellivora capensis. The sequence continues at coordinate 95,792 of PISX010000153.1, read as the reverse complement.
GCAAATGCTCATCAATTCGCAGAGCGTACTTGGGAGAGAAATACTTTGTCCTTCCAACATCAAAGGACCCTTGCACGGGGGGCTGCCCGCACACCCCCAAGCCACACAGGTCCTCACACACTACATTCCTTTCGGGAACCGGGTCTTGAAACCCATAATAAGAATGGAAATGAATGAGGCAGAGAGACAGGCACGGGGCCAGAACAGCAAGTGACAAGAAACCTATGTAGAAATGATCCTCTTGTCACATGTTCAGAACGGGGAGTCAGGGGGTAACTCGCCATCACCAAGGGTTGGAACACACTGGGCCCTCCCTGAGGGCAATGCTCCAGCGGGCTCCTCCCCGCACAGGCCTGGAGATGCCAACCCGCATTTCATCTTGGATGACTCACCAGGGTCTTCCTCCCTCCCCGCTCTAACTCCCTTGCTTGGTCTGACCAGAGAAGAGGAAGGTGATAGTCTTCTCTTTTTGACGATTGTTTTGACACTTCCCTTCTGAAACCAATCTCTGGCACTTCATGAGGAAAGAAAAAAATGTGAACTGTGAGCCCTTTCTAGCTGACAGTCCCGGCCCTGGGTGTGGGTTGTCCACAGCAGAGGGGCAGGAGAGGACGAGGAAGGAAGGCAGCTCCTTCAGGAAGGCGTCTCCCCCAAGCTGGGAGCCTGGCGAGGAACCCAGCCCCACCAGAACCTCGAATACAGGGACCATGACTCTCCAGGTCCTGTGGGAAGACTGTGCGGGCTCTGCTCAGACAAGTCTGAGTTCAATCCCAGCGTCAGACGCATAGCAGTCCGTGATCTCTGGCACATGACTTCATCTGTCCGTGTCCCCAGTTTCCTCACCTGTAAAATGGGTGTCGTGATAGCTTCCACCTGCGTGTTGCTGAGTGGACTGAGTGAATTAAGGCCGTTAAAGCTTTTGGCACCATGCCTGGCACACAGCATACCTTTGATAAACGGTGGCCATTAGGTGTGGGCTACTTTCATGAAACCATGCCTGGCATTTCATCTCTCTGAGCCTCAGTTACGTCATCTGTAAAACGGAGATGACAACCCCCTACCTCATGGGGCAGATTAAAGGAGCAGGTGTGAATGAAAGCACTGGGACCCCATCTGTGCACCTTCAAGAGAAAAGTGCCACATCCCTGGTGCAGAGGACAGGTTTGAAGTCAAGCAGGTGACGGGACTCTGCCTCAGCCTCCTTTCAGCAGTCCCAGGCTGGACCTCTCTGTCTCTCTGCACCGTAGGTGCTCCCTAAACATGCCTTCCCGTCATCCCCTTTCCCTGCTCCCTCCTCGCTCAGGGCCACTGGAAATGCCCACCCCCCCCCACCCCCAACCCAAAGCCAGGAGCTTCCATTCTTGAAACCTGAACAATCTGAATGGCCCAAAGCCCAGACCAACCTGGGCCACTGCTTCAGTCTGAGACTTTATTTTCTGAATACAGAAACTACTTTTTAGTCATTTCCGAAGCAGACGGGACGGCAGAGGCTAACAAACCACAGGGACCATTTTAAATCCTGGGCCTTTTCTTCTGGGAAGTTAGGCAAGAACCTTCCCAAATGTTTGCCCGTGGGGCTCTCTGCCAGGGAGTGACTCATTCACAGCTCCCCACAGGCATATTTTATTTGGGGGTGGGGGATGGAGGGAGGGCCTGGCCTTGAGGGGAGAGGAGAGGCAGCATTTCCAGCAAACCCAGAAGGTATTGTGTGTGTGTGTGTGTGTGTGTGTGTTTCATTTTTTTTAGGACAAAAAAGAAAAAGAATGTGGATCTTTTTTGTTTCCTTCCAGGTTTTGTTTGCTAAAAGAAGACGTCCAAAGTTCACTCGGGAAGCTGCTGCGTTGGGAACAGGCGCTTCCAGCCGGCTCTGTGTCCCTTTCAATGAAATTCTTCTTCCATTAACACCATGATTTTTAAATGTGCCTCCAAGAATTGCCTGCGCACGACATTTTCCCCTCAGAAAGGCAAGCTGAGTTTTGAAAATTCAGGGGGAACAAGGGAGCTCAGTGTTTCTAAAGTTGCCCTTAAAGCAATGAAGACTTTCGACAGCAGAGATTTTCAACATTTATAAAGCCCCCCCAAAAAACGGCCCGTCAAAGCTGCAGGACAGACTTTGGAGACCAGTGTCCCAAGCCTGCTGTGATCAATTTGTTACTGTCCTGGGGGCTCATGCTTGGAGCCCAGGTTCAAGAAATGAATACATCAGATTAATATCTATCTACTTAGAACAGGCAGAGAAAGAGAGAGAGAGACCCTCCAATACACAGATAAGTGTCCTGGGACCCTCGGCCTTCCCAGGGTCAGGACCCTGTCAACCCCAAAGGCCTGGGGGAAAGGTTATAATCTGCCAGGGCCAGAGAGGGGCAAGAACAAACCCAAGAGACCCAGAGGGGTATTTAGGAAGAACTGAACACAAGTCCTCTAGTACCAGGCCAAGTAGTTCTGCTAGGCCCACCAGAGCCCCAGCCCAGCATGAGCATCCGGGGTCCTGCCAGTTGGCCCTACCAAGGCCTGGCTCCAAGGCCTCCCCTACTCTGCCAAGCCCAGCCTGGCTCTGCGGGTCTGACCTCCGCCCTCAGTCGCTACACAAGGCCCAGCACCCACCGGGTGCCCACCCCCAGCCTACTTCTCTCCGTGGGCTCCCTGGCTTCAGGGCCAGGGGTGGACACATCCTACAAGACCCCTGGTGGGTGCAAGGGGGGGCCCTCACCCTCCATAGTAAACACACTCACACACTCCTAGACACAAAATACTCTTTCGTCGCGTATACAGACACTTTTGTCCTCGCAAGCTCACTAATGCACACACAAATCACTTGTGAACGCTCACCCACGTGCGCACACATACTCCCTGAACCCACACAACTCCTTCACAAAAGTGGGATCCCACGTGAAGTGCTTGGCACACTCGCCGGCAAATAGTAAACAATAAATGGCTACAGGGGAGCCATGCCCGTGTCCCCGCACTCATTCACCGCAAGCCTCCCAACCCAGACCCTCCAACGTGCACACGCACCGTGTCCACCCCAGTACGCACACCCCCGGGCGCACACCCCGAGGGACACACAGACACACGCCGCCCACGCACGCGCGGACGCACGGCCGCCGACACGCTCGCTGGTTCACTCGCGCCCCGGGCGCCCGCGTGCACCCCCGCCCGTTGTCCCCCGCCGAGTTACGGCCGCGCGCGCGCGCACGCGCACCCCCGTCGCCCCGCTGGGGGTGACCGCCCCGCCGTCGGGCTCCCGCCCCTTCCCCGGTCCGACCCTGTCGGGTCCCGGTCCCAGGCCACTCACCGACGCGCGGGCGGCTCGGCTGCCGGCGGGAGGAGCGGCGCGCGGCCCGGCGGGCGGCCGGCCGGCCGAAGCGGAGGGTCCCACACGAGTCGGCGGAGCCGCGGCCGCACGCCCGTCCGCTTGGTTCCGCCGCCGCCTGCGCGGGCCCGCGCGCGTTCCCGCCCCTCCCCACCGCGGGGCCGCGCCGCCCCCTGCGCTCGTGCGCGCTGCCGCCACGCTGGCCCGGGGGGCGCCCCGCGGCTACCGCACCGCGCGGGGACCCCTCCGCGTCCCGGAGCCCCTCGGACCGCGAGTGATCCGACCAGCCTAGCCCCCCATTTCAAAGACGGGGAAACTGAGGTCCAAACTCTCACGGTGAGTCAGACCCAGCAGACTCCCCTCCCCCCTTCTCGGGTTCTAGACACTTAGGATTAGGGTGGGAAGTCAGCGAACTCCGTGGACCCCTCCCCCGCATCCTTGGGGACCCATCTACTAACATTGCTCCATTCTCGGTCCTGGTTACACTGGCCAGCCAGCTAGCGCTTAGTATGTGCCTACTGAATGCAAACACACATTCAGAAGTAGGCTCCAGGGGTATCTCCACGTGGTGGTGAAGGTGGTGAAGGCACTCAAAGTGACAGCATCTCCTCATCTGGAACTCCCCAAATCCTGTGGACCCCAAGACAGTAAAAGCCAATGTGCAAAGGTTTCTGGAAGGCTCTACTAATGAATGCTTAAGACCCCCTCTAAGGAGACAGAGTCTCCATAGGGCCCCAAAGGCTTCAGCTCAGTTCTTCTTAAGGGAACAGACACACGCCCCCTCCCCCAAGAAGGGCCTCACCTGGTTCACACAGTTCCTTTTTCCTCACTGACTGCTTCTCCTCCTCAGGCAGAACTGTGCTGTGTTCCCCCAGGAAGACTGGAACCAGGGAGGGACACTGACCCGCTGAGCACGGAGCGGTTACCCCAGCACTGTGCCTGGGTGTGATCCATAACGATAATGACACCAACTGAATACACACCGTGTGCCAGCCTCACAACTGCACAGCCATTCTCTGAAGGAGGTCTTATGCTACCTTCATGCCCATTTTACAGATGGGACAAAGGAGGCTTAGAACAGAAGCAGAGAGAAACAAATTCTCTTGCTCAAAGTCACCCGGTTAATAAGTGGTTGAGCAGGTAGCTCGACCACAGACCGTCTAATTCCAGTGCCTGTGCGCCTAATCTAGGCAGTCCTACCTCCTGAACAGCATAGCTCTGGGCTGCTGTGTAAGAGCAGACAGGTGGGGAAGCAGCTGGCCAGAGGACCCAGCCCAGTCCCAGACCTTCCACAAACCAACAGGGACAGAACGGGTCATTTTGCACATTGGTTAGCGGTTTCGTTGGGGACCTACTTAAAATCTCACTTCGCATGATATGCATTACAATAAATACCAGAGAGACTGAAGAGGCAGCTCTAAGAAATCAGCATAGCAAAAAGTAATAGAAATAAATATAAAAGTTCTGAGACTGTGTTGCAGTGTGACTAGCAGATCAGTGATACCATATCAATGCAGCAACATCAGTTTCTTCATTCAATCCCCAACACACATCTATGAGCACCTTATATGGATCACGTGCTATTCTAGGCACTGGGATATGCTTGTGAACAAAATATAGCCCTGACTCTCTTGGGGCTTCACTGGGGGTGGGGCATGTGGGGGAAGCAATTGCAAATATTTGCCATGGTTGAGGTTAAGAAGTTTGGTGGAGAAAATAAAACAGGGAAGGGATAGGAAAGCCCAGGGGTGCTTTTTCATAGAGGGTGCTGGAAGAAGGCCTCTCTGATGAGGTGACATTTGAGCAGAGGGAAAGTGATGAGAGGTCTTCTGTATGTAGGATAGGCCCCAGGTTCCAAGAACAGTCCTGGTAAGCTCCAGAGCAAGAACCTGAAATTCCCCTTTGACGGAAACTTTTGAGAGTGGTGCCAGACCACCAGGAAGAAAAGCCCTGGGACCACTGCAGTTTGCAAAGCCCTAACCCAGCCTCATGGAGCCCCTTTAGCAGGTGCTCCTGATATCCTCATTTTCCAGCTAGGAAACTGAGGCTCAGAGAGGTCAAGCAACGTGCCCCAGGTCACACAGTATACATCTCTGCAATCAGCAGAGATGGGTCTGACTACAGGCAAGCTGACACTAATGCTAAGTGTTAGGGGGATAAAGAAAGCTTGTTCACCCCCACCCCCTTCCTGTCCTCTTGGACTATAATTCAGGAGCTGGCAGGGTGGAGCGTTCACTGTTTTCCTCACCCACTTCCTTCCCTCTGGCCTGGTCCCAGCCCCAGGTGATATGCTGGGGGGGAAAAAATCAGATCAAATTCAGCCCAGAGACCCTCCAGATTCCCTACACTACCCCCACTACCCTGGTCAGGGTAGGGGGTAGAGGGAAAAGGGTGCAACCTGAGCCCCATAAAACTTTCGTTTTTAACTCAAAGGATTTTTCAGCGAGTCCCCAAATGAGTCACCTCGAAGAAGTGCTTCACAAACTGACTCCCAGAATTAGAATCAACATGTCCCTGAGCGTGCTGCCTGGCACTTCCTCCCACAGTGGCATTTGTGAATCTAGTCTGGGAGAAAGGCTCTCTCTGTTCACCACCAAGAGTTTCAGGATTAGGCCTGTGTCGTTTCATTATTTCTCTGCATTAGAGGAAGAGAAGCTACTGCTGCCAGCACAGTCTCTGCACCCAGCTCTGTGTGAGACATTTCATTCTCCCAGCAGCCCTTGAGACGGGGGTCGTGCTTTCTGTTTCACAGATGGAGAAGCTGAGGCTCAGAATAGTAATGTGGTTTGAACACAGCTGGGATTTGAAACCTGGTTTGCCGTTGTCATCAGTATTTGGAAAGGAAGCAGTGGGAGACGAGAGGAGGCATGAAAGACTAGAATCAGACCAGGCCCTTTGGACAAAAGGTCTTCTTGCCAGTATCCCGATGGTGGGGATTTTTGTGGGGGGGGGACAGTCTCAGTTTTCCCAGGAAGTCTCATTTTTGCTTATTGTCTGGGCGACATTTTAACTAACAGCCTCCTTTTCAGTCCAAAAGTACCTTGGTTTGGGTGATCAACGTTAGGGTCACCTGGCTGTGTGCAAAGCCACTGTACTGGGGATTTCAATTTTTACATTATATTCAATACAGAATGGGGGCCTCTCCTCTGAGGGGGTCTTCACATCCTGAGGGCTATGTGTTCAACCACGAGTTTACAGAGCTTTCCAAGAGCAGCAATCCCAGCCGGCTGCAGAAGGAGTCAGGACTGTGTGTCAGGACTCCCTCTCTCCCACCCCAGCTCTGCCATGTACTCCCTATGTGATCCTGGGCCAGTTCCCAGCTGGCAAAGTGAGGAGTGGATCTCTAAAAGTCCCATCAACTTTGACCTTCTAGGGTTTCCTGTTGCCCAATGAATGCTGGGAAATCAACTAACCATTTTGGTGAGGACCAGGAATGCAGGGAGCCATTCCTCCCCGCCATGCCATCAGACAGTTCACTTTTGTAAAAGGCATACCTCGTTTTGAGCCATTTTAAGTTTTAAAACATTTATTTTTTGAAGAGCTGTTACCCACAGCTCAAAATTCAAAAGGTGCCAGAAAGATATGTGGGGGAAATGTTTCCTTTCTTTTCCCCACCAGCTACCTCCTCCTTCCCCCTGGAGGGAACCAGGATTGCCAAACACTCTCTGTTCCCAGACAGTGTGTGTTTTGTGTGGGTGTGTATATATGAGTGTGTGTGTGTTTTCTCAGTTTTTGTACAAATGATAACTGGTCCACACTGCTCTACACCTTGTGTTTTCTTCACTTCTTGGGACCACTTCCTACCACTTCATTAAGAGCTACTTGCTTTTTTATGAGTGCATAGTATTCTAAAATATTTGCATGTAATCCCCATTAAGTTGGCACTCGCTCTGTGTACTAACCAGAAGTTTCAGCCTTAGCTCTGACTCTCGGGGACTTACAGTCTGGTTGAGAGACAAGCAAAACAGAAAATACTGGAGATGCAAAGAAGAGCAATTTCTCTAACGGCCCCCAAGTTCATTTGTGAGGTGTGGCTTTGGGGTTCATTTTTTTTTTTTTCCAGCTCCAGGTATCTCTAGAGACTGTTGAAGGAACCCAGGCCTGGGTTCTTTTGAGACTTGAAAACTCAGTAGTGCAAGTTCAGGCAATCTACTTCTTTCTTCTGGACCTCAGTGTGCTCATCTGTAAAATGGGGGCAGTTGGCCCTTCTGCAGGATTATGGTAGTCACAGGAGATCATGTTCTTCCTGAGAAGGTTTGGTGAAGAGTGAGATGCCATGCTCCCGGGCCAGAAGGTCTGGGAAGGCTAAGATGGCCGCTGTAAGGAACCGTATGTTAGGTGCTGGGTATCATGGCTCTTCCTGCCCAGAGAGAAGCATCTCGTAAGCTTTTTATGCTTTGCTGATCCTTTGATAACGGTTGATACACAGCTATTTCCTTCCATCTTTGGCAGTGACAGTCACCAACTCTGCATGTGCTGTGGGCTTATCGTAGTAGACCCCTCCCCCGGGGATATTGCCACACCCCTGCATCTCCCTGCAGCTCCCTGCATCACCCTCCGGGACTTGCTATTTCCACGAACAAATTCAACTGCCACTGACTGGTGACAAACGCCAAGCATCCCAGCATCATTAAAAACAGTGTCCCCTTTGATTCTCCAAAGTGACTTAGATCGGACAATCGATGATAAGGCCCTCCCGTTATTCCTGTCAAATGGAACGGTTCCGGTCCAGTGAAGAAATATATCATCACCTCAGCCGGGGACCGAGTCAAGCATGCATGTGGTCCACGTGGCCGCTCTGGGAGTAGGCGTCCCTGTCCCCGATGAGTGCGTTTACAGATGAGAAAACGGATGTACGCAGAAGTTAATCAGTTTGTCTAAAACAAAATTTAAGGAAACAAAATTTAAGAAAACAAAGTCTGCATTCTAGCTCACTCTGCTTGGAACTCCGTCAGCGGGGTCCCAGGCTGGCCATATTTCTCCCCCAGGCATCCGGGCATCCAGGCATCCACTTGGCTTTGAGGGCCAAGCGAGGGGCTCCAACTGCCCTTCTGAAACTCCTAGAGCATGTGGCGAAGGTGAGCCTCCTCTGGGCCTGAGGCCTCCCCTGTGTGTCTGGTGGTGCTGGCCGCTCTCTGAGCAGATGGCGGGAAAGGGCCCTCTGGATTTAGGGCCGATGACATCACCCACCCATCAGGACGTGAAGGGAGTGCTGCAAAGGAGGAGATGGGTATTTGGTTGTTGCTTTTCTCAGCCCTGACCCCAGTTTTCTGGGAACAGGTGCAAATTTTCTAGGCATCAGGACATGCCAGGCTCATCTTGGGGGCAAGGAGAGGAGAAGGAACCAGATGGAGCCTGGAGACTGGCCGATGAGAATGGGAGGAAGGAGGAAGAAGGCAGGGGCAGGGGAATCAGAAAAAGATTGATCGTGTTTATTTGAGAAGATGCTTGCCAGGGTCTGGGCACTGCTCCTCCCTATCTGCTTCCTTAAACCAGCCCTCCATACCAGGAATGGGAGCAGCAAGGGGTTAACCCATCATTGAGAAAGAAAATCCATTTTCCCTCATTTGATCATATTCTGAGGCACCTGGCTCTGGAGTGGCCATTGCTGTTTTGGGGTGATTCCATGAGGCAGGATACCTGGGTAGCAGAGCACACCCAAGGAGAGGCAGGGTGTCTGGGGATTCCAAAACCCTCGAAAAAGAGGCATGTGTGGACGCTGGCTCAAAATCAGAGGCTTTGGGCTCTGAGTAGGGTTGCTCTTGCAGACCCGGGATAGGCAAACATGCTGACCCCATGACTTCTACCAGAAGCCAGTGGCCAAGGCAGCCACTTGTCCCCCATACTCAGCCCCCCAGAACTGGGCTGGGGCAGAGGGGCTTGGCAGAAACCCCGCCTTGGAGCCAATCAGGCCAGGGTTCAAAACCTGGTTTGCCACCTGCTAGCCATATGACCAAGAACCAGGGTCTCCGTTTCCTTAGTGGACAGTTGGAGGTGATGACATCTTTCTCATAGGCTCGTGATTAGGTATGGAGAGCTGAAAATAATATTAACACCAATTGTTGATCAGACTCAAAACCTAGCGCTTTACATTTTTACCTGTGTTGTTTCATTTCAGGATTCCAACAAGCCCATGAAGTGGGTGTTGGTGTTATACCCTTTTACAGAAACCCACACAGCTGGCTGTTGACCTCAGTTTCTATGCCTGACCAAAAAAGCTCAAAGAGGTGAAATGACTTGCCCAAGGTCTCGCGGGCAGGGGGAAAATAGTGAAGCTGCAATTTATAATAGATTTACAGATATAGTGAGCCGGCACAGCTAGCCCCAGACTCTCACCTATACAACAGGCATAATGATATCGTGAGTCACTTCCCACTCCTGGCAAATTCCATACTATATGCTTTTATTAAAAAAAAAAAAATCCCTAAGTTGTAGTATTTGCCAATTTCCATGGTGTAAAGTACTCCCACCATGGCTGGTTTAAGGCTACCGACAAGAGCCTTTGCAATTCCCAAGTATTTAACAATGAGCTCTTAAGACTCAGCTCTCACTAGCCACATGGTTTGCTAGCACATTGCTGGTCCAATCTATCCCCCTCTCCAGGTTATGTAAAGGAAAATCCTGATCTCAGTGCCTTAAGATTCAATTTTCCTTTGCTAAGGAAGAAGGAAGGCAGCCAGTCTGTACTGAGCGCCTACTGTGTGCCAGGAACTATGCCACTGCACCCAAACCCAGGACCTCCTTTCATCTTTCCAGCACCCCTCGATGACGATGTCAGGATCCCCTTTAATAGGCAAGAAGAGTGAAGTCCTAAAAAAAAGTAACATCCACTGGCCAGGGTCACCCAGAAAGTAGATGGCAGAATCAGGATTCAAGCCTGCTCTGTCTGCCTGACCAGACCCGCCCTCCCTCCCTCCCTCCCTCCCTCCCTCTTTCCCTTCCCTTCCGTTCCCTTCTCTTCCCCCCCTTCCTTCCTCCCTTCATTCTCCCTCCCTCTCTCTCCCTCCCTCTCTCCTCCTTCCTTCCTTTCTTTCTTCCCTTCTTTCCAGACTCTTTCCACTGAAGCAGGCTGTGTGCAAGGAAGCCTGGGTCTGACATGAGCAAGTCATGGCCCTTTCACGAGTCTAGGTTATCCCATCCACGAGGAGAAGGAATTGGACAAATCAATATCTAATGATTATTTCAGGTCTACATGAATCACAAATTTAAGTTTCCAAGTGGGTTTTTAGTGGGGGTTGGGGGGTGGGAGATCTCATGGATGGAATGAACACATCCCTGAAGGAAAGAATGGCTTCTGCTTACCAGGGACAGAGGTGGGCATGAAGGCCATCCTGCTGATTGCACCTGAGACACATGTACTTGGAGTCACTGTGGTGTGGAACCAACTTGGATTTGAACCCCAACCCCTCCACCTCCTGGCCATGTGGTCCAGCGCTCACAGCTTCACCTCTCTGGTTGTTTTTGGTCCTGCCCATAGTCTGCCCTGTTCTGGAAGCCTAAAGGAGCAAAGAAGGGTTCCTGCTGGGGAAACCTTTGAGGCAGGTAGAAGTGGCAGAAGTCCTCTGTATTTGCAAACTACCGTGACTCCTTTTCTCCAGTCCCCATCTCCCCAGGTGGATTTGAGCAAAAGCCAGAGCTCTTTGCTCCCTGGCCTGGAAGCCCAGAGCAGCTGAAAGTGGAGGGGAAGGCCTGAGGTTTCTGTTTCCAGGGAAGGCAGAGCCAAGTCCCTCCCTGCCCCCCACCCCCGCCAGTCTGGGCCCACCTCCCTCTGGCCTGCACCGGCTGGCTGGTCTTCTCAGGTTTCTGAAAGCCTGTGTTCCCAGAGGAGGCATTAAGGACGGAGGAATGCAGACCCGGGTGTGAGGGTGTGACGGTTGAGGGGCTGTACTGAGAAGCCGGCTGGGGAGAGCCCCCCCCCACCCGGCCAGCTGCGCCCCAGCCCAGCCTCCACCAGGGAGGAGGAGAAAGGAAGTGGACAGGAAGCCAATCCTGCGGGCTCTCCGAGGAGTTCCTGTGCTCTGGGTTAAGATTTCTGGTGGAGGGGGGGAGGGGGTAGGGGGAATGGGAGGGGTAGACAGAGAGGGCTCAACCCACTTGCAGGGAATGAAGGAACTGGTTAGTCTGGGGGCTCCAGACAACCAAAAACAGGGTCCCGGTCAAAGATACTTGTTGGTGACCATGAGAGGGAAGGAATATTTACTGAGCAACTATTGCTTTCCAGACGGAGGAAAGCCTCTTCACCCGCAGAACCCAGCCCAGGACCCATCTGAGCAGGGAGGCACATCCAAGAAAAAAAATGAGGCAAGCAACCAGCAAGCAAATGCATGGGATTTAAAAAGGACTATCCAACCCAAATCCAATTCCCAAACTGCTGCAAGGCAAAGCGGCTCTTGACTAAAGCCCTCCTGGGACGCTGGAGATGGAGACTAACCTCATCAGCGCGTCCTGGAGGAAAACTTCCTAAAGCTAGCTCTGGAGTAAATCCCATGCCCCCTCTCCCAAAGTTTGCTCCTCAGAGCTCCGCGGAGGTCTCTCTCTTCACCTCTGTCTCTCCTTGATTTCTGCCGTGGCCTCTAGTCACCAGGGGGTCCTGGATTCTGCTGGCCTTGGGTCAGCCCTGGCTTAACGCAGCTTGGTACTGATAGCGCCCCCGTAAATGCTCAAGAGGGTCGTAAAGGGGGCCAGTAAATAGTATAGCTTTCTTCTTCACTCCCTGCTGACCTCCAGCTTCAGCCAAGGCCCTGGGGCCAGCAGAGCAGGCTTGCAAGCACAGGACATCCTTGGAAGGCGAGGAAGGGAGGGTTCTATTGTCTTGTCTCCTGGACCCCAAAGTCTTCTCACTTGTTCCGTACAGTACTGACCACACCAATCAGTCTACACTCTCTCAGTGAGAAAATGAAGGCCCAGGGCTTACCACCTGCTCAAAGTCAAACACCTAGTGTATCCCAAAGTGGAGACTCAGCCTCAGCTCTGCCTGAGTCCAAACCCCGTAAGTTTGCCACGAGACCGGATACAGTGACTGAGGAACGAACAAGCTCCCTCGTGCTACATTCAGAGACCCTAAGACCCAGAGAAGGTTGGTGCCTTCCTCAAGATCACACAGCACATCGGCAGCAGACCCTGGGCTAGAACCAGGCCCTTTAACCCCCAAACATCCCTAAGTTTTTCCCTGAACAGACAAGAAGGCTTGGTGCTATACTGGGAGAAAGCCTGGGTCACCCGGGTTTCCACCAACCCCTATGTGGGTCCCACCAGTACAACTAAGGGTCCGTCTTGGTTTCCATGTCCAAAAGACTCTCTAGAGGCCCTTGAAGGAGCTCTTCTCCTGGCCTGCCCTTGCTGGCCCCTCTCCCAGAGAAAGGAGGCTGTACCCAGACCCCAAGCTACCTCATTTCCCCAAGGGGGTGTCATAGGGCCGGAATGGGAGTAGTGTTCAGATCCTGGAAGCTCTCACTGGAGTGCCCACGTGTCAGAGTCACCAGAGTGGAAAGCCATATCAGAGGTGTTCTGACCATGTCACCCAAACTTAGTTTGGTATTTAAGCCCCCCTCCTCCGCACCCTCTCCTCCGTACATAGCCTGTGCTCTAGCCGCACCCTTCTAAGCATACCCTCCTTTCTTAGTCACCAGGCCTTTGCTCATGCTGTTCCATCTGCCCGGAGTGTCCTTTCTGCCCGCTGTCCGAAGAACTCGTATTCGTCCGTTGGGATCCAAATCAAATGCCCCTTCCCAGGGCATCAATAATCACACTGATGGGTTCTTCGGAGTGCCTACAACCAGTGTTCCTTCTGATCGGCCAGTGACCGTGACGGGCAGGTTTTTAAATCTTTAGATTCTCCCCTTAGCCTTTCACTCTGGGAAGTCTTCCCTGGCCCCAGACACGGCCATCCTTCTGTCACCCAGGATCCCTGTACGTCCCTCTGCGGCAGCCCTTCTCCCACTGGCTAGCATGGTTCTGCCTCCTCCCTAGATGGCGAGTTCCTGGAGGGACAGGGCCCCCGACTGGTCATCGTGCTATCTGCGTCACACACACACACACATACACACCCCGCCAGCCCCCAGAGCTACATCAGGGACAGAGCAGCCATGCTCACTCTTTGGGTACAAAGTTGATCCTTGCAGGTGACTGGTAGGAGCTGGGGGAGCACCAGGACACTTTGAATAGCCCCCACTTTTGATAGGAGGGGCATCCCATGGGCTCTCACATCCTGTGTGTTCTCACAGCAGCTCACCCCTTCTATCTGACCAGTATTGGTCCCACTTTACAGATGGAGAAAGCAAAGCACAGAGAGAAAAAGAAACTTGGTTAAGCAAGTGATGAGCCTGGGTTTTGAACCCCGGTCTCAGCCCAACATGCCTGCTCTTGCCGTACAGTCTGAATCCCAAGCAGTCTTGCTTGGGCAAGGGCAGTCTCAGCTTTGAGAATTCTCCGCAGCCTGCCAGACCCATGCTCAGGATAGTGGGGAGCTGATGAGCCCAGACTCACTCCTCCACCGGCAGTGGGCCCAGGCAAGGAGGGTCACATAAGTAGGACTGACCCTTTGCCCTGAGTACCCATTTACAAGCCCCTAGGCCAAGCCTGGCCTTTGGCTGCCCTTGGCATAAATTCTGGAGAAGGATTCTAGGAAGCAGTTCTGCAAATGATATGGGGCTTTCCAGGGTGAGCCAGAGAGACAAGACACAAATGACCCTTCCATAGGGTCACATTTGCCCTGACCACTTAGAAGATTCTTTCTGTCCCAGATGCCACTTGCATGTCCAACTCTTTGTTGCTCTCAAGGGGACTTCAAGCTAGCTTGGTGGAACCAGCCCCAAGCCTTGAGCCACAAGATCTGGCTTCAGATCCTGACCCCGGTGTTTAACTTGCCCTATGACCTTGGCAAGCCACTTTACTTTTCTGACCCTTGCTGGCTTTGTAAGTCAAGGGGTTGTTGGGAAAACTAAATGGGGTCATTAGTACCGAGTGACTGGCCTGGGCTGAAGTTTCCTCTACAAAAAGATTGACTAGGAGTTGAAAAGATCCGTGTCCTTCCAGAGAAAGTCCCTGGTCTCCTTCCCTGCCAGTCTTGGTAATCTATAAATTTCCCAGGTAAGATCACCACGCTCCCTTCCTTAACAACCAGGTTTGATCTTCAGGCTCGTGGGTGGGGAAAGCACAGTCTCTTCTTTCCTCCTCTGTCCAGAACTCTCTCCTTTGAAGCCCATGTGGGAGGCCCCAGGCTTCTTTTAGATAAGATTTTGCTTGGGAGAAAGTCCCTGTTTTCCAAAACACAGAAAGCAAAGTCCTTCCACCTCCGCCTCCACGTGGTTTGGACAAACTTTTCAGAATTTGGCTGAGCTAAAAACCCGATATATGAAAATTCCAATTTATTGAACACAAAAGTCACACCTGGGGGTTTACTGCTGGGTTCATATAAGTAGCCTACTCCCCCATTTATATCGTCAACGGGTCTCCCTTGATAGAATTTCAAGCCACACACAATTTCTCAGATGCCTTCTTAGAGTCAAATAGCCATCTTCCTGAAGTTCTACCATGTTCCAGAAGCTACCTGAGCAGGCATTTCCAATGGAAGCTCCTACCCTGAGCTTCACAGATCACAAAGCCTGCTTACACCCAGCATCCCACCTAAGACTCACAGGAGAAGCCTATTATGCCCATTTTCCAGTCTGAGAAACTGATGCTGACACAGTGGGAGTACCTCCCCTCTACTCTCTCCCTCGACTCTGGGACAGAATAGGACTAGAGTGACCTCACCCCTTTCCCTATGAACTCATATCTTAAGGCAGAGCTTGTGACCTTTCGTTTAGCTCACCTAGAGTTCCCCCAGTAGTTTCTCTTTTCTGGGTTCCCTGCAACCAACAATGTGAAGTCCCGTCTCCTGAGAATGACAGCCTGGTGCTTCTACCGACTTCTCCAGCCCTGTAGCCGGCACTGCCTGTGTGCTCCAGCATCCTTTGTGGCCCCCAACAGCAACCCCTCTGCTTCAAAGCTGCTACTGTGGATGGGGATGGTGGTGACATGGGATGAAAGTCATAAATGGGTGAGTGTGCATGAGGCTAAAGCAATCTAGATGCTCATGGTGCAAAGTGTAAGGAAATGATTTGTCGAGAAGTTAAACGTAGAATTAGCATATGACCCAACGATTCCACTTCTAAGAACTGAAAACCGGTGTCTACAGCGGCTCTGGTCACAACAGCCAAAAGGTGGAAACAGTTAAAAGTCCATCAACAGATGAGTGGATAAGACAAAAGGTGGTACGTCCATCCAATGGAATATCCTATGGCCATGAAAAGGAAGGAAACACTGACACCAGCTACAAGATGGTCGAACCTTGAAAACATTCTGCTAAATGAAAGAAGCCAGTCACAGATGGCCACACATGGTCCAGAAGAGGCAAATCCAGAGGGACAAAAAACAGATCTGTCATTGCCAGAGGCCATGGCAGGGGGGGATGGGGGCTTCCTTTTGAAACAATGAAAGTGTTCTGGAACTAGATAGTGCTGATTGGTCCACACCTTGTGAACGTAGTCAAAACCACTGAATTAGAGACTTCAAAATAGTTTCAGTGGCGAATTTCATGTTGTATGTATTTCATTGCAACAAAAGAAAAATGTAAGGAAGCGGTCACTCTTGGGTGCCGACCTGTGCTTGCATACCCTGACCATATGCACCTCCTCCCATTTTATGCTCTGGGTGCCTCGGCCACCCACCCTCACCCTGGCCCTGGTGTCCACACCCAACCCTCCCACCCTGGACGAGAGAATTCTGCATTTGCTCTGTCGCTTCTGTACCCACCCTGGAGAATCCTTCCTTGGACAGCCCAGTTCACGGGCTGATACAGAATAAAAACATTTGGTAAAAAGAGGCAGCGATAGGGAATTAGGAGCCAGAATTGCTTGGGAACAGCCAAGAAATACTTATTGGAGGGAAGACAAACTGTGGAGAAAGAACTCAGAGGGGGGGGAAGAAAGGGAAGAATTGCCAGGCTCAGTTCTCTTTTTGTTTTTTAAGATCTTATTTATTTGACAGAAAGAGAGAGAGAGAGAGAGAGAGAGAGATTGCAAGCAGAGGGAGCAGCAGGCAGAGATGGAGAAGCAGGCTTCTCACCGAGCAGGGAGCTCAAGATGTGGGGCTCGATCCCAGGACCCTGGGATCACTCCCAGAGCCGAAGGCAGATGCTTAACCATCTGAGCCACCCAGGCGCCCCTGCCAGGCTCAGTTTCTAAAACAGCTTTATTGAGATATAATTCACATATCATACAACTCATGCAATGTGTACCGTTGGATGGTTTTGAGTATACAAAGGGCACAAACTGCCAGTTACAAAATGAGTAAGTTCTGGGGGTCTAAAGTACAGAATGGTGACTATAGTTCGTAATATACTCGAAAGTTGCCGAGGGAGTAGATGGTAAAAGTGTGCACACATACCCCCCGCCCAACACACACACACACACACACACACACACACACACACACACACAAATGGTAGTCAGCTGAGGTGATCTAGTGTTAACTAACCTGACCCATGGTACTGATTTTGGAATATATGCTTACATCAAATCATCACATTATACCCCAAACTTACACAATGCTGTATGTCAATTGTATTTCAGGACAGCTGAAAACAAAACAAATTTTTAATTGATTTTTAGTATAGTCACAGCAATGGGCACTATCACCAGTGAGCACTACGGGATATTTTTTTTTAAATTTATTTATTTGTCAAAGAGAGAGGGAGAGCGAGCGAGAGAGCACAAGCAGACAGAGTGGCAGGCAGAGGCAGAGGGAGAAGCAGGCTCCCCGCTGAGCAAGGAGCCCGATGTGGGACTCGATCCCAGGACGCTGGGATCATGACCTGAGCCGAAGGCAGCTGCTTAACCAACTGAGCCACCCAGGTGTCCCCACTTCGGGATATTTTTATAACCCAAAGAAAAGACATCCCCCTTCTCTCCTTCAGCTCTTGGACACTGCTTGGAGGAGTCAGGGTCAATGTCTGTGCCCATGGGGATGGGAAATCTCTGGAAGGAAGGGCATGGCAGCAAAAGTCCCTGTGGAAAAAATCAAGTTGTGGAAACCTGTATGAAGTCTAATATTCCATGTGCCACATTTTATCATACGTGAGCAATCATATTTTTAACTTTTTATTTTGAAACAATTTCGGACTCAGAGAAAAGTTGTGAAATACAACAAAGAATGTCTCTATACTCTCAGGTTCCACAAATGTTTTTTTAACCAACTGAGCCAACCAGGCATCCCCACAAATGTTTTTTTAAAGACGTTTATTTATTTATTTATTTATTTGAGAGGCAGAGGGCGAGAAAGAGAGAGAAAGAACGAGCAGAGGGAGAGGCAGAGGGAGAGGGAGAAGCAGGATCCCCGCTGAGCAGGGAGCCCGAAGTAGGGCTTGATCCCAGGACCCTGAGATTGTGACCTGAGCCGAAGGCAGACCCTTAACTGACTGAGCCACCCGGGCGCCCCAAGATTCCTTGAATGTTCACATTTTGCCAAGTTTGTTTTGTCAATATCTTCTCCCACTATATGAACACAGACATGTGCTTCCTCGTTCCTACCCATCTACTCTCTGTAGGTGTATAGATACAGATGCAGGCATCTGACACATACGTACATGTATACATGTACCTGTGGGAGGCATGTTTGGGTGTGCACAGATGTACACATATAGACATTCCTTTTCTCTGAATTATTTATGTTTGTTGTTGTTGTTGTTGTTGTTTTAAGATTTTTGAGACACCTGGGTGGCTCAGTTGGTTAAGCATGTGACTCGGGATTTCAACTCAGGTCATGATCTTAGGGTCATGAGATCAAGCCCTACATTGGCTCTGGTTAAGTACAGAGCCTGCTTAAGATTCTCTCTCTCTCTCTGCCCTTTCCTACCCCCTTGCATGCACTCTTTCTCTAAAAAATAAAGAAAGAGGGCAGCTGGGTGGCTCAGTGGGTTAAGCATCTGCCTTTGGCTCAGCTCATGATCTTGGGGTCCTGGGATTAAGCCCCACTTCAGGTTCCCTGCCCAGCAGGGAGTCTGCTTCTCCCTCTCCTTCTGTGATCTCTCTCACTCTCTCTCAAATAAATAAATAAAATATTTCTTTAAATAAAAAACATTTCTTTAAATGTTTAAAAAAATAAAAAAGAAAGATTTTATTTTATTTTTTCTTTTTTAAGATTTTTGTTTATTTGATGGGGGAGCGAGGGATAGAGG
Organism: Mellivora capensis; assembly: GCA_004024625.1. Taxonomy (NCBI): domain Eukaryota; kingdom Metazoa; phylum Chordata; class Mammalia; order Carnivora; family Mustelidae; genus Mellivora; species Mellivora capensis. The sequence continues at coordinate 77,262 of PISX010000153.1, read as the reverse complement.
GATAAGGAGAGGGAGAGAGAGAATCCCAAGCAGACTCCTCACTGAGTCTGAGTGTAGAGTCTGTCACGGGGCTCAGTCCCATGACCCTGAAATCATGACCTGCTCTGAAACCAAGAGTTGGACACTTAACCAACTGAGTCACCCAGGCGTCCCTAAAGATTTTATATTTTAGGTAATCTGTACTCTTGAACTTAAAACTCCCAGATCAAGAGTCACATCCTCTATTGACTGAACCAGCCAGGTGTCCCTTCTCTGAGCTATTTGAATGTCAGGTTTATTGACATATCATTTACATATGATAAACACATCCCTTCTAAGTGTAGAGTTTGATGAGTCTTGAAAATAGAGTGGGAGGGGGAGGGAGAGAGAAAACATCAAGCAGACTGTGCTGAGCACAGAGCCCTATGCAGGGCTCGATCTCATGACCCCGAGATTATGACCAAAGTCAAAACCAAGAGTGTGATGCTTAACCAACTGAGCTACCCAGGCGCCCCTTTCTGGCTGGGGTTTTATCAATTTTCTTGACAATTTCAAAGAGCCAGTTTATGGTTTCATTTATTTTCTCTGTTGTTTTTCTGCTCTCTATTCACTGATTTCTACTCTTATCTTTACTATTTCCTACTTTCTGTTTTGGTTTTAATTCGCTCTGGTCTGTCTAGTTTCTTAAGATTAAAGCTTAGATCATTGATTCTGGAACTTTCTTCTTTTAAAATATGTTCATTGTTAATACTATAACTTTCCCTCTATTATGCTGCTTTAGCTGCATCACACAGACTTTTTAATATGTTGTGTTTGTGCTGTTGTTCAGTTCAAAATATTGTCTAATTTTCTTTGTGATTTCCTTCCACATATGATTTGCTGATGCATACAGGTATATTAAAAGTTAAAACAAAATCCACAGATGATAATGATATGTAACAACCTCCAAATGGGGCTTATCCCTGGGAGTGAGGGACAGATGGAAACGGGATGGAAAGAGTGGTAAATATTAACAATGCTCACCAACATTTCCGTTCTCTTCATCTTCTGAACACATGAGATGATCACACTTCACTGACCCTTTGAAGTTGTACAGGGACATACGACTTGCTCTAGGCAACGAAACGTGAGCAGAAGTGACATATGCCACTTCCAAATGGAAACATCTAAGAGCGAACGTGTGAGTCTTTGGGCTCCTTTCTCTGCATGGTGAGCCCTGAAGTCTCGTGCTGAGATCACAGCATCATATAACGAGGGAGCAGCCATCAGCCTGGAGTCCTGGGATACTACAATAAATACAGCTCTCTCCAGTCAATCCTCATTGGATATAGAGAATGAGAGGAAAACAGACCTTTTTTATTTAAAACCACTGGGGTTGGGGGATTGTTTGCATAACCTAGCCTTCCCTAACTAATACAGGAGCTTTGACTGGGTAGTGGAGACATGAATGTTTGCCATGTAATTTTCTATGATTCCTGTATATTTTGAATATTTAGTTTTTTCAAGGAAAGCAATATTAGGGGAGGAGGAGGCGACTGGGGTATTGGGCTCCTTTGTTCTACCCCACAAGGTGTTTCTCCATCTAGCCTTTGGGTCTGGGCAAGTCAGGGGAAAGGGGCTTATCTGTTTCTCCAGCCAGATCATCACCTGGAACAGGTGCTCCCCCTTCCCTTATTTCTTCAGACTTGTCACCATCTTGTACATTCTATATTTATTTGCATGTTTATTGTATCTTATCCCGTGGAAAGTGAAGTCCTTAAGACCCAGGACTTTATTTACAACGCCAGTGCCTAGAGCACTGGCACCCAGAAGAAACTCAGTATCCTTTTATTAAATGAAAAAATGCAGAGGATGTCTTCTATAGGTCATCTCTCCCCAGAGAGGAGAGGGGCTCTGTCTCTCCACTCCACATTCCTTCTCCTTTGCCCTTCCCCCAAAGGGAACACACAATGGAGTCAAGGAAAGCATAGTCAGCTCTCTACTCAAGAGCTCAGGTATAAATTCCAAAACGATGGTTCCATGGAGTGTGTGTCTCTGTGCCCACATTTGTCTGACTGTTTGGGGTTGGGATAAGGGCAGTGGGGGCTGTGCTTCTTCTGTAGACATCTCCTTCTTTTTTTTTTTTTAAGATTTTTTTTTTTAAGATTTTATTCATTTATTTGAGAGAGAGAGAGACAGAGAGAGAGCATGAGGGGCAGAAGGAGAGGGAGAAGCAGGCTCCCTGATGAGCAGGGAGCCCAACATGGGACTCAATCCCAGGACCTTTGGATCATGACCCGAGCTGAAGGCAGATGCCTAACCAACTGAACCACCCAGGTGCCCTGTAGACTTCTTCAGCTCCATTCCCTGCCCAGATGGCAGTCTGGTGGGGAAGATCCAGAGAGGCACAGACAGTCAGCATCTCCCCACCAAGGTCTTCCTCACAGCCTCAGGGAGGAGCCTGGAGCCTGGCTTTCTCCAGTAGATGCAGATAACAAGGGTCTTGCTACCAAGGCTGTTGAGGGGGCCTTTGGCAGCCCCTGCCTCACAACTTAGCTGAAGTCCCCCTTGGACTTGGCCACTTGGGCATGGAGACGCTCTGGCTCCACCAGCCTACACAGAAGACTGAACTCGTGTAATTAGACATAATGACACATGATGGGAGCTTCCAGCATCTTATGCTCTAATGACATGTCCGCCTCTCAGCCCATCTCAGGGGCCAGCGAGTCTCTAATTACGTCTGGAGTCAGCAGGTGGGAGAGGCAAGTGACAGGGAACAAGGAGAGAAACTTGGCCCTGGAGTTCATCAACCTGTGTGCCAAGTCCAGTCTGGCTAGTTTTTGACTATGAGACTCTGGGCAAAGCCAATTCATTTTCCCAAGCTTTCATTTTCTCATCTGTAAAATGGGGCTATAAATTGACACCACACAGGGCTGCTGTGAAGAGTGAGTCTTCTCCAGGGATGCTGCTGGTGGGACTGGGGTTGGACTGGGGCTGGACTGGGGAGGGAATGACCCGCGTCTTGGGGAAGCTCTAAGTGCAGAGGAAACCACCACCCCGCCAAAGGCCAACTTGACCAAAGTGAAGGGTCATAAGACATGTATTCTTCTAGGGTATTTGTTCTCCTTTTAAACCATGAATATTTTTTTTCTTTGTAGTGCATGGGAAATTTTCATTTTAGGCTGATTTTTTTTTTTTTTTTTTTTTACAAATCCCTTAGAAAGTCCTTTTCTGTCTTCTCAGCAATTCAGCATTTGGGGGATTCTAGTGCAGATTCTGCTAAATAGGCAACTCCACAAATTGTCCAAATTTGTTGCTTTGCTCAAAATGCATTTCTTTTAATTATATTTTTCGGTTTTGATTTGAATTTTTATTAAAACTGTACATGTCCTCCGTTCTGCAAGACTTACAATGGAGCGTCCTATCTAATCTCTTTGCCCTCAATTCCCAGCCACCAGAGACAACTGCTTTCAACAAGACACAGCGGTTTCTTTGTCATTTACTTTTGTGCTCCCAAATAACATGCTCATACTGTTTTTTAAAAAATTTTATTTAAGTTCATTGTTTATTGTTGAAAGACTTTATTGAATAAAATATATAAAATACAATGTATATAGAAATGGATTTAATACATAATATATACAATCACCTTTAAAAAGTCAGGATACAAATCATAATAATGAGTTCTTTCCCTTTCCTTTTCTTTCTTTTTTTTTATACTTCCTGTTTGTTTGTTTAAGAAAACTCTATGCCCAAAGTGGGGCTCAAACTCATGTCCCTGAGATCAAACAAAGTTGCATGCTCTGCTGACTGAGCCAGCCACACGCCCCACTCCCTTTTATTTCTTGATTTTCAGTTTTAGATTTAATCTGCTGCCTTCTTACTTTGGAAAAGAAGAGTTTCCTTCCTGGGCAATCTCCCCTCCATGTTTTTTCCCTCGTAACATCTTTCTTAGATGGTCATATCATAATTTTGGGTTAGGTAAACATTCGGGGTTTATCTTGTGACAACCTAAATGTTGATAGCCCAGACACATGGAGCCCTATGATTACATTTACTTTCTTTTTTTAAATACATATTTTTAAAGATATGTATATTGAGAGAGAGAGAGAGAGATAGCAAGAGAGAGCACGAATAGGGAACCCCACATGGGTCTGAGATCATGACCTGACCTGAACGCAGACGCTTAACAACTGAGACACCCAGGCGCCCCTACATTTACTTTCTTGTATGTGTTTCTGTTTCTCCTGGGATTATTCTTTTTTTTGCTCACTTATATTTGGTGTCACCTGATTAACCCCAAGCTCTAGGCCAGGAGATGAGGTCATCAGACAACCCTCAGCTTCCTCTTTTTCTTAGAAATACACAACAGCAGTCTTCTTCAACACTTTCCCAAAGTTATGCTGCATGGGATTAAAAAACAATTTTAAGATACTTTGAATTGCAGAAATATGCAGGAACGGTGTGAAGAACTCCATTCGCCCTGCAACCAGACACCCCATTCACGTTTCACCTGTTGCTGCCACAATGTCACTGATGGAAAGTGGCCCAGCCCAGCATCCCTTGTCCTTCCTCTCCAGTTGCTCCGTCCTGCCTTGAACTTCACACTCTTGATGTTTTAAAGAGAACGGGGCAGTCACTTGGCAGAATGGTGCTCGATTTGGGTTTATCCATGTTTCCTGGTAATTATGCCAGTGCATGTTGGGTGCAAGGACATCACAGGAGAGATGCTGTGTTCTCTCCCTGCCCCTCTCGGGTGCCACTCAATGTCAACTCATCCACACGGGTGGTGTTAACTTTGAACAACTCACCGTTTGACCCATTTCTCCATCGTCAAGGTCTTGTGTTACTATCGTCCGAGCAGAGCTTCTGAGGGGAGATACTCCAACACTATGTGAAAACTCCACTCCCTATTTCACTTATGGCCCTAGTTCAAGCATCCCTCGATGTCGCCTACCTGAAATCATTCCCATCATTACAGTTGCCAAGAGGTGATTTTCTTCTTCCCTTATTGCTTTGCATCCTGCTGCAGGGAAAAGCATTCTCTTCTGCTTATTTATTCATTTGTTTGTTCACAGCCCTGTGGACCCACGGATTCCTATTTTCTCTAATGGCTCATTTATTTTGATATTTGAATTACCCCAGGTTTGGCCAGAAGAAGCCCCTGCCGGCTCTTGTGTCCCTTCATTCTCTGGGCACGCCTTCCCTGGGTGACCCCGTGCTCGTCTCGTGCTTTCTCTGGCCCCTTCCGGGAACCATCTATTCCTCCATAGAGCTTGATATCTGTCTAGGGGGAGGGCGATATCTTGAAAATAAGACCTCGGTGCTAGATGTGCTTGTTGCTACTGGTGTGTTGCTGCTCGCAGATCTTCTCGATAAGCAGAGCTGGAGGAAAAAAAAAATGCGTGCGCGCGCACACACACACACACACACTTTAAATCGCTGACAGCTCCAATTCCAGCCCAGCACCACGGGGTTCCTCAGTGTCCTCCTTTTGGTATTTGTGCCTCCCTTGTCAGTGAGAAATCTGCCTCCTTTAATCCACGGTGGAGGACGCAAGTGCCCCACCCCCTGCATATATCCGTCCTCTGACACCCCCCCCCCCCCAGGCTGGGGTCCCACCCAGCTTTAACTCTGGCTTCACGGGGGCCACCAGGTCTTCCCACCCATACCTGCCAGGTGACCTTCTGGAGCATGAACTGAGAAAGGAAGGCAGGCAGGGGGAAGAAAGGAAAGAGGGAAGGGTGGGGGAGGGAGGGAGAAGGGAAAGCAAGAAAAAGTAGGCCGACAGGCATGGGATGGTTTTTATAGCTTTAGAAGATTTCTGGGATTTTCAGGAATGTTCCTATTGTCTCTTCCCTGCCTCTCTGATGTAGCCGCTGGAGGGAACTGGGATGAAGATTCCAGGGAGAGGGGGCCGCACCCCCATCTGAGCTGCAGATCGCAGAGGTGGTGGGGTCTGAGACCCCCTGACCCTGGCTTCCCTTGGCCCTTCGAAGGACTTGCCGATTCATCTCCTGCATATTGGTAAAGACCACACATTTAAAACATTTTGTTATCGGGGTGAACATATTTAGCTCTGTGAGTAGGTAATAGGGCAAACTGGTTCTCTGGCCAACTAAGTCCTGGTGAGGACTGAGGGGTGACGGTGGTCACTGCTCAGACCCTTGGGTCCCCTCCTCTTCTACCCCAAGTACTTCTGCTCATCTGTGTTGGAACTACTGGGCCTCACCGTGATCTTCTTAGGTTTAGAGAGAAAATCAAGCCGGGATGCAATCCCTGCTGGCCCTCCAGCTAGCTGGGTGACCCTGGGCCGGTCCCCCTGCCTTCTCTGGGCTTCAGCTTACCCTTGGGGAAAGGAGAGGTTGACTTCCAACTAAGTTCTGGGCATTTCTGCCTTAGGCGGTAACACACACAGCTGGGGACAGGGGGAAGGGTCCTCTTTGGCCACCAGTCCCCAAGGCCAGAGAGAGAGGAGCCAAGGTCCCTTCCTCCGCCAGAGGAACAGGTTGGCTGGTTGGGCCTGGGCCTATGGCCAAGGGGAAAAGCAGACAATACACGGGAGTCACCCTGACCGCCTGGGGTGGGTTGTGCAACTTCCGCCCCAGGGGCCTCCAAATAAGACTGTGGCCCCTGGACTTTGAGCTCTGGGTAGCCCTCTCCCCTCCCCCAGGGTCCAGGCTCTCCAGCTTAGGGGACAAGGCTGGGGAGTGGACAGGGTACTTTCTTAGTCCCAAGAGTGGCCAGGTGGCTCTGGATTCGGTGAGAAGGGTCTCACCAAGAGGGATCAGAACACACACCATGAGAGCCAGTAGAGGAGGCCGGCCAGGGGGAGGCTCCGTGTGAAGGCGTGTGTACCTGTGTGTGCATGCGTGTGTGTGTGTGTGTGGACAGCGGCATGAGTGAACTGGGTGGGAGGCTGTGGCTGGGGCGTAGTCATCCTCATGGTCACAGTCATTGGGGGAGTAATCCTGGAGGGCTGCCTGGCTCCTGCTCTGAGCCTGTGGAGGTGCATGGGAGCGAATGCACCAATCTGCCTGGGAAGTGAGCACAGGGTTCAAGGGCGCCTGAGTGAGCTGCTGGGGGGGTGTGTGAGCCTTTCGCCTCCACGCTCGTTGTGGGACATGGTGTGGATGGTGTATATGTGAGATGATGTCCACGGGGGCAATTCCATGGGGCCACGTGTGGGTTGTGTGGCTGAGTGTGTCCTGATGAGTGTGCACGTGAGTGTAAATCCCTGTATGTGTGGACATTGGGGGGTGCTTTTGTCTGCCCACTGCGGGTACAAAGGTGTGGCTGTAATTGTGCCTGAGGGAGCCCCCGGTTGTTGAGCCTGCGGTCTCCGTGGCGGTGTGGTGGTTTAGGGACACGTGTGGCCTCTGGTGCGGGTGACTGCACGTGAAGTATGGATGCTCGCACGGGTGCTGGTGTAGGACTCGGGTCCCTTGGGACTTGGTCCAGCTCATCACACGCTTCACCCCATCACTCCCCGCAAACCTGCCGAGGACCCTGATGCTCCCACCGAGTCTGCGTTCTGAGCCCCAATGTCCCCACCCCACCCCGTACCATGGAGGGTGAGGTTGGACAAGGGGAGTTATCAGCCTCCTCCTACCGTGTGGGGACTTGTGTAACAGCCCTAAAGAACACATATAATATGAGGAAATCAAGAGCCCAGACATCCTAGGACTTACCTTGGCCCCTGGGTAAGAGGCAGGAAGCTTTAAAGTAATAGGGGAAGCCAGGAAGCTGGAGCCTGGGATGGGGTACATACAGAAAGGGCCTGAGGGACCTGCTGGACCTCCCATCTGACCAGGCCCTGTTGTGGCCTAGAGGCAGGGGGCTGTCTGGAGTGACCTTGACCTAGAGTTCTGGAAAGGGAGAAGGGAGGGGGTCATGGCCAGGGGACCTCTGTGAGCAGCCCCCAACGAAAGTCTCAGGGGCACTGGTTGGAAGGGAGGACGACACTGCTCCACTCACTCAAAGGAGTCTGTCCTGGCTTCTTTGCTCCTTGACAGGTGGCGCCCTGGGTGACCCTCCTGTCAGGGAGGAGCCTTCATTCCCCTTGGGGCTGGTTTGAAGATTCAAGGCTTTGGCCTGAGCCCAGGGATGATCCCAAAGCTGGAGGAAAAAATACACTCACTGAATGCCTGCTAGGTCCAGGCCCCCTGCGGGCCAGCGGCGGGGGTGGGGGGCAGGATGGGGTGCTCCTTGCCACCATCACCACCTTTACCCCCTTCTCTACCCCAACTCCTAGCAGTTCCTCCCAGCCACGGTGGAGACAAGCCTTTGTGCAGCATAGTAATGAGACAGCATCGAAGCCTCATTGCACACTATCTTTGCTGCAAAGGGCAGCGTTAGCACTAAACAGTTCTGTTTGCCGGGAGCAGGTTCACTGCAAAGAGCTTGAAGGAGGGGCACCTGGGTGGCTCTGTCGGTTATGCGTCTGCCTTCAGCTCAGGTCATGATCCGGGGATCCTGGGATGGAGCCCGCATCTGGCTCCTTGCTCAGCGGGCAGTCTGCTTGTCGCTCTGCTCTGTTTGTGCTCCCTCTCAGTCTCTCTCTCAAATATATAAATAAAATCTTAAAAAAAGAAAAAAAGAGAGCTCGAAGGAGCTAGGGCCCCATCCAGTCCTGGTGTGATGTGCCCACAAGGCTTGGATTCTGACCCTAATCACTCAGGGCAAGGACTCTGGGCTCGGAGAAGAGGGAGATTCTAGAGGAAGGAAAGTCCTGGGTGTCTCCCTCGAAAGTCAGGGCCATTTTGCCTGGAGGGCATGTGGAGGGTGCCTGATTCAGGGCCAGAGTCCCTGCAGGGCTGAACTGCCCAAGAAGGGGCGGCTTTGAAGGAGCTGAAGACAAGATAGTCGTTAGTCCTGGAAGAAGGACACCCCGCTCCCACGAAGCGGAGGGAGAGGGGAAGAAGTGGCCTGGCTTCTCCCATCCCCCCAGTCCCTTCCCAGCACTTCCCATTGGCCCAGCCCAGGGAGAAGCCAGTTGGCCAAGGAGCCGGGGAAGGGCAGTTTGCAGGAGCCGGGCAGCTGCATATGAAAGCAGATGGGCAACGCCCTGCACTTGCCCATGTCCTGCCCTGCAGGCGCTGGGAACTTGGGAAAAGCAAAGAAAGACCTGGCACCGTCCCCGGGACTGTGGATATGAGGGAGTTTTGATAAGAGTTGAATGGATGGCGCATTCGCGCGTGCGCGCGCGCGCACACACACACACACACACACACACCCCTTTCCCGGTGCCACGTGCTCCCTGAGTGGTGGCTTCATGCTGTCCCTGCCACAGCCCAGCGAACTCAGGACAGAGCCCCCGTACCATAGTCGAGGAAACCGAGGCTTCTGGAAGGGAAGTGGCTTCTCTTGAGCCCCACAGCTGGAAAAGGGCAGAGCCAAGGACCCACCTCACCTCAGTGTGACTCCAGGGACCCCGGGCCTGGGACACAAGTGGGAAGTCTGCTGGCAGGTCCTACTGTTGGGAGCAGATGCTGAGGATGAATCTGGGTTGGAGGGACTGGGTAAAATTCTCTGAAGAAGAGAGGCCTTGGACGGGGTGAGGCCTGCTTGGGGGGGGAGCCACGGATGCCAGATTGGGGAGTAGAGTGTAGTGGTAAAGAACAGGACTTGGGGGCCCAACAGGCTGGGTCAGATGTGCTCTGCCACATGCTGGTGGTGCGATTGGATCTCCGTGCCTCCGTTTCTCATCTGTAGAATGGGAGTAATAGTGAGAGTAGTCCCTGCTTCGCAGGGCTGTGTGAAAACCGCAAGTTGGATAAGTGTTTGCTGCTAGTACGTGTCATTCTTATTTCTGTTTTATAGGTGAAAAATGGAAGCTCTGAGAGGTAGAGCAGATAAACGAAGATGACACCACTAGGAAGCAGGATATGATTGAATCTGTGCCGACTCTGTGGCGCTTCCGCCCACCCTTTCCTTCTCTGTCTTCCCCCTCTCCCCTCCTCAGACTCCTTCTTTACCTCTGTGGCCCACACAACCCATCCCCTCTGTGATGCGGAGTTGCCCTTCTCCTTGCGTCTCCTCTCTGATAAGTCACCTCCTCCCGTTGGGCCTCCAGGCTTGGGGATGCCACCAGCTTCCTGCTGTTGCTGCTCTCTGGGTTGCAGCCTCATCCCCCCACTGGGTTTCTCAGCTCTTCTAATCCTTCCAGCCAGCCCAGTTTTAACTTCTCTCCCTGAGAAACCTAGTGTTTCAGTGCTCTGCCGAAACCCCGAAACCCCATAGTCGCTGTCTATTGTGGGATTCCTTGGGCCAGGAACTCTTCCCCATGCCTTTCTTACGTTAATGTACTGGTTGGGAACCCTCACCCCACTTGACAGAAACAGAAGCAGGGCATCAGGAGAGGAGAAGCCATTCACCTGCAGTCATACCGCTAGTGACGGGCAGGGCTGGGGTTCCCAGTCTGGAGGTGGAAATCCAGAGCCCACGCCCCGCCGCCTCGCCTGCCGCTGGCTGTCCTAACTGCCAGGTGACCATCTAGGCACCAGAGCCCTGCTCCGATGGTGACCTCGCTCTGGGACTTCTCTGTCTGGCCGCTCTGCCCGATGACGGACCCCAGAGATCCGAATGTGCCCAGCATCCCTGCAAGTTCTCTCCAGCTGAAGACCCCAGTGTCTGCCGAGGGGCCAGCATGTTCTGTGGTCTCCCAGACGCAGGCGTCTCTTCCTGCCAGCCTCTCCCCGCCTCCACCCCCCGCCGCTGCAGGCATGCCACTCCATGCCAGGACCCCCGATGACTCACCCACACAGAGCTTTCACTTCCTCCTTCTTGCTGAGGCTCCTGACCTCCTGCAGCTGCAGAGAGGCCGGGGGGCTTGAAGGCAGAAGAAGCAGCCATGGGCCCTGCTGAGGGCTCCTTGCCTGACACTGGCCTGGGCCAAACTCTCTCCAAATGGCCAGTCATCTATACAGGCTGGCATACCTGGAGATCGGCCTAGAATGTTAAGCTGGAATGGTGGCTCTCATACTTACTGATGGCATTGGAGAGACCCACCTTCTTTCTGTCCTTCCTTCCTTCCTTCATGCATGGATGCATTTATGCCGTCCTTCCTTCGTTCCCTCATTTAACAAGACTGTCCTGGCCTCCTATGTACCAAGTAGTTCCCAGTGGACCAAGGAACCAGGTTCATTCTCTGCTCATGAGGAGCTCCCCGCTGAGGGGGTGGGAAATGGGGCTGAGGGACAGATCTGTAAACAGAAAACCCAAGCAGGATTAAAGAAAACCCAACACAGTAGGGAAGCCTTGGAGATACTTCTGAGATCTCTTTGCACAGCTTACCGGTGTGTGTACACAGAAATGCTTCCTCATCACAACCTGGGTTTCTCTCTCCCTTTACAGCACTCCATGGCTCCCAGGGGCTCCAGGCAGCGGGCAAGGGGCCAGGCTAAAAAATAAAGCTTCACTGAGCCTCCTAGGTGCAGATGTGTTGTACAACCTCCTAGTCTAAGGGGCGGCACCTGGTTAAATAACTCCAATAATGGAGTCAGACCTGGGTTACACACTGGTCATTTTCTGACCATGGGACCTTAAGGAAGTCGATCATCGCTGAGCCTTGTTTGCTCATCTATAAAATGAAGCTGTTGATGGCCTCAGTGTTATGGTTTTGCAAGAATTCACTGAGACCCTTCCTGCAGAGCACTGGCACTCTGAACGCCGAAGTGCTTGGGAAACGCCAGCTGTCCCAGTGAATGCTGCTGCTCATTACGAGGCTCTGTGGGTCCCTGATCCTGCCCATAAGTACGCGCGTGTGTGCACGTGGCTGTCTAGGGGGTGGTCAGGGAGGGCCTCCCAGAAGAGGCAACACTGGTGTTGCGTCTTAAAGGAGAAAGTGGAGGAAATGCATTCCAGGTAAAGGGAGAGGCCTGATGCGGTCAGAGTGTGGGGAGTACTTTGGGCCAGGCAAAGGGACTGGGCTGAGAGCTGCCTCGAGGAATGAGCCTGGGCTCCTCAGGCCTCAACGCTGCAGCCTGGCTGGGGCCAACTGTTGGATCTGGGGTGGGCGGGGGCTGCCCCAGCTTGGTATCTGAGATGCTGGCAACTCTCACCCCTCTGCCCCCTCCCCTTTCTGGGCCTCCACTTCCTTCCCCTGCACACACCACAGAGGCGTTTCAGAGGAAGCTGATGCTTATTTTAGCCATGATCCCTGGACACCCCCACCCACAGCTGCCCCTGCCCCTCTGGGCCCCTGAAAAGGCATCAGGCCACTCTTTTGAGTCATGGCCCAAAGCACTTATGGGTGAGAGCCAAGTCCTGCCCCCCTTCCCTGCAGCAAACCAAGCCTAGTCTCAAAGCTAGAAGACATGGGTTCAAGCCTAGCTCTGACGCTAACTTACTAGACCATGTCCCAGTCCCTTCTCCTTCCAAGTCCTGGATTCCCAATGGGGCTCTGGGACCAGGCACTGGGCAGGCCCCAACCTCTGGATGGACAGATCGAGTTGGGGGTGGGGGGCAGAAGCTTACACTTTGGAGGTCTGTCCTTAAGAAAAACAGAACCACAAATACAGATTTATTTATGAAAGTACATTTCTATTTAGAAAGGATTTGGGGAAGTGAGGAGCCCCAAAACTCTTTTTCTTTCCTACAAATCTGCTTTGCGGGAGGGTCCCCCCAAATCCTCAGGAGCCAGTGGGGAAACTGAGGCAAAGAGAGACGATGTCACTGTCTTTACAAGGTCCCATAGCTGGGGACTGGAAGGCTAGGATTTGAACCCAGATTTGTCAGGCATCAATGCCCACATTTTACCCCCTTGTAGTCCCTCACAGCCCCACTGCGGTGAGGAAGGCATGAGAGAGAGGAAGGGAGAGAGACTGCGAGCACAGGACAGCAGCCAAACAGACTTACCCAAGTCCCAGCTCTGCCCCTTTCTAGCCGTGTGACCCCTCCGGAGCCTCAGTGTCCTCATCTGTAAGTGGGGGAAGGGAGAGCCGTGGTGGGCTCTCTGCAGCAGCTGGCTCGTGGGGGTTCCATTTCTGCCTTCACCTGCCTTCACCTTCACCTAAGTTGCCCTGACCCGCCCTCATAATGCTGATGACTAACCCTTGTCTAGTGCTCCCCTGGCGCCGGGCAGGGCTCTGACTACAGCCACTGAAACATTAAACTTCGAATCCTCACAACAATGTGAAGGGGTACGTGCTCCCGTGTCCCAGATGAGGAGACCGAAGCCCTGCATCCATGCCAGGCTCTGGGCTTGGCGCCGGAGATACGGTGGTGACATGGCGAGGGCCTTTGGTCCTGAGGATCCCAAAGCCACTGGGATCAGAGGAGTCAGCACCTTCGCTCTTAGAACCCCAGAAGGATGCCGGCAAGTGTACCATCTGGGGTCTGAGGGGAGTCTCAAGGAAACGGAAGGGAAGGAGCCATTCCTTCGGACCAGAGCCTTCGTGCAGGGTGTGGCACTTAGAACAGAGACCTACGGATTCCCAAAGGAATTTTCCACGTTGGTCAGAGTGGAGAGGAATTCTAGGCACAGGGCGCAGCACATCCAAAGTCAAGAGGTAGAAGGATGCTTGTGAGGAAGGGGAAGGAACCGGGAGTTGGTAGATTTGGGGGAGTCAGTGGGCCAGGAGTAGTACAGAGGAGGCTGAAGAATGAGCTCCCTGGTTACTGCTCTCCGGCTTGGCTTCCAACCCAGCTTCAGTACTTCGGGAGCCGTGTCTGTGAGGGGCCAGGCTGCTTGTGTGCAGGGCAAGCATAGGACTCAGGACCTCGGTCATAGGCAGTCCCTGACATTGGTCTTTGGGTTGGGAAGCCTGTGGCAAGGCCCTAGCATGACCTTTTGCTGCGTCCCCTCCTGCTCTACCTTTGACGAGTAACCTGCTCATGGTAACCTTTATTGGGTTTTCTCCCTTCCCTGCCATATCTCCCCCCTCCCTTACCCTTCCCTCCCTAGACTATCGCCTCCCGGAGAAGCTACTTGCTCCCATTGTCCTCCTCATGTCCCCTCCCATTCACCTGTTCCTGCATTTTTCCAGTTGGCAACTATTCATGGTTCCCACTCTGCTGGCCCCTCACAAGATGAGGGGGACACAGCCTTGCCCTCCAGAGCCCATTAACTTGTGTAGATGGACGCAGGCTCCTGCGGGGCACGATTGAGCCCTCAGCCTCCACCCACCTGGGACAAGAGGAGATAAGTGCTGGGTGAAGCCACTTCCTCACCCAGCCGTGGTTCCCCACCCTTGGCTCTCTCCTGTGCGTAACTTTCCAAGGAAGCTTCTAGCAGCCTGTGTTGTGTGCGGCAGGAAGGAAGGAAGAACAATAGTTAGCACTTGTGCTCACTTCACTGGAGCTGCCTTACACGTATGAAGCCCATTCATCTTCCCAGCAGCCCCAGGAGGGAGGGATACAGGTAATATGTGCTCCATTTCACAGATGGGCAAAGCGAGGTACCAAGGGCCTCACCCGAAGTGGTGTGGGTAATAAGATGCAAAGCTGAGATTTTGGTCCAGACAGTCTAACCTCAGAGCCTGTGGTTTAGCTTCTGTGCTTTGCTGTTTGCAAAAGGAGGGAAGGAGGGAGGGGAGTCAGTTTGATGCAGAAGAAAGGATTCAAATGCACAAGAGGGTCTGGGAAAAGAAGGCAGATCAACACAAAAAAAAAAAAAAGAAAAAAGAAAGAAAAAGCCTGAAATCATACTTCCACACTAGTGTGCTCTAGCACTCCCAAATCCACGAATGCCGCGTGCACACAAAGACAAGCCTGCACAAAAATGTGTGTTTAGCTAAAAGCATATTTTTCCATGTAAGTGTGCAAACACGTGCGTGCCCTACACAGATTTGCATGCATCTGGACATCCAAAGGCCACCACCCCCCCACACACGTTTGCACACGTGGGCGGGCACTGACACGCATGCATGTTCAGAGACGGATGCACGCACACGCACATTACATGTTTATTTGCACCTGCGCACGTGCCCTTGCACACGGGGGCCCACACAATACAAATTTGCGGTCAGTTCGAATTCTTTGCTTAAAGAAAACTTGTGACTGTATTAAAAATGTAGGACACATCGGCCAAATAATTAAGGCGAGGAGCGAGGCCGTGGGACTTCTCGCCGCTCTCTCGGGGCCGCCTGTGCTGGGCTGTGCTCAGCGTGGCTTCGTCCTATATATTTGAGGAAGAGGCACTTTATTACAGTAATTTATCACCCCCATAAATGTGGCTCCTCTGTAACGCGGAATAATTTGGGAAGAAATATGTTTTAAAAATTAAAAATGCAGTCGGCATGCGCCCCGGCCGGTCTGCGGGGACACATCCGCGCACCTCCAGTAACTGCCCATGTAGCTCTAATACCTACAACTTCCATTATTTAAAGTGTGATTATATTTTTCCTGCTTGGAGCTTTGTCAGCTATAAATAAAAGATAAGGGTGAATAGTTGCGGGGCCTAGTAAGCACTTCCATTATTGGTACTTAAGGGGGCTTGGGGATGGAGGCAACGGGCAGGGGGTGGGGAAGGAAGGGAGGCCACTCGGGGGTACGGACTGGGCCCGGAAGCCCAGCTGTGGGCGTGGGTGGGCCTGGTCCTCTCCCTGGTGGAGTTTTCCCGCGGGATCCAGAGTGACGTGACCCCAGGGACCTGGGTTCTCTTGTCCACCCCTGACCGTGGTGGAAGCCACCCACAGAGGTTGCTGTCCGCCGTGGCTCTCTACACCCCGATCCCTTCCCGCTCTCCCCAGGGACGCCGCAGTCACGGGACACCATGGGAGAAGAGACACCATGGGAGAAGGCGTATAAGAGAAAGGGACCCGGCGCCTGAAGATGTTTGGTTTCCCGGCGCCTGAAGATGTTTGGTTTTTCCCACCCAAGCGTTGTTTTGAAGTGAGTCCAGACCGTGGCTGCCTGAGAAAGGATTCACAAGGGAGTGCATGTGTGTTGGGGGAGGGATGTGCCTTTATTAGCCAAGTCAGGTCCTGGCTTTCTGAGCCAGAGAGCTATTCCAATGCAGCAGAGAGTAAATGGGAAGGAAAAGATACTCCTCCAACAACCATCAGATCGGAAAACAGACGTGCTTGCTTTGTCACAAGAAGAAAAGGACTGAAGCAAAGCAGAATGAAAAAGAAAACTAGAAATTGTCTCTTTGCCCCGTCTTTCCCCTTCTCTAAAGTTGTTTTCATGTCCTTGAGCCTCGGTTTGCTCTTCTGTGAATCAGGGCTGACAGTGCCCATTTCCAGGGTTATGTGGCAATTAAATAAGATAAGATCTGTACAGCGTTGGGACTGGCTGTCGCCATACCCCATACCCTAGGTATTCGATAACACTGATGAAATCAAGCCAGACAGAGATGCAGTGATCACATTCCTTGGTAATTTATCCAGACGAACTGGAAGCTTAGGTCCACACAAAAGTCTATAGCGACCTTGTCCATGATTGCCCAAACTTGGAAGCAACCAAGATGTCCTTCGGTAGGGGAACAGAGGCCAAACTGGGGTATAACCAGACAGTTCACTGTTACTCAGTGATAAAGAGACATGAGGGGCGCCTGGGTGGCTCAGTGGGTTAAAGCCTCTGCCTTCGGCTCAGGTCGTCCTAGGATCGAGCCCTGCCTCGGGCTCTCTGCTCAGCGGGGAGCCTGCTTCCCTTCCTCTCTCTCTGCCTGCCTCTCTGACTACCTGTGATCTCTGTCTGTCAAATAAATAAGTAAAATCTTTTAAAAAGAAAAAAAAGAGAAATGAGCTATAGAAATGGGAAGTTAAAGTTTAATGGGCACCAAGTTTTGATTTGGGAGAGCCAAACAGGTCTTGAGACGGGTGGCGATGTTGTCCAACAACGTAAATGTACTCATGACCATAGAAATGTATCCTTCCCCATGCTTAAAACGGACACTTTTTTTTTCTAAAGACTTTATTTATTTATTTGAGAGAGAGACAGTGAGAGAGAGCATGAGAGGCGAGAAGGTCAGAGGGAGAAGCAGACTCCCCGTGGAGCCGGGAGCCGGATGTGGGACTTGACCTCGGGACTCCAGGATCGTGACCTGAGCTGAAGGCAGTTGCTTAACCAACAGCCACCCAGGCGCCCGAAACGGACACTTTTTATGTTATTTATATTTTGCCATTAAGGGGCACCTGGGTGGCTCAGTGGGTTAAAGCCTCTGCCTTCGGCTCAGATCATGATCTCAGGGTCCTTGGATCAAGCCCCACATTGGGCTCTCTGCTCAGCGGGAATCTCTCTGCCTATTTCTCTGCCTGTATCTCTGCCTACTTGTGATCTCTGTCAAATAAATAAATAAAAGCTTAAAAAAAAACTTAAAAAAAAGGAAAAGGGAAAGAAAAAGAAATGAGCTATCAGGCTCTGAAAAAAAAAACACAGAGGAATCTTAAATACGTATTGTTCCGTGAAAGAAGCCAGGCTGAACAGGCTACACATGGTATGATTCCAGCTGTATGACGTTCTGGAAAAGACAAAATGGCAGAGGCAGTAAAAAGCTCCGTGGTTGCCCGGGGCCTGGGGTGGGGAGGAGACGGCGGGATGAACAGACTCAGCAGAGAGGATTTTAGGGCAGTGAAGCCATTCGGCTTGATTCTGTAATGGTAAAGGCACGTCATCACACATTTGTCCAAACCCGTAGAATGCACATCACTAAGAACGAGTCCTAACATCATGAACTCTGGGCTTTGGTCGATAATAACAGGGCATCGATACGGGCTCATTGAGTGTAGACAATGTACCTCAGTGACAAGGGGTTCATAATAGGGAAGTGAGTAAGGAATTATATGAGAACTCTATACTTTCTGCTCCTTTTTAAACCCACAACTGAAAAATCGAAGTCTACAAATTTCAAATTCAAATAAAAAATAAAAACTTAGGGTGAAAATTAAAGCTCTAAAAAATAATTTTAAAAATTGGACCAAAGTCAACACTGGCCTTTCCTTTGTACTCGACACCACAGAGAGCGGGCTGGAAGGCTCGTAGCGATCATTCTGCCCGGTGATTTCCAGCGCTTTGTTTCTTTTTCCAAGCAAAAATGTATGGGGCCCCCCCAGTACACTTCCAAAGCTCACGTTATGACCAGAGCAAACTGGATGGGACCAGCAAACAAGTTTGGACTGGCTCAGGCTACATCCTGCCCGCCGGGGCTCCCTGACCGTACCTGTCCAGCCCTCTTGGGGTTGGCCTGAGTTAGCCAGGCTGGATCAGGGGAATTTGTCTGAGCTCTGTAAACTGAAGCAGCTGATTCAGACCTTTTGGAGCTGGTCCTGGCTGGTTGCATTTGTCCTCAATCAGCTCAGACCCTTTGCAGTTGGCTGAAATTAGCACCAAACCTAGCATCTGGCGGAGGGAGGTGGTGGGGGGGCTCTACATGGAGCCCCAAAGGGCAGAGAAGCTAAGATTCCACTTGGGGTGATCAAACGGGAGTCTGGGCACAGCTCAAGTTGGATCAGACCAACTGGGACTGCTGAGCACGTTGTTGGTGAGGCTGGAGAGTCTCAGGCAGACACACAGCTCCTCACCTCCTGCCTCTCTCCTGGAAGCACCTCCCTGGGTCACTGACTCAGAGGAACAGAGGCCATTTGGATCGGGCTGGGAGAGGCTCAGGCAGGCGAGAGGAGGGACTCTCCTGAGAAGTTGGGGACAGAGGAGGTGTGGTGCGACCCAAAGGGGGCCTTCGTAAAGAAGCAAGACTCTGGAGCCCATCTGTGAGCTGATGGGCAAGGACCTGAGGGGAGGGAGGGGAAAGGGACATAATAAAGGGTTCAAGTCCCCGGAAAGGTCAGAAACAAGAGGATCCCGGCACAAGAGGCAAGATCAGCCTCTGAGATGAGAAGGATCGAGGCCTTTGGGTGTCAGGAGACAGGCAGCGAAGACCAAGGCAAATACCATAGGTCCACAGGGTTGGGGGAGACTAGGTGGGCAGTCATATCTTTTTGAAGCCTGTTCTTCCAATGACATTTAGGGGAAAGTCACCTACTAAGAGCAAGGTGGGTGGCAAGGGGGTGGTGAGTTTGAAAAGAGAGAAGATAGGGCATGGTATCCCCAGAGAAGTGAAACACAGGGCTCTGTGGGGCAGCTTGAAGGGCCCATCGGAGGTCCATGGTCATGAATTTAGAGTGAAACCTGACAGCTCAGAAGTGTGATTTTCTCCTGTAATATTCATCGGCGAGTGATAGCCCAGGTCCCCAGAGTCACCAGTGGAATACGAATATGTGATGGTTGGGTTGAACAAGACAAGAAGTGAAGTCAGAAGGGAACCACTGGACGGGACCAATAGCAAATGGGAAGAGAGTCCATTGAATGGATGACAGGTCCCTGAGAATCTGAGAATCCTGGCACTTGAGCAAAGAGACAGGCGTCGGTATGGGGTGCTAATAGAGTGGGAAATGGAGGCCAAGCCGGAGAGGAGACTTATCAAAGGTCGCACAGTAATCCGTGGCCGAGAAAGAAACTTTTAGCTTTTGGTTACTTCTTTTTTTTTTTTTTTTAAGATTTTATTTATTTATCTGACAGACAGAGATCACAAGTAGACAGAGAAGCAGGCAGAGAGAGAGGAGGAAGCAGGCTCCCCGCTGAGCAGAGAGCCTGATGAGGGACTCGATCCCAGAACCCTGAGATCATGACCTGAGCCGAAGGCAAAGGCTTTAACCCACTGAACCACCCAGGCGCCCTGCTTTTGGTAACTTCTTACATCGTTAATTTATGTATTCAATAAGTTCCCAGTGAGTGCCACCTGTGGGCTGGGTGCCCTGAACACTGAGGCCAAAAGATCCGATTCCTGCTCTCAAAGAATTCACTATGCATACATTTGAAATTAATCCATCGTTCACTTAATATACCAAGTTTATAGTAAATATTAACATGGCTGAACAAAACCCAGAACAGTCGTGGCTTGTGGGGAGTTTGAAGTATAGTGATTTACTAGTTGTAGGATCTCGGGCAAGAATCTTGGCTTCAAATCTTTGCGTCTCAGTTTCCTCATCTGTAACATGGGGATTTTAATAGTAGTCGTCTTACGGTGTTAGTATGGCGATGAAATGAGTTTATAGCATATAAAGAGCTTTAACGTCATGTGCTCTCAGTAACTTAGCTACTTTTGTTCTTTAGTAATTGGAATGCATGTATAGCTTAGATTCTCGAAAGACCTGTTACAGCAGCCACGGTGGGCATCCCACCCATAGTCCCTCAGCACTCACTTTCCCCATATGTGGTGATGGTGTCAGACACAAGCTCCTGGGATTTTTTTTGCCCAAGTGCTTCCTCTTAACCCTGCTGCAGTGTAGGTTAGCACGGACCAGAAGCCCTTGGTGGTTAACACATCCAGGAGCAGCGCTTAGCCAAGGATGCATAATAATGGAAGGATAAATGATCCCCCTTCCTTGCCCCTTGGATCAGACGTCTCTTGGACATATTCTAGCCTGTCATTTCCCTGGGAATGAGTCTCAGTTGCCTCCAGTGGGAACCTGCTCATGAATACACACGTGACAGCCTTTCCTTCTCCATGTCCCTTCCCCATTCCTGGGATCGGCTTTAAAACAAACCAGCTGCTTCCAGGGGAGCCCAACTCAAGACGGTTCATAATACAAATGGTCCTGGGAAGGAGACTCTCTCTGGAACCGAAACGAGGACCACATTGCTGGTGGGAATGGAGAGCTGCTAGGAGTGCTGAGACTCTCCCCTGACTTGATCAGAAAGGCATGCAGGGAGAAGAGAGTGCCTGGGCTCCAGCTTTTGAGAGATGGGGATTATGGGGCCAATGGTAACTCCAAGGATCGAGGAGCTGTTCAGGTGGGGTTAACTGTCATGAAGGCCCTGGAGGAAGAAAACAACAAGCTTAGATCCACCCACTATCAACTCAGGGCCCAGGGTGAACGCTGGGAGTGGGCCGGGACAGCCCTTAAATAGACCTTTGGTTCCCGGAGCTGGGGGGCAGCTGCGCCAAACTTCAGACCCAAGATCTGATTGAAAGAGTAGAGAAGGCACACAGGAGGCTTCATCCTCGGTCCCAGCAAGTCTTCTGTATTGAGGTCAGAGAGATGATGGAGAAAGGCCAGGGCTCTGGGATCCGGAAGGGGAATATTCATGTGGATCTGCTTGATAAACCTGAGCCCCTGGCTGGGTTGGGGCGGCCCCCCGTCCTTGCTAGAACTTCCCCTGGATGGGAGAATGTGCAAAGGCCTCATCTGAGCTGGCTGCCTCTCAAGATGATGTGGACTTCTTCACCGCACCCCCTCCCCAATCCCCCGCTTCTCCTACTTGCCATCCAGACCGATAGTTAAAATCAGGTCTCGACGTGGTCGGAGAGGTTTAGTATTGTTTCTTTAGTAGGAGAAAATGGATTCGCTACCAGAAGAGGTGCAGGGCCTGGCTGTGTCCTGGCAGGAACTAGGAGAACACCCCCTGGGAATGGGCCTTGAAGGTCCTATAACAAGGCAGGGAGGATATAAGGCTGGGTGGGGACATTCTCGATCCGGGAGCACTCTGCTGTGTGTCAGAGCAGGAGCTCACCTCCTAGTGCCATCGGAATGGCTTCCAGAGGCCTTGATATGAAGCGAGTCCGTAGTGAGTGTGGGGGAGATGACAAAACGTCCTGGGCAGATCACAGAGGGAGGGACCCAAGTCTCAGAGAGCTGCACTTGTTAGAATGGACACATTACGTAAGACCAGAGGATATGCTAATATGATACACTTGGTGAACACAAAAATGGAGCGCCGGCCGGAGTACATCTCACAGTGGGCCTCGTGGACCCGCAGACCCACGCCGGTCATCTCCCCCCGTCCCGGAGTGGGTAAACAGGATGGATACCCCCACAGCTGGCAGAACCCTCAGTTTGCTTCCTTCCCCGGGGGTGTAAAAGGCCTCCTCAGAGGGAAGATGGATTGAAGGCCCCTAACACGGCCACCGCCCCAGCCAAGATAGTGACTCAGAAACACACCACACGCTGGGAGGCTGGTACAGATGAGAGCCACCCTCAAGGGCAGAAAGAATGCAGGAGCGCTGGTTCCTATCAGATCCCGGTTTGGTTCCGCCCCAGAGTCCCTGTAAAACCGGAAAGGTCATCGCGGACGATGGTGAACTAGCACTCCACGAGGTGGTAGCCTCAGTCTCACTGCGGGCCCGGATCACTGTAGCCGAAGGTGCTTAGAACGCGCCTGCTGATCTGCGGGATGTTATCTTCCATCCCCACCCTGGACGGAAGAGGGCAGACGCACGTCATATTCCCCTGGGGCAGAGGACAGTGTCCCTTCACTGTCTTAGCCCTGCTCTCCCTGTCCCAGAGCGTAGGTTAACTGTCCTGCTCTGCCACAATGTAATCCGGAGGGGATCTTGACCATCTGAGACGGCTGGCTTTGCACCAAGTTAACCTAGGTAGAAACCGTGTTTCCCAGAATTCCCCTTTCCTGCGTAGCTCTGGGATAGCCTGGGCGCAAGATGCTTGGAGGGAGATTTTGTAAGATGGAATTGAAGCAGCAGACGTGTTCATTTTACACCTGGGAGGTGGGTGCTGGCGTGAGGCCCCCTTGCAGCCCAGCCCGTGGTTACTGAGCCCTGACTTACCTTGTCTCCACCTGTGCCGCTATGCATGCCGGACACTGCAGAAGGCTGGGGATGTGGCAAGACAGGACACGTTATTGCTTTCGCTGAGCTTATATCCTCCTGGGGGTCAGTGAGTGGGAGAGAAAGGGCTTCCAAAGCCAGTTCTCCACAGCAAGCCTGTGCTCTTAACCCTCCCGGGTTCTAAACCACCTCCCAGGACAGTATGATCCTGTGGCCGCAGTGACAATGACCGATGCCATCCCCAGTCTTTCCAGCTCTCTGTTTCTATCTTTCTCTGCCTTCTGGGTTTGTATCTGTGAGACAAGAGTATGCAAAGACATGCTCTGATCCATCAACCGTGGTTACCTCTGAGAAGTGAAATTGGGAAGGAGGGTTTTCCTGCCTTTACACACAACTGAGGCAAAGAGAGATTCCATAATGTGCCCATGATCACACAGCTGGTAATTCCGGAGCAGAGCTGAGGCCTTGTTCCCCTTCTGGCTTCATACATCCCGTGTCCTCCCATGACCAGGACAGGCCTCTGACCCTCTTATCCCTTCCAGGACAACCCAACCTTCAGACTTCCAACTCGGACTTTCCCCTGAAATCCCCTTGTGCCCTCACTGCCTTCCTCACGGCCCTGTGGTAGGAGCACAGAATTAGAACTTGCCTTGTGGTGGGAGGTGGTAGATATGGCTGCAGAAGAGAAGTGACTTTCAACTTCTAGGAATTGACTTTGACAATCAGATCAGGCAAGGGGCTGAGTCACTGGCGGGCCCCTCCGGCCCCCTCTGGCTGGGTTTTAATCAGGTCAGACGGTGCAGCGGTGCAGCGCGTGGGGGTGGCTGGGGGAGAAGAGGCCTCGGTTCCACTTCCTCCCGCGGAGGCCCATGCCCTGTGATGCAGTTTCTGTCTCATTGATGGGGAGGACGCGCCTAGCAGGTGTCAATCCAGGCCACCTGGGTGGGCTAAATTTAGGTCTGAGGCTGTCAAAGCTTCAAGGACTCAATATTTTGTTTTTGCAGATGAACAAAGTGAGATGGAGAGAGGTCAAGAGACTTGCCCAGGTCACAGAGCTACGGTCACAGCTGGGACTCAAACCCAGGCCTCTCCAAAAATCACCACACTAACTCCAGAGTGGGTGCTCTTTCCGAACACCCCACCCCCACCCCCACCCCACCCCCACCAACCTGGGCCACCATCCTGAGGTCTGCCCCTTCCTCCATTGCGGTCGAGGGTAGGGTATGGGACACTGCTCTGTGTCTAAGACCAAAAACCCTGATTTTGGAGGCAAACGTCTGTCTTCTAATTCTGGCCCCATGACTAACTGTATGACCTTAGGCAATGACTTCATTTCTCTTTGAAGTGGGCATAAAGGATGTTGTTGGACTCAAGACACAAATGTAATACAATTGCCGAGGACAAAGGAGATAGTCAATAAATGTGAGTTCTGTTTTCTTTATATAATGATTTCCTAACTGACTTTGGTGGAAACCTGGGCTCTCTGACAATATCGCCGGGGTCCTCCTGGGTGGGTGGGAGTAAAGAAGGAAGCCAAAAAAGGGGGCTTGGAGCTCCCCATCATTCTTCTTTCCCATTCCCACTGCCATACGTGCATATGCCCCATAAACCAGAGTATTTCTCTCTTTACCTGTCTTATAGTTTGAGTTCCACCTAAATTTTTTTTACTGGATCTGCTACAAAAAATCTGGCTGTCCACCACTGCCTAAAGTTTGCAAACTCAGAGAAGACCTACTAGAGTCACAGAGAAATGAGAATCACAGCGCTGTTTTAACATTTATGCATTTGATACCTGCAGTAGGAAATATAACATTTGATCGTTGGTTTCCTGGGGCAGCAGGAGTCTGTGGCTGCATTGTGGGTTCCCACTCAAGGGCTATGGCCCACTTCCTTCCATGCGGATGGAACCCACAGTTCAGTTGACCACTGGGTGCCCCTGTGATTCATGGAACCCCTTCCCCACCGCAAGGAGGGAGGAAATGTTCAATAAGGTGAACAAATCACGGTGGTCCCATCCTTCTTGCCAGTGATCAGTTTGGGCGCAGGTGACAGGCCTGGGTCAAGACTCTGCCCATGAGACTGGTGGAGATGTTTATGGGGGAGGAGGCTTCTGGAAAAAGATGTCCCTTTTGATTAAAAACAAAAAGCTCCATGGAGAAAAGCCATCTCCTTTGCCTGCCTGTCCGTGTGGCTGTCACCTTGCAGCACCAATCAAAGACCTGGGGACAGATGAGCCCCCGAGAGCACCTGCACTCATCTGCTCTTGCTCTAACAGTACCACGAAACCATCGTCCCCCAAACCCAGTGACTGACAACAGGCATGTCTTTGCATGCTCTCAGGTCACGGGCCGGCAGGTTGAGCTAATTTAGGCCGGGCTGGGCCAGACCACTTTGCTTCAGGCTGTGGGTCGGGTTCCAGTCTGTTCCACGTGTGCTTATTCTGGGGCCCAGGCTGAGGGGGCCTCCTGGCCACCAGGGAGAGGTCTTCCTCTGGCAGATCACAGGAGCTCATGGCCAAACAAACTGGTACAGGCGTGTTTAAGGCCTTGGCTCAAGTCATGCCCACTGCATTCCGATGGCTAAAGAAAGCCACAGGCTGGGCCCAACATAGGGGGTTATGATGTCCGTTCAGCCCAGGAGAGAGGCCGGTAAACATCTACTGACCAATACCACCACTCCAGCCTCTCAGGGAGGCACGGACCTGAAGATGGCCCTGCCTACCGCAGCTGCCTCATCATGACACAGGCCATTCTGCCACATGTCTGTTACTGGCCACCAAGGACGGCCCATGGAAGCCGGGGTGCACGGAGGGACTGCCTGTCCTCCTGGGGACAATTAATTTTTAGAAAATGTGGATTCGGAGTAAGCAACAGGGCTGAGCAGAAAAGAGAGTCCCAGATCCCAGGCAGTGGCTGGAAACCGAAAGTCCCCTCACTCCACTGTCCTGGTGAGGTACGTGCCACACCCAAGGGAGAAAGCCATCGTATGGCTTCGAACTTAAAGAAGAGCTTCACTGGGGTGCCTGGCTGGTTGAGTCAGTAGAACATGTGACTCTTGATTTTGGAGCTGTAAGTTTCAGCCCCACGTCAGGCATTCAGCTTACTTAAAAAAAAAAAAAAAAAAAAATCATCTCGTTCTCTGCAAAAGAAAAGCTTCG
Organism: Mellivora capensis; assembly: GCA_004024625.1. Classification (NCBI taxonomy): domain Eukaryota; kingdom Metazoa; phylum Chordata; class Mammalia; order Carnivora; family Mustelidae; genus Mellivora; species Mellivora capensis. The sequence goes on along the minus strand of PISX010000153.1, from coordinate 51,643 downwards.
TCAACTTACGCGTCACATTAGGGCATAAGCACCTCCATTGTAGGGACTTCCTGACTGACCCTAGACTGCCTTGACCCAGACCCAGGGGCTGCCTGGGCCTTGGGCCCTGGAGCCCTCAGTTAAGGGTCTGAAGCCGGGCCGAGGCCGAGGCAGGGTCTGGGTGGAGCAGAGGACAGCCACAGTGTCCAACAGGCCCCGAGAGGTCCACCGCACAAACCGAGGGGCAGAGGCCAACAGAAGGGAGGCAGTCCCGTCAGATTAATGGACCCACAAGAGGCCCCACTCGAGGACAACCAGAACTATCTTGTGGAGGTGGCAGGCCCGGAGTTGGTGGTGGATCGGAGTTCTGGGCGAGGTTCTGAGGCCTCAGCCTGGGGTGCTGGGTGTGACCTCTTTGCACCCATAGGCTGGTGAGACCTGGACAGCCTCAGGTCATAGGCTGAGGTTCCCCAGTTCAGGACCCATGTCTGCTGTGTCTCTAAAGCCCAGCACCCAGCCCCCACTCAGAAGAGTCCGGATGTTTGCTCAGTGGGTGGGCAAATGATAACACTAACAACAAGAAACATAACAACAGCTGCTTCTGTGCACAGGATGTAAAGGGTGTCCCAGGAGACCCTAAAAGATACCTGGGACATTTGATGTCTTTTAGGCCCTAGTGAGTCCCTGTCCCCACCCCCATGCTGCGGGGTGAGCCCCACCTGATGTTAGGCGGGGCCTTGGGGGAGAGGCTGGGCCACAGGAAATCCACCCAGCTGACCAGGAGACTTAGTGACCTAGAGAGTGGTCAAGTTCGTGGTTTCAACAGCTGATTGCAGGCCCTCAGGTGCGTGTCCCATATTGGTGAGATATGTGTTGTGTGGTGGTCTCACTGGGCGTGACCACGGGTATCCAGGGGCCAGGCCGGCCAGCGGGAAGCGTGATGGTGATAGGACAAGAGGGGAGGAGGGTGGTGGCTGGTGAGGAGCAGGGGAACTTTAGGGACTTTAGGTGACACCGTAGTGACACAGCAGGTAGCCAGCTGGGCCTTGGGCCTTCTGCCCACGAGATCTCATGGAGGATCTTACAACAGCCCTGTTTTGCAGGTTGTCCCCATTTCACGGAGGAGGAAGCTGAGCCTCTGATGAGGGAAGCAGCCTGGGCTGGAACTCAGAGAGTAGAGCTCAACCAATCCTCCAAATGACAATGGCCACAGGGACAGGGGATTCAAGCTGATCTCTGAGAGGGTCCAGCCGGGCCAAGGCAGGTGTGGCAGGACCCTCCTCAGTGGTCCTGCAGCCTCCAGCTCCTCTTCTGAGACCTGCCCCTCTCCCCCAGGCCCCAAGGGTACCCCACCTCTCTGCCCCCCTGATGACACCAGGGGTGGACACTGACTCAAGCTGGGCCAATCTTCTTCTCTCTCTTACGACTTAGCACCGAGGTTCAGTGAAGCTGGGCTGCCTTTTTGGCTGGTTATTTGAAATGCAACGTAAAGCCGGGTCAACTAGCTGTATTTGGGCCGCATGTTCATAAAACAGCAGAGAAAAGACACGATCATAAAGAATCTGCAGTGTGCTCAGGGGAAAGAAGGGGAGATGGAGAGGAAGCCAGGCAAGCTGGGGCCAGCGTCCAAGCGTCAAAGCCAGAGGAGTCTGGGCAAACACTGGAGCTGCCATCACCCTAGAATCAGCAGGTGCCCTCCTACTGACAATAGCAACAAAGCCCTAATTTGTAGCATTTGCCAACATCCGTGGTGTGAATATTCCACCCATGGCCGATTTCAAGCTATCAATAGATGTCCCTAGGAAGGGACCGACTCCATCCAACACAGCCAGCCAGGAAATGGGGATGAGGAATAGTTGTTGGATGCCTGGACAGGTGGTCTGGAAAGACTCTGGGGGCAGGCAGGGGGCAGGGCAATACCCCCAAATTATCAGTAGATGGACTTGGCATGGGTTGGCAGCTCCCTTTAAAGGAGCCAAGAGAGACAGCAAGGGTCTGGTCTGTCCAGGGCCTGTGTTTGGGCTCCCAGGGGACAACACTAGAGAGGCCTCCATCTGGGAAACAAGGGGATAGCCCATTTCTCAGAACTCTGGCCTGAGAGCAGGGCTAGACTAGCAGCAAAGGTGAGAGAGGTTTCATTCATTCAGGCATTATTCATCATTCATTCATTCAACAAGCAGTTAATGATCTCTATGTGCCCCGCACCAGAGTTGTAATAGAGAATAAGACAGTGCTTTCCCCTTCCCTCCAGGATCCTGGATGTGGTCATGGACAGAGGCAGAGAAGGGCTGAATGGGGTGGGTGGGGTGCACAGGGACCTGGGGAACTCAAAGAAGGAGTATTTAACCCCCAATGGACAGGGAGCATCAAGGAAGGCTGTCCAGAGGAAGGGTCTGCAAGGTGAGGGCTGTAGGAAGCATGGAGGAAGGGGCGTGGGGTGAAGGTAAGAAGAAGGTTCTAGGCAGGGGAACAGCCTGTGCCAAGACCCCAGAGATGGAAGAACTGGGGGTCATTCAATCTGGTGGGAGGGTGGGGAAAAAATGACTCAACTGGGGAGCAGTAGTTGGAAGCCATCAGAGGCTTTAAAGCTGAGGGACACTGTGATCCAATTATCTACCCCCCACAAGATCATTCTGGCTGCTCTGGAGGTGAAAGAGGGGTAGGGAGACCAGTTGCAAATGTCCCAGCAAGAGTCAAGAGGGGCTTGAGCTCAAGAGAAGACCGACTCAAAACATATTTCAGAGGGGGATGGGTGAATGGAGGGGATGAGAAACAAGGATCAAGGATCATCAAGGATCATGGCAAGATGGTTGGTCTGAAAAATGGATGGTGGTGCCATTTACCAAAGTGGGGGGGGGGGTGCCTGTGAGAGGAATGAGTTGGGGTGAGGAAAGCTTATTGTGCGGGGTGTTTTGCCATTTTTGACCCTAAGCTTTTTCATTCCTTTGGGGAGCTGCCCACCTCAAAAGTCTTGGAAGGAGTAGAGGGCAAGGCCCATTGCAAAATGCAAATGCAGAGCTCCTTGCTCAAAAATTATTATGAGTTTCAAGAGGGTGAGAGCAGAGCATTAAACCAAGCACAGAGCTGTACAGACCACATGTCCTTGGAGCTGAGCTGAGAGAGGCACTGATTTTCCCAGCACCTTTGAAGCTTAGGAACCATATGGACAAAATTTCAATAGGTGGCTTTAGAGAAACCACGGAATCACGTGAAGACACCTAGAGATAGAGGGAGACAGAGGACCCATCACAGCCCTGGGCATTCAACCCTTTAGAGGTCAATGTAGGAGAAGGATCAAGGAAAAAATTAGAAGGAGCCAGAGATGTAGAAATAGAAGTCGTGGTGTGTTGGAAGGCGAGGGTGGAGACTGTTTTTTAAGCCCAAACTCTTCAATGTGTTGAGTCCCCAAGAAACCACTGGGCAAGGGGTGAGCTGGGACTAAGACGACGAGGTCCTTGGAGGCACCATTTATCCAAATTTTAATGTGCACCGGCTCATCTACGGGTCTTGTCAGAATGTGGATTCTGAAACCTCAGGTCCAGGGTGGGGCCCATGATTCCACATTTCTAACAAGCTCCCAGGGGTGGCTGCTCCTGGTGGTCGTGGACCACCCTTTAAGTAGCAAGTCCTCGGGGTGGCAGTTTGGCTGTATGGTAGCAATATCTGGGGAGCTTGGCTGGCGTGAAGCACACCCTAGACTAATTGAATCAAAATCTCCAGGGGTGGGGCCGAGGCACTAGGAATCTTTAAAGTCCCACAGTTGATTCTAATGTGTGGCTGGAGTTAAGGACTCATACTAAGGAGTTCAGAGCATAAGGCAGTTTCTCTGGCTGTGGATAGCTATTCCTACTGAATATTATTATGAGTATTTATATTATGTATCTGATTATTATCATTATTATAATTTAATACTATTGTTCTTAAAAGTACCATTTGCAACTCACTGAGCTGGGCACTTTACATTCAGTATCATCATTATTATTGTGGTTATTTTAAAACATAAGAAGAGCTAATGTTTATTGAAGGCCTACACTAGACCAGACACTGCGCTAAGTGATTTGCATACATTATCTTATTTCACAAATAAAGAAACTAAAGTTCAGAGTAGTTAAGAAACTTTTGCATAGGGCCCCTGGGTGGCTCAGTCGGTTAAGCATTTGCCTTCAGCTCAGGTCATGATCTCAGGGTCCTGAGACTGAGTCCCACACTGGGCTTCTTGCTCAGCAGGGAGCCTGCTTCTCCCTCTGCCTGCCACTCCCCCTGCTTGTGCTCTCTTTCACGCTCTCTCTGACAAATAAATAAAGTCTTAAAGAAAAATTTTTTCCCCGTGATTACACAGCTAATAGACGGTGGAGAAGTTTACAATCTCAAGTCTGTCTGAATCAAGCCTATGATGTTTTCCATTATTCTGTGAAGCTATTTCTCAAATGTTCCTGATAATAAAGACGATCATCAGCCATTTGTTTAAAAAAAAAAAAAAAAAGACAACACAGATTTCTCGGGCTCTCCCTTAGAGAGAATGTGGTTTAGTAGTTCTGACTTAGGATTCAGGTCTCTACATTTTGATCCCCAGAAGATTTTTAGTGTCAGGCAAGCTTGGGAGACACCACTATAACACCTAGTGATAGGATCGCGGTGAATTCTTTTATTGTTGACAACTATTCATTCCCTTCCTTGTGAGAGGATCATAGAGCCCCACCATTGTCCTACTTCCTGGGAGAAAGAATGCAGTTCTCAGCCCCAGGGCCAGGCTTGGCAGCGTGAATCGCTCTGACCACTGGAAAGTGAGCAACGGGACATCCAAATGTCTAGCACAGGCTTGGAAGGCAGTGGCACGGGTCAGCTTGCTCTCTTGCCCGTCTGTCCTCCTCCATGAAAACAACCTGCCCCAGAGAAGGGGCCATTTCTTCAGCCTGGATTCCAGAACAAGAAGTCGTGTGAGGTAGTAAGACTTGCAGCCCTTGTGAAAAATAAAGATTCTTGGTTGTAAGCCTTTGAGATTTGGGGGAGTTGTTTGTTACACAGCACAGCTGATGAATACAGTATTTATTTACAATATTATATAATAACAGTGACACCTATTGAGGACTTTTTAATGTGCGAAGCATTTTATTTACATATTTCATCTCTGATCATAGCAAAAATAAATTGAAATCTAGGGACTATTATCTCCATTTTAGACACCAGGAAACTAAAGCTCCAAGAGGTGAGGTAACTTGTCAAAAGTCACAACACCAGGAACAGCGGACCTACTGTCTGCTTTCAAAGCTCTTCCCCCGCGAGTGAACCCTCTGGCCCCCTCCCCTCCCCCCCCTCCTCTTTCCCACCTCTCCCCTCCACTTTCTGCTACCATCAGTCTCAAGTGCAACCTGTTGGCAGAAACAGACATATGCAATATTTAATTCACTTTAATTAAAATATATTTTAGTGGATTTTTTTTCTGGGACATAACTCATTTTGAAGGGAACCCATTGGATTTTAATGGGAAACCTATTAGAGGAACATATTGTGATCTTTAATGAAGCTGGGCTGTGTGGAGAACCACCTACAGGTAATTAGAAACCCTCCAGGCCCTTGGGGAATAAGGTGAGATGAACTTCGGTTTGTTTAAGACAATTAATGCAGACAATGATCTGGGAACGAATTAAATGGTCCTTGATTAGGAACAGCTGTGCAGGTGGCATCCTCAGGAAAATGGGACATGCAAGGGGGGCTTTTAAGAAAGAGTGATTATTAATGCTTATCTGTTTATATTGGCAGCTGGCACTTCACCAGGCTGTGGGTTCGATCAAGTGGCTCTATCTCCCCACCCCACCTCTTCATGCTGTCTTTCCTCATTGATAACTTCTGGGTCTACCAGGTGTCTCAAGGGCCTACTTGCCTCTGATAGCAGATGGTACATTCATGTTGGCAGGCTGGGAGCCCCCCACCCCCGACCCCCACCAGTAGATGCTTCCCTATTGATGGGCACTTCTACACGGGTGGGATTGGGAACCTCTGTGTTCTCAAATATGGCTGTTTCTACAGGAGTTAGAATGGGAACTTCCAGGCTTTTTCACACGCATGTTTTTTATTGGCAGCTCAAAGAGCCCCTGCGCTCCTAAAAGGAGGCCTTGCCCCAAGTGTGGACTGGGCTTATCCTGCTGGAATACCGAGGAAATCCACACTGAAAGAAGGAATGAACCATGCACTGGCCGGAAGTACTCTTGTACTGTAGAGAGGAGCACATTTCCCCTTCGCCTTGATTGAGAGTCTCTGCACATGCAGGGGCGGTGCATCCTCATTAGACGAATGGGAAGGCTGCCTGGAGGAAGAGACATCTAAATTGGATCCTGGTGGGAGTTAAGGTTGCTTAGAGGTCACTTCTATATTGCCAGGAATGGAGCTTACAACTGTGGGTGCTTCTATGTCCATTAGAATGAAAGCACCTGCAGTGGTTGGGCTGGGAATGTCCCCAGGGACAGGAATGGGTATGGTGACCTTGAAAGAAAGAGCTGGTGAGTCTATAGTGGCAGGGAAGGGGCTGCACACAGGTAAAGATGGGGCCCTTCCACACTCCCATGTATAGGAATCCCTGCATTTGCTAGAACAAGCATGTCTATAGATGGGCATGTCTATATTAGCAAGGATGGGAACATCTATGCCAGCAGGGGTAATTCCTAGAAAAGAATGGAACTTTTGCATGGAAAGGAATTGTTGTCTCTTCATTGGTGAAGGTGAGCACTTCTACACTGATCTCTGCCATTTCCTGACTCCTGACCAGTAAAACCAGAGTGATTCCACTGACTTTTCCAAAGTCCCAGACCATTCCCTCAACCCACAGCCCAGGGCTACTTTATGCAGGGGTGGAGGAGGCAGTCGCAGTGTGAGTGGCATGGGGCAGGGAGAGACAATGGAGAGAGGAAGCAGGACCACTAGTTACCTATCTGCCCAGGAGTGGATTAGGAAGGGAAGAGCCCAGAGTAGGTTCCAAGCAACTTTCTCGTACTCAGAACCAGTGAAGCCAGGGAGGGTGGCAGCCAGGACCCCCCACCAACACCAGGCAGCCCCGAGCCCCTTCCCCAATCCCCTCACAGCTCAGGCTTCTGGCAGGGGCTGCTGTGAGATTCCCCATGCAACCCTGACACGGGGCTGTAGCTAAAACATTGGTCTGGCAGTTTTCCCTCTTTAAGTTGAAGTGTGATGTTGGCAGGCAGTGAGCTGTGGTGGCAGGCTGCCAGAGGGAGCATGTGTTGGAAATCCTTGTTCCACGTTGCAGCAATCTGGGGCTCCCCCACCCACAAACTGCTCCAGAGCCAGCCAGCCACGGGGGCCAGAGCCTCCCACTGATGGGGAGCAGCCACCGAGAATAGGGAATGATGAGGAACAGGCTTAGAGAAACCAGGGAGAGAGGAAAATGGAGCGAATAGAAATGGAGCCACCGAGAGACATGGACACAAAACCACAGCCAGAGACAGACACAGAGAGACTCATGGAGACCCAAGGTCAGAGAGATCCATGGAAGACAGAATCAAAAGAAATTAAGAAGCATGGGAGACTGGATAAAAATGACAGACTGGGTCTAGTCCTCTCTCCCCAAATCTCCGGTTAGAAAAAAATATATGTATTGATGTAAGTGAATATACTATTGTAACAGTTGTAGAAAACAAGAAAGTTCTCAGTGGATCAGAAAGTTTGCAGAATTCCTGAAAGATGGAAAGCAGACAGGCCTGAATTGACAGAGGAGCCCATAGCCCAAAACATACAAGGAGAGCATCCCTCTCCTGCCCTGCAAGATGGGGCTGGTTCCAAGAACGCTCCAAAGTCAGAGTCAACAGGACAACAGGAAACCAAGAGCAGCAGAGGGACCAGGGCAATCATGAGAACGAGCAACTGAGAAACTGCATTCGAAGCAGCCAGGCTGGCGTATCCTTGACCAACTCCCCCTCCCCACCCCTCATTGCTCATGCTGAACATCCGGCAGTGGAGGAGTTTACCCATAAGCCAGAGCAATGAGTGGACATATTTAGGTCTGAGAGTCAGGGACATGCCCTGGGGAAATAGGGACACACAGGGAAGTGGGAAGAAGCCCAGCTTCCGTCACATACCACTGACAGCACTCCTCCACAGTGATTACTAGAGACAAACTCTTGTGGTCAAAACCATCCTTTAGAGACAGGCAGATAAAGCCAATCACCACAGAAAACCAAGAATGCCAAAGCATTTCAGGAAAATCAACACTGTGAAAGAGGGGAATCAAATTTAACAAACAGAAGACCTAAAACTCAAGGGAATAGACTTAAGGGGGCAAACACAAAAAGAAAATTTTGAAGTAGTATAATTATCATCCCCAGGGAGACTGGAGAAGCTATCATATCCATAATTTGAGAACAGGCTGTTACTAAAATGAATCACTAAGAGATCTTGAAAATTTAAAATAATTGTTCAAATTTAAAACTCAGTAGGTTGGCTGAATAGTACAAAATATAGCTAAAGGGAAAGTTGGAATAAATTTAAAGACATGCAGCCCCTATGCCATGTCTAGGTGTAAGCGTAGAGAAACTTACATGTGTGTAAGGAATTATGTGTGTGTGCACTGCAGAATTGTTTGAATTAGCAAAAAATTGGAAACAACCCATAAGCTAAAAGAGAATGGGCAAGAAAAATTGTGGTTTGGTCACATTACGTATCTTATGCAACAGGTAAAATGAATTATCTACAGCTACATGTATCCACGGGGATCAATTTCAAAAATATAATGATGAGTGACTAAAAAGAAATTGCAGAATGATAGATTAGTACACTATCTATTATATAAAGTTAAAACATGAAAACAATAGCATATACCTTTTCTATGCATTCAGTATAACGTCGATGGTTATATTTTGAGGAAATTTAAATTAAAATTGGAAAACGTGTATCTAAAATACATAAAGAACTGTTACAGTGTGATAATAAGACAAACAATCCAGTAACAATGGGGAAAAGATTTGAACAGAAATTCCAAAAAGGAAGATATATGAATGTAATAATGACATTAAAAATCCCCAGTTTTATTAGTCACTAGAGAAATACGAAGTAAAATAATAATGATGTACCACCATACACTAACATTAAAAAGATTGGCAATACCAAGTGTTGGCAAGGATATGAAGAAAATGGAACTCTCATAGGTTGCTGGTGGGAATGCAAAACAGCACAGCCAATTTGGGAAACTGTGTTAACATAAAGTTAAGAATACACTTCCCTATAATGTAGCAATTTTACTTTCATGTATTTACCCACGAGAAATTAAAACATATGTCCACACAAAGATCTGAATACAAATGTTCATAGTTGCATTATTCAGAATAGCCCCAAACTGGAAGTAATTCAAATGTTCATCAACTGGTGAATGGATAAATGAATTGTTGTATATCCATACTTGGGAACACTACCCAGCAATAAAAAGTAATCAAACAGGCAAAAACATGGCTGCATGCAAAAGCATGGCTGAATCTCAAAAATATTATGTTACGTGAAGTAAACCAAACATAAAAGAATATACAGTATCTGATCCCATATATGAAATTCAAAAAAGGAAAAGCAATAGGACAGGAAGTGGTTCTTATCTAGGGCCAGGATAGAAGCAGGTAGTCAACTGCCAAAGAGCACATGAAAACTTTTGGGTGATTGAATTCTTTTATATCTTGATTGCGATGGTGGTTACACAATTTTGTACAAATACCAAAATTCATCAAATGACACACTTAAAAATAAGTGAATTATATAGTGTGCAAATAATACCTTAATAAAAAGGTAACTTAAAATCGTAAAGACCAAATTTAACATAGTTGTTACCTATGGACAGAAAAGAAGGGGAATGGAATTGGGAAGAGTACACAAAGATCTTCAACTCAATTGACAATACCTAATTGCCTAAAAATGGAAACATAAAGCAAATATGGCAAAATGTTAAAGCTGGGTATGTTTGTTATATTATTTATGCTTTTTTACATATCCTATATTGAAATATTTCCAAATTGTTTTTGAAATAATGAATTAGTGAGTTAAAAATAAGCTGAGGGATGGGGTAGTTGGTTGAGTGGCTCAGCTGATAAACTGTCTGACTCTTGGTTTTAGCTCAGGTAAGGATCTCATGGGTCATGAGATCAAACCCTGTGGTGGGCTCTGTGCTCTTTGGGGAATCTGTTTGAGGACTGTCTCCCTCTGATCCTCCGCCAACTTGTGAGCATGATCGCTCTTTCTCTCTCTCCCTTTCTCCAAAATAAATAAATAAATCTTTCAAAAAATAAGCTGAGGGGTTGTCTTAGACTGTGGTGTAAAATGACTGAGAGATATGGAGAATGAAAAAATAGTTAAATGATATAGAAAACTAGATACGGAAATTTCAACATTTTTCTAGTTCTTAGTAGGAGTTTCATAAGCAGAAGATGTGGGGAGAGAGATGATTAATCAATCAATAGGAGAACATTTCCCAAAACTGAAGACAGGCAAGAATCTTAAAGTTGAGAGGGTCACTCAAATCCTAAGCAACATAAATGGAGGGAGAAAGAGTCATTCCTGACACACAGTGGTAAAATTTCAGAAGAAAAATTCTTAAAAGATCGAGAGGGGATGGCACTGCTTATTTTCAGAGGAATAAGATTCAGATTGGCAAATGATTTTTATTTGGCAACACTGAAAAACAATGGGAAAAGAGCTTCAGATTTCCAGAGAAAATTGTTTTGATCCTAAGATCCTGTGCATAACTCAACTAGCCTTCAAGAGTGAGGGGGGGGATCAAAGATATTTTAGAGTCTCTCTGAACAAATATATCATTCTCAGACTCTCTAAAAGAATTACTCGAGAATGTACTGCCATAAAAGAAAAAGAAAATGAACACAAGACCAAAAAAGACACGGGGTATGGGAAATAGTGATTTAAAAACAAACAAACAAACAAACAAACAGTAAAACTTTGTTGTTAAGTCTAATTTTGAATGCATAATCCACCACCAGCAGCAGCAGCAGCAACACAATGACAATGGTAACAACCCAGGAACTCACATGCCAGGTGATCTCAGTGTGGAATTTATTCAGGAATGGAGATGGGGAGTGAGAGTGTTTTAAAACTTGTCCAAGGAGAGGATATAGATCCTGAGGAATTCTAGACATATGAAGTGCAAGTTTAAATATGTGTTTAAAGAAGGAGATTTCTCTTTCTGAGTAGGCTATAGTGGCTAAGGCAGGCCATGCCCTCACTGCATTAACTAGGGAAAAAAAAAGGGATAAATTACAAAATCAAATTATTAAAAACATCACAGAGCTGTTGGTGATCAGCCTTGGAAGGATTTCCCAATTCTAGGCTTGCCCTGAGGACCTTATTTGGCTCAAGCTGAGAGGCACTACCGAAGCAAAGGGAACACAGCAAAGCTTTTGCTGGTCTTGTAGGACCAGTGTGATGGGTGGGAACTGTTAAGTTCATAATGTGATGTCCCCACAGAAGAGTTTTTGAGGTCTGGGCTGTGTGGGAGGCTGACTGGCTGGACCAGAAACTTCCAAAAAATGATGTGAAATCTGTGGTATCATAGCACTTGGTCCCACTAGAGAGAGGAGATGACCTCAAACACTGGTGCTTTCTCCATCAAGAGGTCAAATCTCTGAAGAGAGGAATGGGACCTCTCAGTCACTTAGGGATGAGGAGACAGAGACCTTCCAGTCTCTCAATCCAAAGCCTAGAATGGCCATATCCAAAAAACATGAATAAATCAGAGATAGGCTGAGACTTACTAAAAGTGCAACTCAGCCTTCATCCAACTCAAGTCCTCATTGTACTGATCTGATCAGCTTCCATCTTATTTGTCTAACAGAGGAATAGGTAAACCTTCATCTGGAGTTTCCATGATTCTTTTATACATAGTGTGTGTCATAACATTTTTTAAAAAGATTTTATTTATTTATTTGACAGACAGAGATCACAAGTAGGCAGAAAGGCAGGCAGGGGGTGGTGGGTGGAGGGGGAAGCAGGCTCTCTGCTGAGCAGAGAGCTCGATGTGGGACTCGATCCCAGGACTCTGAGATCATGACCTGAGCCGAAGGCAGAGGTTTTAACCCACTGAGCCACCCAGGTGCCCCTGTCATAACATTTTTTAAAAATTGCTAAATACATGGGCGCCTGGGTGGCTCAGTGGGTTAAAGCCTCTGCCTTCAGCTCAGGTCATGATCCCAGAGTCCTGGGATCAAGCCCCGCATCAGGCTCTCTGCTCGGTGGGGAGCCTGCTTTCTCCCTCTCTCTCTGCCTCTCTCTCTGCCTACTTGTGATCTCTGTCTGTCAAATAGATAAATAAAATATTTTTTAAAAATTGCTAAATACGTATGGGGAAGGGAAATGTGGCAAATAATCTTAGGAAAAAATTAACAATAGAAGAAAATCCATAGATTGGTGAGATATTAGAATTATAAGACAAAGAATTATTAACTATGATTAATGTTTTAAATTAAATCATTGAAAAAGTGGACAAGATGAATGAAAAGATGAAGAATTTCAAGATAATTAAAATTTATAAAAATAATCAGAAGAGAATTCTAAAGCAAAAATATGGGGGCACCTGTGTGGCTCAGTTGGTTGAGCATCAGATTCCTGATTTCAGTTCAGGTCATGATCTTGGGGTCATGAGATCAAGCCCCACATGCTTGGTATAGAGTCTGTTTGTCCCTCTCCCTCTGCTTCTCCCTTTGCTCACACACTCTCTCTCTCTCTCAAGTAAATAAAATCTTAAAATAAATAAAATAACATAAAATAAAAATTTGAAAATTGAAATAGAAAACTATTTAAGTGGACTTAATAGCAGTTTAGACACAGCTAAAGAGGTAATTAGTGAAGTGGAACATAGGTCAGAATAAAATTATACATAATAATATAAATATATATATACAATTAAAATACATATATATAAATATAAAATAATTCAGATAGAAGCATGGAGAGAGGGAAAGAATGAAATACACAGAAAAGAGACAAAGACATCTGAGATACAATGGAAACAGGGATTCTCTCTCTCTCTCTCTCCCTTTTCCTTATAATTGTGTCATTGTAGTTCAAGAAGGAGAGAAAAGAGGAAATGAGGCAGAAAAAATATTCAGAGGGATAATGTCTAAGAACTTTTCAAAACTGGAAAGGCAGTAACCCCTAAATACAGGAAGTTCAGCAAACTACAAGGAGATTAAAACAAGGAAAACCACATCTAAAGGCATAGAGATCATCTTAAAAAGGAAAGAGACACAGAAGGGAAAGAGACACATTATCACATTTCCATTGAAGCCAGAAGACAATGGAATGAAATCTTTAGAGTGTTGAAGGCAAAAAAACAAAACAAAACAAAACAAAAAAAACCTGTCAACATAGAATGCTATACACAACAAAAAATGGCCTTTAACACTGACATTTAAAATAAATAAAAGTTGAAAAATTAATTGCCAAAACATTTGCAATACAAGAGCCACTAAAGTAAAATCTTCATTCTAAAGAAAGCTTTCTCAGATTAGAAAAATGAGCCCAAATGGGTGCATGGAACTGCAGGAAAGAATAAAGAATGAAGAAAATAGATAAGCATAAGGCTAAAAACTGCTTATAAAAACAATGAGGCAAATGCGTTGTGAACTTATAAACTATGTAAAAGTAAAATGTATGATAACAATACCAAAAAGATCATGAAGTGATAAACAAAGTTAAACTGCTGTGATATTCTTACATTTTTCAGAAAGTGGCAAAAGGACTAACTTAAGACCTGAAGCTGAGGGACAAAATCAAATGGTCTAATATATATGTAACTGAAATTCCAGAAGTAAAAGAGAGAGGAAAACCAGGTCAAAAGAAATATTTGTAGTGATAACAACTGAGAATTTCCCCAAATTAATAAAAGACACCAAACCACATATCCAAGGAGCTCAGAACACACCAAGGAGGATAATATTTTTTTAAAGAGAGAGTTACATCATATTCAAACTGCTGAAAATTAAAGATGAATAGAAAAACCTTAAATTTTATAGGCAGCCAGAGATAAAATACACATTACAAAAGAACAAATATGGGAATATAGCAGACTTCTCCCCAAAACTACATAAGCCAATAGCCCTTAGAGTGTCATCATTAAGTTTTAAAAGAAAAATAACTATCAACTTGGAATTATCTACCTAGTGAAAGTATCTTTCAAATATTTGGGAGAAATTAAAACTATCCCTCTTTGTGGGCACCTGGCTGGTGCAGTAAGTTAAGCACCTGACTCTTGGTTTCAGCTCAGGTCATGATCTCAAGGTCATGAGATCGAACCCCATGTCTGTTCTGTACTCAGCACAGAGTCTGCCTAAGATTCTCCCTCCCTCTTCCTCTGCCCTGCCCCTGGTAAAATAAATAAATAAATAAATCTTTTTAAAAAACCCCTCAATCTTTGAAGATTATTATCTTCAAAGTAGAAAATCCAAGAGGATAACCTTGAAAAACTATTATAGACTAATAAGGAATTTAATAAAGAGGCAGTTATAAGAACAACATACAAAAACCACTGGGGGGGACGCCTGGGTGGCTCAGTTGGTTGGACGACTGCCTTCGGCTCAGGTCATGATCCCGGAGACCCAGGATCGAGTCCCGCATCGGGCTCCCAGCTCCACGGGGAGTCTGCTTCTCCCTCTGACCTTCTCCTCGCTCATGCTCTCTCACTGCCTCTCTCTCAAATAAATAAATAAAATCTTTAAAAAAAATTTAAAAAAAATCACTGGAGCACCTGGGTGGCTCAGTGGGTTAAGTCTCTGCCTTCGGCTCAGGTCATGATCTCAGGGTCCTGGGATCAAGCTCCACGTTGGGCTCTCTGCTCAGTGGGGAGCCTGCTTTCCCCTCTCTCTGCCTGCCTTTCTGACTACTTGTGATCTTTGCCTACCAAATAAATAAATAAAATCTTTTAAAAAAAAGCTTTCTGAGCCATCGGTGCTAACCAATTACAACATTTCAGAGGGAAAATCCACTCATGATAGTATCAAAAAGAATAAAGTGTCCAGGAATAAGCTTAATAGGAAATGTGTTAGCATCTATGAAGAAAAGTACATAATTTTATTGATGTAAATAAAGGAAGACTTTTCTTTTTCTTTTTCTTTTATTTTCTTTTTTTTTTTTTACTTTCTTCCCTTTCAGTAAAGGAAGACTTAAAGAAAGACACACAGCATTCTGAAAGGGGAAGACTTTATATCATATACACAAAATATTCATTTTCCCCAAATCAGTTTATAAATTCAATGCTATCCCAATTAAAATTATAATGAAATTTTGGTGTGCCTTGGTGGCTCAGCCAGTTAAGCGTCTGATTCTGGATTTCATTTCAGGTCATGATCTCAGGGTCGTGAGATTGAGCCCCCTCTTGGACTCCATGCTGTGCATGGAGCCTGATTAAGATTCTCTCTTAAGATTCTCTCCCTCTCTCTCAGGCAGAGGAAGAGGGAGAAGCAGGCTCCCCACTGAGCAAGGAGCCCAATGTGGGGCTCAATCCCAGGACTCTGGGATAATGAGCTGAGCTGAAGGCAGACATTTAACCAACTGAGCCACCCAAGCATCCCTAAAAAAATATTCTAATGGAATTTTTCTAGGTGATTCTAAAGTTTCTTAGAGGAGAAAACATGTACGAGGATAGCCAAGAAACTTTATAAAGAGAACAATGGAGACTTTAACTATAAGCTATCCAAATACAAAGTTATAGTTATTAAAACATTACAGTATTGATGAGGAAAGATATGAGCGGACCAATGAAACACATGGGATTTTGAAAATAGTTATAAAAGCTTTAGAAGAAAAAGTAAAAGAATATTTTCATAATCTCATGGCAGGAAAACCTTTATTAAAACAACAACAACAACAACAAGCCCTCCCCACCACACATACAATAACAACAGAGAGTAAATCTAAAAGAAAAAGATAGATATGGAAAAACATACAAAATTTCTGCTTGTATCCTAAGGGCTAGACTGGAATTGGCAAATAGCAAACATCTCATGGCTTACTGATTTTCCATCTGTGGCAGACATCATGAATCAATCTCAGAACACTTTCCTGCTGAACCTATACAAGTTTTTACAGTTCTCTCCAATAGAGCACTTTGGACAGACACCACCAACCAGTTCATTAGACACTTAGCATAAAAAAATGAAACCTTCTGATGCACCAGGGACATACAATTCTTCCCTGTGGCTGTGACCTATTGGGGTATTCATGAACTTCACAGGGTAAAAGTCTTTTGTCAGCACATCCTCCTGGAGTACAGCTCTCTTAGAGCTCTCCTTGGTGCTGAAAATTAGTCTGCATTTCCCTGTAGGTCCCTGGATCTTGCCACTTCCCACCCTGCCACCATTGTTCACATGAACCAAATTTCCCTTAGCTGTCAGAGATTGATCTTGTAAATAAACAGGACCCAGACTATGCTAAGGATGAGAAAAAAACAGTTTGGAAGTAACTAATTCTGAAAGGGAAGTGGTAGAATTTGTTATGAGGTATGATCTAACAAAACAAGACCCAGGTAATTATGGGAGTCAGAATCAGAGAAGATGTGGTGAACATTAGAGCATCTTGCAAACCATGAGTGAAAGTGTGTGTGTTGGGGGTGGGAGGGAGTGAGAATCTAATGTTTTCAACCTGAAGCCCACCTGAGACAGAGTGAAGATGAAGCAAGTCTCAGAGACAGGAAATTCAGGCACTGGGAAGGGTGAGTGACAAAGAATTATATGGAACTCCATTAAATTCAATTGAAAAGATCTTTGCTGGCTAATGAATACTTCTGTGTCATGTGGTTCAAAGCCCCAACCCTCTAAACATATGGCTTGACTTTCTGGAATGGCCAGTCTCCATCCTGAGTCATCTCAATAGCATACACTTTCTTGGGGTCTACCACAAGTCACCTCATTAGCATAAAACATCAGGTGTGGTCTGAGAGGCCTATCATGAATAACAAAGACACTCCTGTTACCCAGAAATTTCCAAGGCTTTGGTGATCACCTCCCAGGAAGCAGGACAAAGGCCAGCCAAATTCTTTATTATACTCTGTTGGTACCTTTATAATTGTCCTTATATTTATCTCTCCTTAATTTACCCAGTTTGAGGGTGCCGTCTCTTCTCCACTGTGATCCTGGCACCCTGACTAGTACAACAAATGAAACTAAAATTAAACACATCTTTTCTAGCACTTCCATTGGCAAGAACCTAGTAACATGGCCATACCTGGCTGCAAAGGAGCCTGGGAAATGTAGTCCATAGCTGTGTGTCCATGTGTCCACCAAAAACCCTGCTACAACTGTAGAAAGTAAGGGTGTGTTTGGGGGAGTAAATCGTGGTCTGTCACACTGTCTAGGCATCTTATTTTTATTTATTTATTTATTTATTTATTTATTTATTTATTTACTTTTATTTATTTGACAGAAAGAGCACAAGCAGGGGGAGTAGGAGAGGGAGAGAGAGAAGCTGGCTCCCAGCTGAGCAGAGAGCCCATGTGGGGCTCCATCCCAGGACCCTGGGATCACGACCTGAGCCAAAGGCAGACCTGAACCGAAGGCAGATGCTTAACCCGACTGAGCCACCCAGGCGCCCCCTGTCTAGGCATTTAAATTTTTTTTTTTTAATTTTAAAAAGATTTTATTTATTTATTTATTTATTTATTTGAGAGATAGAGAAAAAGAAAGAGAGAGAACATGAGTGGGGGTAGGAGTGTTGGTCCTTTGGTGGGGGTTCTCAAGCTGTCTACTGGAGAATTCTCGTTAGCTCAGTCACTAGGCTGTGACTTCACAAAATATGACTCTAATATCTTAGTTTGTGTCCCCTCCATAATAGAGCCTGAGTTGAGGACTTGGGAACCAAGAATTTCATGGTGAAGTAGTATCAGAAAACTGGAGCAAGGGAGAAGGGGGAAGGAAATGGGGGGTGAGGAAATACCAGGGAAGGGTGTGTTTTGGATGGGGCAAGTGACAGTCTGCTGGAAATCTCTAAGTAAATGTGTAGAATACACCTGAAACTTGTCTCTCGAAAGAACAGCGGACAGAGACATTTTTCCCTTGGCTCCCCTCCCCCTGTCGGCAGAAGCTGACCACAGGACTGTCAACTCCCGGAGACTTCCCAGCTGCCTTGGAAAATCCCTATATGGCCCCCAGAGCTGCAGCTGAACTTAGAGGTGGGTCAAGCAGATATGGCGTGGGCCACAAAAAAAAGCATGGCTATGTTGCATTTTTTCAATATGTAAATACCTCAACCACGTACGAAGAAAACTATACATGTATTTTCGGTAGGCCTATTCCGAAAGCTGCTGGGACTTCTGCAATATGGGCTAGTGGGGAAAGGCTAGCAGCTAGACCACATGGAAAGGGTCTCCAGGTGGCACAGAATGAATCAGACTCAGATTGGGAGTGGGACACAGGGACAGCTTGCAGGCCTGCCTGTAGTTGGTCTGAGGCTGCTGATACAGCATTCAAGGACTGGACAGGTGACCACAAGGTGAGACCAGTGATCCCAACCATGCCCCATCAGAACAAAGTATCCACAAGCAGGGAAAGGGGTAAATGCAAGGATATTCATCTTAGTGGTGTTTATCATAGCAATTTATTATAGTCGGGTAATCAGAAGGCATCAGTTACAAATTATGATATAATCATCAAAAATAAAGCCAATTTGCATGAGTTGCAGAAGACAAGGGACAAATTGAACTGCATTGGACAAAATTCAGACTGTGGGAATCTCTATAGGCCAAATAGCTAGCATTTCTCAACAGACAGATTTTAAGGAAAGGAACGGTGGGGGGGTGGGGGACCTGTAGATTAAAAGGAGCAGGGAGCTTAAAAGCACTTTTTTTTTTCAAAGACTTATTTATTTACTTTAGAGAAAGAGAGAGAGAGAGAGAGAGCGAGCTCTGGGGGTAGGGTAGGGGCAGAGGGAATTGGAAAGAGAATCTCAAGGAGACTCCTGATTAAAAGCACTTAAATGATATATGAAATTTTTAAAAAATGGCCAACTGAACTATGATGTCTAAGTAATTTCCACTTGGGGGTAAAACCTCAGAGAAATGCAAAGGAATGATTGACATTAAAGATAAGGATAGTGGGGGTGCCTGGGTGGCTCAGTGGGTTAAAGCCTCTGCCTTCGGCTCAGGTCATGATCTCAGGGTCCTGGAATTGAGCCCCGCATTGGGCTCTCTGCTCGGCAGGGAGCCTGCCTCTCTGCCTACTTGTGATCTCTGTCTGCCAAACAAATAAAATCTTTGAAAAAAATAAGGATAGTGGTTATTTTGGGGTGTAAGGAAGCAGTTGTGCCCCAGCAGGGAGCAAGGAGGCTGGCCAAGTTCTCTGTCTTGAACCAGGTGGTGGTCACAATGGTGTTTCTTATAATTCATTAAGCTATACATTTGTCTTGCTGTGGTTTCTGTCTCTATGTTTTATTTTACAATAAAAAGGTGGACTGGGGCACCTGGGTGGCTCATTGGGTTAAAGCCTCTGCCTAATGAATCTTTTTTTTTTAAGATTTTATTTATTTATTTGAGAGAGAGAGAGAGCATGAGAGGCGAGAAGGTCAGAGGGAGAAGCAGACTCCCCATGGAGCTGGGAGCCGGATGTGGGACTCGATCCTGTGACTCTAGGATCATGACCTGAGCTGAAGGCAGTCGCTTAACCAACTGAGCCACCCAGGCGCCCCTGCCTAATGAATCTTTTAATAACTTACTTTTAGTTCTTCAAAGCTGATTTTATTTGAGGGAAAAAAAAAATAAAGCACATACAGTTACCATGACAACCCCACACCACCTGTCCTCAAGTCCCACCCGGCTCTGTCCTCCTGCCCTCTCTTCTCAGCTGTGTGGTTCTCACCGGCTCATCCTCACTTCATGGCCAGCACTTCGTGGTGGCCCATGTTCATGGAGCACTCACCCAGGGCCTCCCCTTTAGGCACTGGCTTCTCTACGCCTCATGTCTACACTGACAGGAGCTTCAGGGGGTTGGGAGGGTGGCACATGGAAGCTCTGTGCCTGTAGACACAAGCCAAGTGTTTTCCTGGCAGGGACCTAGCGTGACCTGGGAGAGTCTTTGGGGCTGGACTGAGGAGCCGGGATCCAGTGGGGGCAACAGCCTCTGGCTGTTGGGAAGACCCAGCCAGTTCCCTAGATTCCGTCAGGTGTGTGGAGCTCTCCCTGGAGACTCAGCTCAGAGTAGATGCTATCAGTGAGGGTCAGGGCCAGGAGGAAGCCCCTGGGTCTCCCCTCCCAGGCTACAGAGGCCGCTGGGACCTGGAGGTTGGAGCTGCAGGAGCACACAGGAGCCGCAGACTCATTATCCTCCCCAGACCTGCTCAGTCTCCAGGTTCCCCAGATGAGGGGGCAGAATTGCCACCTGCCCCCACCAGGACAGAGTAAGGGCACATCTTTGATGCTTCCTTTCCCAACGTCCCCCTTCCCAGGTGCCACCCATTCTACCACCTACATCTCCCAGGTTCCCCATTTCTCTCCACCCTTGAGCCACTTTCCTCACCCAGACCTCTCTGCTCAGCGGATGGTTCACTGTGACGCCATGATGGATGGCACCTGCTCTGCCAGGACATTGACATAGTGAGAATGCGTAGCCTGCAGGCGCCTTGCCAGCACTTTGTTCTCACAACCCCATGAGGTGGATGCTATTACTAATCCCACTTTACAGATGAGGACACTGAAGCCCAGACCTCTCATGTCAGTTGCCCCTTTAGGGCAGCTGTCACATGCTGCAGTGGTGATGGGATTCGGACCCAGGCAGCCTGGATCCAGTAGTGGAGACTGAGAAGGAGGAACCTAGAATTAGCCCAAGCTGGGCTGGAATTTCCCAGATTCTTACCTAGAATTTCCAGGGATTCAGGAGCTTGCAGGCTGTGTGAGCTGAGGAAATTCACATCATCTCCTGAGTCCTACTTTTTCCATCTGTATAATAGAGATGCTGATCTTAACTGGTTGTAGAGAAGGCAAGATGAAGGAATGCAGTAAAGTCTGATTGAGGGTAGCTACTATCTCATTACCCACGGCGCTTCCCTCTTCCAATCTTTCCTCCTGAGTCCTACCCATTACCCAGCAGGCTGAGTTACTTTCCTTTAAAAAAAAAAAATGGGGGCGCCTGGGTGGCTCGGTGGGTTAAAGCCTCTGCCTTCAGCTCAGGTCATGATCCCAGGGTCCTGGGATCGAGCCCCGCATCAGGCTCTCTGCTCAGCAGGGAGCCTGCTTCCCTCTCTCTCTCTGCCTGCCTCTCTGCCTACTTGTGATCTCTGTCAAATAAATAAATAAATAAATAAATAAAATCTAACAACAAAAAAAATCAGTTCTTAAAAAAAAAATGCCATCTTGATCCCATTATTCCCTGGCTAAAACATTCCACAGGTCCCCTTCTTTCCTCGTTCCTGCAAGACAAACACTCTCTCTTTACTCCAGAATTCAAGGCCTCCCTGATACAGCCTCTGGAGTTCTGTCTCCCTTGCATCTCCCCTGCCTCTCCTGCCCTGATTTCTCCCTCTCACATCCCACACTTCATTCCCCGGCCTTTTCCCTTACCTCCCAGGCTCCCCACATACCCTCTCTTCTGCGTGCAATTCCTGCCTCCTAGAACACAGTTCTCTGCCAAGTCCACTTGGCACTCTCCAGCTCTGCCTTCAAGAATCAAGCTGGATGTCCCCACCTCTGTGGCTTCCCTTCTCTGCCTTAATTAGAGGTGAATTAGCCCAAACTCTCCCCTCCACCCTCACTTAGCAAGGCCTTTATTGTTATTCTAACAATGCAATGTGGAGTTAGGGCTTCTGTCTCCTCTACTAGGATATGAGCTCTTTGAGACCTAGGCTGATGAGCCACGCCCAGTTAGAGGTTGGGAGTCCCCAGTGGCCCTCCTCCCGGGCCCCCAAGATCCTCTTCAGCTTCTCCGTCTGCCTCCCTGGAGGACAGAGAAGCACCTGCCGAGGGAGGAAGCCTTGGCACCAAAGGTCAGGAGTGGTCCTCATTGGAAGATACCTTTTGGAGGAATGTGCCTGGCTCACGACGGCTCTTTTCTCAGACTGCTCTCCTGTCCAGTGGTGGACCAGCTTCCTTGGACACAGCCCATCAGGCTACAGGCAATAGCCCAAAATAGTCCAGTCTCCGCACAGAGCCAGAGTCAAAGCCCTCAAACAGGGAATTTAAAGAATTCCAAGGGCACCTGGCTGGCTCAGTCAGAAGATCATGTGACTCTCGACCTTGGGGTCATGAGTTAAAGCCCCACATTCGGTGTAGAGATTACTTAATTAATAAATAAATTTAAAAAAAAAGAATTCCAGCCTTTACCTGAATTTCAAGAACAATAAAGGAATCCGACTGGAATTCCTTTTCTCCTCCCCACCCCCACAGGCACCAGATCCACACCTTTCAAACACCAAACCCACAGATGCCTCTTTAATTCATCTTTTTCTCTCCCCCCTGCTTCCCCTTTCTTTATCATGTGGACTGTCTTTACCTCTCACCTTTCCTTCCTTCTCTCTGCTCCCATCCCCGTGCCCATTCTTCTGACTCTTCAAATTTGGGATCTGGGAACCAGGTTGGCAAATGGTGGATGGAGAGCAGGGGCAGGGGTAGGGAATGTACCTGACATTGGCACATCAACAAATATTATCCCCAACATGTACACAGGGAACCTGGCCCTTTCTTCTGTTATTCAAGTCTCATGCACAATCTGCATATCATTACCATATTTATCCTTAGGTCTTGCAGCAGTCCCGTCACACCTGTCTTTTCCCATGCCTGGCTTACCTTTTACGGTTCACAAAACCCTTTTACATTCTCTGTCTCATTAGAACTTCATGAGACCCCTGGAAAGGTGGAGACTAACATTGTCCCCATTTTACAGGTAGAAAAACTGAAAGGAGCTAAATTACTGGCCCAACGTGCCACGGGCAGGATTTGAATCCAGATCTTCCTGAGTCTAGGTGCAGCTCTTAAACTCTACTCTCCTTGTCAGTTATTTATTTATTTATTTATTTATTTATTTATTTGACAGAGGGAGATCACAAGTAGGCAGAGAGGCAGGCACAGAGATGAAGGAGAAGCAGGCCCCCCCTCTGAGCAGAGAGCCTGATGCGGGGCTCGATCCCAGGATCCTGAGATCATGACCTGAGCCAAAGGCAGAGGCTTAACCCACTGAGCCACCCAGGGGCCCCTCTTCTTGTCTTTTAAACTAAATCTTCTTTCAGCTGCTGCTGAGACCACCATATGCATAGTAAGATCTGCACATAGGTTCACACACGGTCACACCCATCCACATAGAAACGTATCTAGATTCGCACACATCTGTACACTCCCAACAGGCAGAATAACACGTGGGCACCAGCAGTGCGTGCATACCCTGGGGAAAGCACAACACCGGGCACATGTGTCCACACACGGAAGCAGTCTCCAGCAACACACACCATGTGTGCATCACTGGAAAAGTTTCATTCATATAGACGAGAGTGATGCTGACCCCACTTCTCCACGGTCCTGAACTCCCCCCAGATCCCCCAGTCCCTGTGTCCTGTCCTTCCCCAAACCCCTCCACCCCCTTTTTCCTCCTGCACATGCTCTCACTGTGCCCTTTCCTGAACTCAGCTCTGCCACCAGCCTCTGCTGGGACCTCGTTATTTTTACAGCTGCAAGGAGCAGACTCTCAGAGAGAAGGGAAGGCTTTGCTAAGGGTGGATGCCTAATGTTTGGAGCCACCACCAGCCCAGCCTAGAAGGGCAAAGTTTCCCTCGTCCAGCTGAGATGGTGGCTGTGGTCAGCCTGGACCAGCTCCGAGTCCTGCCGGAGGGATCCTGCCTAGCAAGCTGGCTCAGAACCGCTGCCAACTCTCCCCTCAGGGCTGGGGAGACTCTGGGTTGACTCTGGGCTTTGTGCCCAGAAAGGTCTCTAGACCAGTAGCCAGGAGAAGGGGATTGTGCATCAATGAGGATGTGGGCAGAGCCCTGGAATTCTCCCTTTTCAACTTCCCCTTACAGGGCAGGGAGCTCCAGGGCTCAGTTCATTTGTGTGGGTCAGAGGACCTGTAGGGAGGTTCACAGACCCAGGAGACAGGAAGGGAGGGCTAGTTCTGGAAATCTTTACATGCCGGAAGAAGTGTATTGGGGGATAGAGGAAGGGAGAGGCTTAGGGACAAAAAGAAGGAAGCAGAGAACATCTTATCATGGGTAGTCTCCTGTTGGATGCGGAGGCAAGGGAAGACCACCTCCTGAAGACACTTTCATCGCACCATCTTGCCCCCATGGCCATAAACCTGCCAAGACAGCAGAAGGACTCCGATTCTTACTGCTAACTTCTATCCCAGCTGCGGAAATTTGGTTGAACTAAAGTGGCATCTTTCCTGCCTCACATCTGGCTGTAAAGACCAAGTGTGACATCAGATGTTTTCCTTCTGAGGTCCCCCTCTTGCTGCCTTGGTTCTCAGATCCACACCCCATCTCCCAGGCCCTGGGACCTCTACCAAGAGTGGCCCACCAGAGTGGGCATCTCTGAGTTCGTCGCTCTGCCAGGAGAGGCTTCTGGGACAGCCTGGGGGTACTTTTCTGGCACAGGGTTGGGGAGTGGCATCTGCCCCCCACCCAGTACATCCTCCCTCTCTCTGCTGCAGAGCAAGGCTCCATTGTTGAGTTTAACAAAGTTTAGCAAAGAACTCATTATTTCATTTTCCACCCCAGAATGCCCCACTTGTGGGGTTAATTCCCCATCCTGACATAGGGCTAGTGCCAGCCAGAGTCAAGAGTTTTGCTGAATACCCACTGGGCACCTCTGTTTCCATCACTGGGTTAATTAGTCCCCACGAGCTCTGGCCAGGGGAGGGGCTGCTTGGGCTGGATGTCCAGAGACCCGGATGTCGATCCTGCAACTGCCAATGATTCTCTGGGTGAGCTCTGTTAGACACAGCCCTTTCCCTCTCTGGACCTCAGTTTTCCAACCTGCAAAATGAGCAGGTGAACCTGGACAATCCCCAAAGTCCTTTCCAGCTGACTCAAACTCTCCATGACATTCTGTGACGCGGACATTTCTATTACAACCAACCACAGTCGAAGATGACGTTCTAAGTCATTCCATGACATTTACAGCCATCTACAGCATTCTATGATGACATGGAAGGTTGGTCCTTGACATTCGATGACATTTACAACTATCTACAGCGTTCTATGACATCTCTTACATCTCTTGACGTTTACAATTATCTATGACATTTACAAGGATTCACAATATCCTGTGACATTGACATTCCAGAGCATTTTACGACATTCCTTGACATTCAACAGCACTCTATAGCATTCTAGGCATGATATTCTGTGGCATTCTGTGACATTCTAAATTTACACTATGTTCATTTGTCTCTCTTCTGAGGGGCCTCCCTGACATAGCCAGAGAAGCCATATCCTCCCTCAAGATCCCCCCCCAAGTCTCCTACCCTACTCCCTTCTGTGGCCTGAGGTCATTGAACTTGGGCTTCTAGAGCCATCTGGCCACAGTCCAGATGTGGGCTCTGGGGTTGGCGGGGACAGTCTTTCCAGGAACAGTCGTCTCTTCTGGAGGTTTTGCTCCTCTCACCCTGCCACCAGAATGTTCCAATTAATGGCTCCTTCCTTCAGGATAAGGGAGTCTCCTTGGCATAACATTAAGTTTAAGCATACCAGATATTTGAAAAACTTTGACCTATGGGAATGGCAATTTTATGTGGTTCAACCTAATGCAACAGAAAGATGTGGGTTTGGGAATCAGTCCTGGAACAAACACCAGGGCTGCTCTTGCTTAGCTGTGAAACCCAGGCAACCTTATCAGGCCTCACTTTCCTCATCCATAAATATAAATAAGAACTTTTTATTCAAGAAGCTGGTGGAGGATTCAACGGACTGATGCAGGTATAGAGTAAGGCCAAAGATCTAGAACACAGTAAGAAGGTCTCAGAGATCATCTTCCTTCTCCTTTGTTTCCTTCCCGTGAAACAACAGGAAAAGAATTCATGCGTGAGGTGGCACGGATTAAAAAGGAAGACATACATTTTGGTCTTGATCCAGCTACCTCCTCACTGTGCGCCCTTGAGAGAATGATTCTGTTCTGTGGACCTCAGGTTTACCCATCTGTAAAATGGGGTGGGAAACAGATCAACTCAAGAACCTTCTGGCTCTGATGGCCTGGGCTTCTCTGGCTAAGGAGGGGAGGGGGTTAGAACAAGGAATCCCGAAGTCTGGTGGAGCAAGCGTTGGGGACCAATGGGTCACCATATTCTAGGACAGGACACTGTCAAGTGGGAGGAGCAGGGGACATCCAAAGGAAGAAATCTCTCTTTCTAAGCATTGTGAGATGACAGGCTTGGTGATAATGCTGCTTCTCCAGTGTTTTAGAATAGCCCCACAATCTCCACCTGAGCTGAGTGGAAGTTACCCCACCTGGTGGGCGGTACCATCTCCCACCCTGCAGGCCCCTGAATGGCGGGAAGGACTCAGGGCTCGTGCTGAAACCTTAAGAGACTGCGCCCCCTGGTGGCCAGACTCTGTCATTGCATTCCAGGGCTCCTTGTCCGGGAGACCGACTCACCGGCTGACCAGTGGCTAGGTCCTAGTCAGGCAAATTTCTTTTAGAGAAGACATTGGAAGAGTGGCTTGGAAAGAGGTGTCTCAAGCTGGGGCAAGCCTATATGGAGGAATATTGGTAAAGACCCTCAGTAACCTCTTCAACAAAGTTTAGTGAGTACTTACTGGGTGCCAGGCAGAGTGCTGGGCTCTCACACTTAGCATTGAACAAGACAAGGCCCTTGCTCTACAAGGAGCTCGCACAGTCCAGGGCTCCTGGGCTGACCGAGGACCTACCATGGACCCAGTTCTTATCTCTGGACTCTTCACAGTAATCCTGAGAGGTGAGAATTAATTGTCCCCATTTTACACGTAAGGAAACTGATGCCTGAGGCCACATAGCTGTAGGGGGCAGAGTTGGGATCCATTCTTCGATCTAGATGATTCCAAAGCTTCCCACCACATGAGGTTCGCGTCGCAGGAAGACCCCATCCTAGGCAAGCTGCCCATCCCAGGTAGGTTTCTTTGGGAAATGGGGCCTGGGGGCTGCCAGTGGGTTCTGCAAAGTAGGGAGTATCCAGATGCCCTTGCCCAGCATCCAGTGGGACTGCCTTCCAGAGGGGGGCGGGTGCGGGGGGGAGGGGGGGTGGAGGCTCCAGGGACGAGGGCATTGTTCTCATTGTCTTGGCTTTCTCTTTGTCTGAGGAGCATCCGGGGCTCGCTCCTCCCCTGGCGGAGATGGGGGCCAGCTGCCCTGAGAGTCTGCTGTGCTCATTAGAGCCCTCACAAACGGCTCTCTCACGGGACTCCCCACCCCAGGGTCTGAGGGAGAGTTTGACACGAATCTAAAAATAGCTGCTGTTTTGTTCCTTTGTTGGAGGGGAGGGGCTGGCAGAGGGGCTCCGGCTCCCCTTCATGACCTGCCCACAAAGAACAAAGCCTTTGCTCTGGATTTGCTCTGCTTCCTCAGCGCCCCGGCCTCCCCAGCTCCTGGAGTTGGATGGTGAATGGTGGTCCTGCTGGCAGAGGCAGGGCTGGGGCCCAGGCTGCTGAGCCAGAAGACCTGGGCCCCAACAGCACACTGTGTACAGGGAGACCCGAGGGCAGGACTCTGTGGGGGGAGGGGTTTGCACGTGTCATGTGACATCGCATGTGACGTCACACCCCACAGCACAACTGACAGTGGATGGGACAACAAATCCCTGAATGTGGCTTATTGTAGACAGGTGACTCTGTGGGATTGTGTGCGGCCGAGTTGAAGGCTGTGGCAGGGGGCAGGTGACACCATGCGCAAGTGTGGCTGTTCACAGTGAGCGTCACTATGTGCAGGTGACACAGTGTGTGTTGGCTTGACGTGGGGTGATGGGGCTGACTCTGCAGGTGATACTGTGTGTAACCCTGTGACTCTATTGGTGACACTGGCAGGTGGGGCTAGCTGTGCAGGTGGCAGGTACTAACCCAGTGTCAGGAAGCCATAGCAGCACCCATAGCCCACTGCAAACCTGGCCTGGCTTCTAACTCTCTGTCTCTGGGTAGCTCGTGGGGCCTCCTTCTTTGGATTTCTCTTGCCCATGCTTCCTGTGCTCTTCCTCTTACCTCCTGCTGTCTTGTTGCACCCGCCCCCAGCAGCTCTCTGCATCTGTGCCCGCGGTTGTGGCATGCTTAACTCTCTGGGCTTCTTCCACAGATGTGGTCACCTGCCACCCAATGTGGGGAGAAAAGCTGGACTGGAAGTAAGCCGCACTCCTGCAGAGTCTCGCCCCGGGGAAAGGAGGCAGAAGTGGGACTTGGGGACCAGCCAGGAGGCCTCCCCTTCCACGATGGGTTCACTTCTCAAAGGGAGAACACATGCATCTATGTAATGGCAGGGTTTTAAAAAGAATTGAAGCAGACATGACCAAAAGGTTATTTGTGGTTAATCTGGCTGGTGTGATTTTGAGAAATTATTACGTTATTCTTTTGACTTCTGTGAATTTTTAATCTCTCAAGATAATGAAACAAAAGTAATAATGCACATGATAGAGTTTGCTATACACAGAAGTTAACACCGATGTCAGGCATTGTGCTGAGAGATTTACATGGATTATTTTACTGAATGTTTCCCACATTCCTAGGAAAAGGTTATTATTAACATTGCCCATTTTATAGATGGGGAAACTGAAGCTCAGAGACCCTGTGACAGGTCTGCTGGCTTTTACTCCAACTTCCACGTTGCATGGGAGAGCTCAGGAAATCCCTGGATTTCCCCTCTGCTGGGTCACCTGTGCTGTGGGGATGAGGCCCATGTCCCATGCAATCTATTCTGTGCAATAAATCATCCCCGGATGCAATGGTTTAAGACAACACTAATCATTTACTATCTTTCACAGTTTCTCCGAGTCAGGAATCTAAGGGCAGGCTGGACTGGGCAGTCCTGCTTAGTGATCCTGAGTTTTCAGTAAGACATTGAAGGGCTCCATTCATCCGAAGGTTGGACGGGGGCTGGGCGGGGGAGTTCACTTGCAAGTTGGTTAATTCACATTTCTGACAAGCTGGTGATACCTGTCAGTCCTTTATGTGGGCCTCTCCTCAAGGCATCTGGAGCTTCCTCACAGCATGGGGACTGGGATCCACGAGAGAGCCCCTCTGGAGAACAAGGCAGAAGCTAGACTGTCTTTTACAACTTGGTCTTGAACTTACATGGCATCAGTTCCATGGTATTCTACTGGCCCAAAGGATAAGCCCTGATTCAGTGTAGGGAAGGACTGTCAAGAACTGTGCAGGGTCTGAGATTTTACCCAAATCGCATGCTAAGAAGTTGGCTTGCCTCTGCTTCTTGGAAGCTGGCGGAAGATATGAGACAGACCAGAAGAAGTTTGTTACTCACAACAATAACAATAACCAGAGTTATAATAGCAGAGCCCCAATTGCCACAGATCAGCATGAAGAGTGCTAGAAATCATCTGCACACACAGAGTTGTGTTATGGGAGAACCACTCTGATTAGGGGACCCAAGTCTCTTACCATGGGCAGTAGAATGCCTGCTCTTTGCCCTGGAGGGGGACACTATGTCTGTCTTCCAGGGGTTTACCACACAAACATCCATGACAAGGGAGCCCAGAATAAAGGACAACCAGTGCCTTGTTCACCGAATCATGCCAAAGTGTGAGAGCTGTCTTAGTCAGCTGGGGTTGCCATCACACAATATCATAGACTGGGTGGCTTAAACAACAGAGTTTGATTTCTCACAGTTTCAGAGACTGGAAACTTCAAGATGAAGGGGTTGGCCAATTTGGTACCTGGTGAGAGTTCTCCCATTGGCTTGCAGATGGCCACCTTCTACTATGTCCTCACATAGCAGGGAGAGAGAGAGAGAGGAGAGAGGAGGAGAGAGGGAAATCTCTTATAAGCCCATTGTCCTATGGGATTACGGCCCCACCCTTATGACCTCCTTTAACCTAAATTAACTCCCAAAAGCACTATCTCCAAATATAGTCACAGTTGGAGGTTGGGGTTTTAACATGAATTTTGGAGGCACACAATTCAGTCCATAACTATCTCCAGGTGAATGGTCTCCCAGTGAGGATGACACAAGAAGGTGAACGGCTATTTTAGAGGCTGTCTACCGCAGCTCAGCTGTGGCTACCACAGCTCCTTTGTACCAGGATCCTCAAGTAATCTCTTTCTGAGGCAAAAAAAAAATGGGGAGTAGAAGCCATAGCCTCTTTGTTATTAGTGGCAACATCCTTTAGCAACCACCCTTAACTACCTGACAACCCTCCTCCAAACCAGATCCCCAAAAGTAGGAACTGGGACCCTCATCTCTCACTCTATGCCTTCCCTGCCTTTCTGTCTCACCTCCTCCAGCTCAGGGGCAAGACTTCCCCAATGTCACATTTTTCCTCCCGACTCCAGCCATGTGGCTGTATCTTTAATGGAGAAATAGGAATGACAAGAAGTTGACTATTGTGTGGCTATGAAATCCTATTTTTGAATGTCTGAAGCTGAATTTGTCTTTCTCTTTTTATTTCTTCTGGAAAATTCCTAATTCCCCCAAGGCACATGGATGTTCCCTGACCAACCACTGCCAAGATCAAAAATTTTTTTAAAAAGCTGGGCACCTGGGTGGTGCAGTTGGTTAAGCATCTGACTGTTGGTTTTGGCTCAGGTCCTGATCTCAGGGTCATGAGATCAAGCTCTTCGTCAAGCCCCGTGTCAGGCTCCACACTCAGCACCAAGTCTTCCTGGGATTCTCTCTCCTTTTCCTTCTCCCTCTGTTCCTCCCCCACCCCCAGTGCTCTTGCTCACTCTCTCTCCCTCTCAAATAAAGAAATAAATCTTAAAAAAAAAAAAAAAGAAATGTTTTAAAAAGCACTTTGGTAATTTTCAAACCACTAAGCCAGTTTATACATAGAATTGTTCAGAAACACAAGTTTTTACTTGTGTTTTACTTTTTATAAAAGTACTTTTTACTAGATTTTACTTTTTATATTAGAAAATATATTATAGATTCCATGCCAGTAATACAGATCTCCTTTTTCAACAGAGCTATCATATTTCAGAGTATAGATACACTGCAATTTATTCAACCATAATTCTTCTGAATGACATTTAAGTTGTTTCTAAATATTTCTGTATTACTCTACTGCTTTAGGGAATAACCTTACAAATGCATTTTTGTATGTATGTGCTAGTAATTTTATAGGATGGATTTTTACAAGTGGAATTGCTGGGATGTAGAATACACATGCTTTATATTTTGATAGATACACGCGTGTGGTCATTTCCCCACACTCATTCCATCATTGAATATCATCTACTTTTTAGTTTAGTAAATCTATGGGCAGAAAGTGGCTTCCTCACATGTTTTGATTTTCATTGTTCTTAGTGAGCTTACGCTCTCTTCCTCATTTACTGGCCATTTGTAATATTTCTTTCTGAAATACTTGACCATATACCTAGCCCGTTTTACCACTGGATTGCTGTTACTTTCTTATTGGGTTGCGGCAACTCTTTACATGTCATAGACATTACTCTTTGTCTATAATATCAATTTTAGATACTTATTCCCAGGCCGCTTGTTTGTTTTTAAAATTTCTTTGATCCCTTTCATTGCACAAAAATATCTTATTTTTCTAGAGTTGGATCTGTTTATCATTTGCTTTATAACTTCTGGGTTTCATGTTTTCTTGCACAAACCATTTATGGGATAAGGATATTAACCCTCTCAGTAAGCCTGGGTCTTGCTCTCTGAACATTGTCAGATGCTACTTGTGACTTGAGCTACCCAGGCTGCAGCCCAAAGGGGTCACCTCCACCTAGCCTCACACTAAAAAGGGGGGGGTCTCCCCGAGGGTGTTGATGGGTGTTGATGGAGGCAGTGAGGGCCCCGCAGTGATGTTTGTTAGACAAAACAAGCTGAACTCCCAGGAGCGGATCTCTTTGGAAAGGCAAAGCTTCGTAAGAGGCCCCAGGGGGAGGCTTGGAGGGGCCCCCCTGGATCCTTGGCTGCCTGGGAGCCTGTAGGAGGAGCTTGCCCCTGCAGCTATCAGTCCTCCTCCCTGTTGTGCCTCTGTCAGCACACACTCATAGACACTCACAGTCAGTGCCATGCAAAACCACCAAACACACCCACGGACATACAGAAACTCTACAAAAACTGCACGTGTGTGCATAGACCCATGGACATACCCGCCACGTGTCCCCATTCACAAACAGTAACATGTGCACACATCAGGATGCCCGCATATACAAAGCACATATACATGTGTGCACAAATACATAGAAATGTGCACGCAGGTCCTTCCAGGTACAGCTCTACTGAGAGATGCTATAGGCACATGCGCACATGTACCCGGATGCATGCGCCTGCCATCTGAGTCAGCGTCCCAGCAAGAAGCAGTTGGCACACTCAAACAAAACAAGCAAAATGTCATAAAGAGGCCATTCACAAAGGTGAGGGTAGGGTAAAGGGAAACCAGACGCACCTGGGGGTGCAAGAGCAGGGAGCCCGGTTGCCAACGCTGGGCCTGAAGGGTCAGGGGACAGGGCCACGGGGGCATTGGTGAGAGCTGTAGCTTTGCAGAGGACTTCCCAAAAGAAATTGCGGCGTTCAGATCATTGACCACTGCTGACCTTGCAGCCTGGTGGGGACGGAGCCAACCTGTGCAGCCCCCCTGCCTTCCAACTGCTGGCCAGGCTTCCCGTGGGCCAAACCCAACTAGACGCCAGACAGGAGTCTGGTGATGTGCTCCCAGGGTCAGGGTTCTTGGGGGGCATGAAGCAGAGAGGGGAGCAAATCCAGAGGGACAGAGTATATGTGACATCCATGTATGTATGGTGACGCCCACATGCGGGGCACGAGTTTGCACGCACACACAAACATGGACAGTGCACATGTGTTCATTTGTACACTTAATGGCCCTGTGCACATAAGCTCAAACAGCCACAGACCCGCCCAGCGGGAGAGAAAGGCTGAAAGCAACACCCTGGGCCTGGCCTAGGCCTGAGGGGAGCTCCTCCGCCTTTCTCTCTCCCCCCTCCCACTACCCTTCCCCCTCCTTCCCTACCCCTCACTCCAAGCCCAGAGCCAGCTCTCTGCTGAGCTCTTTGTTACTCTTGGCAAAGACCGAATCCCAGCGGGACAATGGGCCAGCCAGGCCTGCACAAATCACCAGCTCTTTGGGGGCCTTTCAAGGCCTGGCCTGCCTGAGTGACAGCTGAATTGGGTCCAGATCGGGCAGAGGGGGGAGGCACTCCTGGAGGCAGGCCCTACAGCCAATGAGCTGGGCGGTCTCCAGTCTCCCGCCTGACTCCCAACCCCCCAACAAGCTCCCCGTCTATACCACTGACTCCTGTACAGGGGCATCTGGCCCAAGCCAGGGAAACTGGGGCCCCTCACTTCTCTCAAAGCCTTACTCTCCGCTCACATCCAGCTCACCTGCAAATCCTATCCCTTTTACCTCCTAAGCCACACCACTTCTAACACCCCAGTCCTAGTCCTGGTCTCCTCTTCTTTGGGAAGCCTGCCCAGGAGCTTCCTGCCTCCAGGGAGCTGCTACTTCCAGCCAGAGGAACTTTTTTTGAAATGTAAATCAAACTGTTTTCCTCTCCTGCTTAAGATCCTTCAATGGCTCTCATACCCCGTTCAGGCTCCAGATAAAGTGCCAACTCAGCCTCCTCACCCTACACCATCTGGTCCCTGACCCCATTCCCAGACTCGCAGCTCACTATCCACCCTCTCTCCCACCCCACCCTCCCAGTCCTCTGGGTGTGCTGAACCCATGCTCCCGGTCCTCCGGGCCTTTGCACATGCTGTTTTCTCTGCCAAGAAGCCTTTACCCCAAGAACCTCATGGACTGAATCCTCCCAGAGGAAAGCTCTTCAAACTAACTGTGGGATAGGATCAAGTTGGGGTTTTTCCCCATCATGGAGAGATGCTTTTGTGAAATACAAGAAATATGAGCCATTACAAAAAACAAAATTAGAGAACAAAATGAGGAATAACCAACTTGGGAAATAAGTTTCTTGTAAGTTAAATATGCACTTACAGGACCCAGCAATCCCCACTCCCCGGTATGCACCCAAGAGAAAGGAAAACATATGTCGACACAAAACCCGTGTGAGCACATTTGCAATGGTTTGATTTATAATTGTACCAAACAGGAAACAACACCAATGCCCCTCAATGATGACTAGAAAAGTCATCCTTGGGGCATCTATGCATTGGACTACTAGTCTGCAACAGAGAAGAACCACTGATATTCACAGCATGGGCGAATTTTAGATGCATTAAGAGAAGTGAGAGAAGCCAGGCTCAAAAGGCTGTGTCCTGTATGATCCCATCTATATGACATCCTGGGAAAAAAAACAACTGTAGTGACAGAAAACTCATCCGTGGTTACCAGGACTGGGTTTTGGGGACGTGGACATTGATGATGAAGGAAATTTGGGGGATGAAGGGAATGTTCCGTGTCTTGATTATGGTGGTAGTTATATGACTACACACCTTTGTCAAAATTCATAGAATGATACAGTCGAAAGGATGGGTTTCACTACGTATACACCAGCTCCGAAAGATCTGACTTAAAAAAAAAAAGGCAAACTCAAACTCCATTTTTCTAATCGTGGTAAAATCCACATAATGTAAAATTGACCATTTTAACCCTTTTTGAGTGTACAGTTTGCTCAAGTTCATTCACACTACGATCATGTTGTACAACTAATACCACCTTCCGTCTCCAGAACTTTGCTCATCTTGCAAAACTGAGACTCTGTCCCCATTAAACAACTCCCCATTCCCTCTCCGTCAGTCCCTGGAAACCACCATTGTGTTTCTGTCTCTGTGAACCTGACTATTTTAGTGCATCACATAAAGGGAATCCAACAGTATTTCTCCTCTGGTGTCTGGCTTATCCCACACAGCACAATGTCCTCAAGGTACATCCATGGTATGGCAGGTGTCAGTCGTTCTTTCCTTTTTAAGGCTGAATAATGTTCCATTGTGTGTATTTACCACATTTTGTTCATCCCCTCATGCATCCATGGACACTTGGGTTGTTTCTACCCTTTGGCTATTGAGAATAATGCTGTTACAAACATTGGTGTACAAATACAAGACCTACTTAAAAAATTGTTAGATTCAACAGACATAAAACTACTTTGTCCATTTTCTAAGCACTTACTCTCAATTTTGTTATCCATCTCTCTAGTCTGCCTTGTGAGTTGCAAAGTTGGCCTGGTCCCTGGGCTGGCTGGATTCTACTCTTCCTGAGCCCCCAGTGACCCCCCACACTCCCCTGGCTGTGTCACCCCCGCAGGGATGGCCTATTGGGATGCAGGGCTTCCAGGGGTAGGACTAGGTTTGAGTCTCTTCTTCTTCTTCTTTTTTTTTAAGATTATTTATTTATTTCTTTATTTGAGAGCAAAAGAAAGAGAGAGAGTATGAGCAGGGGGAGGGGCAGAGGGACAAGCAGACTCCTGCTGAGCAGGAAGCCCAACGTGAGGCTCGATCCCAGGACCCTGAGTTCATGACCTGAGCTGAAGGCAGACCTTAACCCAGTGAACCCCCAGGCATCCCAGTTTGAGACTTTTTTTTTTTTTTTTTTTTGAAAGAGACCACAAGTAGGCAGAGAGGCAGGCAGAGAGAGAGTGGGGGAAGCAGGCTCCCTGCTGAGCAGAGAGCCTGATGCGGGGCTCGATCCCAGCACCCTGGGATCAGGACCTGAGCCGAAGGCAGAGGCTTTAACCCACTGAGCCACCCAGGCGCCCCCCAGTTTGAGACTTCTAATTGTAGCCTCTAACTACCCCCTCACGGGGGTTGGGGTCAGGTCTAAGAAAGGGACTCAGAGAAACTACAGCCAAGTGCAATCCTCTCCAGGAGCCACTGGGGGAGCAGGGGCTTGAACCTACATCTGATGGCTCCAGGTTTGTGTCCTCTGCTATAAGGCACACACAGTAACAACATCTCTGAGTTAGAAGCAGAACTCAAGTCCTGCCCCTCTCCAGCTGTCACGCTCAGGATTTTTTCTGGCTTGCAGAAACTTCCACTCATTTCCAAGGTCAAGATGGGGTCATTCAGGTAAGAAGTACTAGCTGTTGTCCACCTTGCCTAGATGTTACCCGGAGGGGGGTTCTCTTGGTGGGTGTTGAGCCAAAAGACACAACCAAGCCAAAGAACAGGAAAAGGGAAGGTTTTACTTGCAACAAGTGAAGGAGAACACTGGGAATATTTGTCAAAACCGAGTCTCCTCAAACAGGTAAGTCAGCATGGAATTGGGGCAAAAGTCATCTGAAGGTGACAGAGTCCTTTAGTTGGTTTTATTTAGTTGGTTGGTCCCCCGAGTGCTCAAATGGGTTTAGATCCTGCAAAGATAAGTCAAGAATGTGGGCCAGGCCAATCTTTACTTTTAAACCAGCACTGGGCATTTTACCACTGATTTATCGTCCCTGGTGTGATTAAGCTATCTCCTGGCCTGATGGCGGCTGTTTGTTCATACACTCTTCTGTTTCTTTAAAATTACTACCTACTGGGTTCCATTCTTCGGCAATTTCAACATATCCCAGGAAGTTCTGCAAGAAATGTGCTTTGGGCAAGTAGTGCTGATCTGGCAGAGATCACAAGATGGCCAGGGGCCCCAGATGACTTTTCTTACATCTCCGGGGGCCTACTAACTCTTTCTGCTTACCTTGGCTCCTGGGCATAGGCTGAGATACTCAGGTAAGCCACGGACGATCGTGGATGCTGATATGTGTTTGTGCACACAAACACATGGGGGCTTAGCATGTGTGTCTGAGTTCCAGATCTCAAATTTTGATTTTTTTTTGAAAGAACAATCATCTTTTTTCAAATACCAAGGGTCAGGGTAGGAGGTTTTAAAGCATGGTAGGTGCATGAATTTCTCTCCTAGTGGTCGCCCTGGTACCTGAGCATCCGGAGATCATGGAAAGTTTTTTTTTAAGCCACAATTTAGACACCCAACCATGCTGACATACAAGCTTACACATTAACATACAATACTGTATGTGTAACCCCACAGCGGCCCATACACATCTGCTTAGATGTACACATAAGCCCAGAGACAACCACATACCCATAGAGTCACACATGAAACAAATAATAATTGTCAGATTCCTAGGATCCAGGCATGGTGCTAAGTACTTTACTTTACATTCACTGCTTTACTTAATCGCTTTGTAAAAATCAACCAATATGGGAATTATAAATTTCATCCTCATTTTACACATGAAGAAAATAAATCTCGGAAGAGTGAGTGATTCTCACTTCACTTCCCAAGGTCACAGAGCTAGGAAGCGGCTGAGCCAGAATTTGAACATAAGGGAGTGAAAATCTGAAACCAGAGTGCACGAACATTAGACTGCGAACACAACTGCTTGCATCACATACTTGTGAATTCACACAGATCCCATGTACTGAGAGCTTGATTCACACCTATGCACACGTATGCACAAGGGCCCCCACATATGACATACTTGTGCACAAAGACACACATACACATACAAACATATAGTCAGATACCAGCAGACTCACAACCGCACATTTTTAAAAGGATTTAATTAATTAATTTATTTCAGAGACAGAGGGAAAAAGAGTATGGGTGTGTGAGAGAGGACAAGGGGGTGTGTGGGAGGGGCAGAGGGAGAGGGAGAAGCAGAATTTCTGCTGAGCAGGGAGGCAGGGATCCCCCTATATGTGGTTCAATCCCGGTACCCTGAAATCATGACCTGAGCTGAAGGCAGAAGCTTAGCCCACTGACCCACCCAGGCACCCTAGCCACATATTTTAATGTCGACCACGTGCAGTCACACGCACACTGAGCTTACTGGCATGAGTTTGCACAGAGCTGGGTCTAAGACTTAGATCTAGGTTCTGGCATAAATTTCCCATCTCTCCTTGCCTGCCCCACCCCCTCTTGGCAGATAAGGGCTTGGGGGTTGGGCAGTACTACATGAAACTCTGCCAGTTGGTGGCTCAGATCCTCTGGGGACGGGCTCCTGCCTCCTGCTCCCATCTACCGGGTAAGCAGAGCCACCCTTAGGGCCAACATCACAAAGCACCACACCTGGGCCCCACCCAAGAGAGGCTGAACTCAGGTAAACTTCCAGATGGCTGCCACAGGGGCACTCCCCAGCTCCAGCCCACAGCTCCTGCTGCTTGCAACTCCCTCTCCAGCCACAGGTGTGGATTATGGAGGCAATGACCCCCATATCTCCTGCCTCACCTTCCATTCATCTCCCCAAGACACACCACACCCCAGTGAACACGGGGTCCCTAGGAACACAGAGCATCAATACCTACCCAGGCTGGAAGTCCAGGAAAGCTCCCTAAAGGAAGAGGTATCTAAGCTTTAGCCAGAGGGCTGCATGTGTGAAGTCCCAGAAGTGAGAGAAAATAATACCTTTGGGGACTTGCAATTGATTCATCATGACTGAAGGGGAATAGAAAGGATTGCAGAGTGATCAAAAGCCTTGGTAAGAGGATGTTTTGTGCACTGGAGGCTGGGACTCCCTTGGGGGGACAGAGGTGAGCTCGGAACTACGAATGCCTTGGGCAGCTGCCAGAGTGGCCACTAATTCAGGCCTTCCTTCTGTGCTACTGGACCGTGGAGCGTAGCCATGAATGCTCTCAGACCCAGAGCACTGGCTCACAGTCCTAGGGCCACCTGGCAGCCCAGGACTTGCTCAGATGATTTAATGGCCACGTAACACAATCAGGAGCCAAGCTAGAGACACTTCTGGGTGGATATTACTAGTTCCATTTTATAAGTGAGGAAACAGTCTTTGCAGAAGTGACTTCGTAAGGCAAGAGAATGACCTGTCCAGAGCTAGCTGCAAGGAGAAAGATCCCTCCAGGCATGGCTGGAAAAGCAGCTTGGAGGCCTATGCTGTTATCTAGGTGGGGGTGGAGGGGTAAGAGAGAGTTAGTGGGGCTGAGAGACCTAGGGAAAGGGGCCTCAGAGACCCGCGGCTGGATCCTCTGGGTGGGAGTGAGTCTTCTGTCTTTGGAGTGACCTCAAATGTACTGCTTTGCTTTGCTTCATGCCACGCCCAGCTTCAGCCCCTTCCCTGAGAGTCCAGAGACTCCCCACCTACATGTCCATGTAGACAGTCTTAAATAAATCTTCCTAAGGATCCTAGAAAATTCCATTAATTTGTATGTCCCAAGTAATTTCCCTGTGAGTGGGGTTTATGGCTTTAACTGTGGGGATTACACCCCTAATGAGACAGACCCTTTACTCCCCGCTGCCCAGCCTCCAGCTCAGCCTTCTCTTGAACTTTGCCTTTGGCCCACAGGTGTCAGTGACCCTTTTCCAGGAAGTGAAGGACTAGGAGCCACACAGACCAGAGTTTTTATCCTGATTCTGCCCTGGAACCAGCTCTGTGACCTCCGGCAAGTCCCTTCTCTCTGGGCCTTAGTTTCATCACCTGTAAGAAAGGGGATAATTGTAACTATCTCAAGGTAGTTCATTCCAAGACTGTAGTGAAGATTTAATGAGCAAAAGTATGGAAATGATCATGTACCATGCCTGGCTCTAAAGGCTCTAAAAATGGATGGTAGCTTTTTAGGGGTCTCTGTATTTTCCAGGGGAAATAATCTAAATTCTATAGCTCATAATTTAAAACCCTTCTAAAGCAGACCTCAGCCCAGCTCCTCAGCCTTATCTTTCCCACAGAACATGGCAGGGCTCAGCAGTGGGGCTCAGGGAGCAAGAGGTGCTAGACGCCATTGGGTCAGCATCCATTGGAGGAGGCTGCTAATGCAGTCTCAACTTCTGCTAGTTGGAAAGAGCACTGGAATGAGAGGCTGAGCTTGTGGCTGGAGATCTCTGGGCCTCCCTCTTAGGTGACCTGAACCTCACCCCTTTTATCGACTAGGGCTACCACCATCTCCCCTTGGCCAAAACCTGACAGGGGTGACTGGGAGTGAATAGGACACTCCATTTTCCATGTGCCCTGCTCCCAGCACAAAAAGATTCTCAAATCAACCCTTCACCAGCTTAGGCCCAAGGTCACCTGTGTTTGATGATTTCCCTAGAGAGATTCAGGGTTCATTCCCCACACTGTGAAAATGGGGAATAGGAGGTCTCTGAGATCTGTGGAAGCAGCATGAAAGAGGGAATAGATTGCTAGGCAGATCATTGTAGATTCAAATCCCAGTTTTATTCCTTTCTGTGTACACGTGGACAAGATGCTCTCCATCATTGATCTTCAGTCTTTGCACCTGCAAAATGGGGGAAATGACATCTACATTTCAAGTCCATTGGGAATACTAAATGAGATGACATATGTACAGCATTGGAATGGTGCCTGGCACATAGTGGACTTGATAAATGTCCTCTTCTCCTCTGTTAGCTCTAGTACCCAGGACAGCTCCCCACTCTTGCCTGCTTGGCTGCTGTCCACGGTTCTGATAAAAAAAAATATACTCTGCTATTCTCGTCCCCTTGCTCCAAGTCACTGACCTCTGAAACATTCTCAGAGATCTAGGAGATCAACAACTTGAAAAATCCTTGCCTCCTCTTCTTCTTTTCCAGTTCTGATAATCTGTGGGGAAAAGCACCTGGGCTCCTGAGTCTCTCAGTTCCTACCCATTACAGCAGCCAGGGATGTAGTCAAACCCTTGATTCTCAGCCCATCACCAGCAGGACAAGTCAAGTGCACACACACCAGAAAAAGCATAGGATTTGGATGTACCCAGACCTGGGTTTGAGTCCTAGGTCTGTTACTCACTAGCTCTATAACTTTGGCAACTTCTCTGAGACGCAGTTTTCTCAATCTATGAAATGATGTGAGTAACTGTACCTCCTCCATAGGGCTGTTGGGAAGACCAAAGGAGATGTTGCTTCTAAAATGATTAGTAATGTCTCAATAAGTGCTCCATTAATTGGTAGCTATTTTTACTTCGGACATCTGACCCTGAGTCTCTCAAAGGGGCACCACCAGTCACTATGTGTCCTTTCCAGTAAAGTGAGCTACGGACTCCTTAATGTTGAGGGCTGTCATAGAGGCCTGGCTTTCCTCCTACTCCCACGGGCTTTTGTACCTCCCAGAATACCAGTTTCCTTCTCTTTCTTTTTCTCTTCAGTATAACACTTGTCCCCAACCCTCTGCTCCCTGTGCTTATCAATTCTGGTTTGGTTCAAGTCCACCTCTTCTGAATCCCATACAGAGTTTGGTTAGTATCTCTTTGAGCAAACGGGCAACCCTGGGTTTGAATCCTGGCTCAGCACCTGCTTGCTGTGGCACTTCAGGCAGGTCACTTAGGTTCCCTAGCCTCAGCTTCCTCATCTATAAAATGGTGATGGTAATATTCCCTTCCTCATGAGATTGTTGCAAGAAGCAGAGGAAAAAAAATGCATCAAGATCTTAGCACAGATACACATGGCAAGTCCCCAATACCTATTAGTCCTTATTGTTGTTTTTGACTTCCTGATTTTTGTTTCCACAACTCTTTTCCAGGGATGCTCTGCCTCCTCTCTGACAAGATGGAGAGTAGAGAATCGTATCTCAAACTGCTGTCTCCTTTTCAGAAAGCAGAGTGATCCCCTGTATTTGGAGCTCCTCTAGTGTACTCTCATCTCTGGGAGGAAGACATGCATGGAACATGCCCTCAGTCCTCCAGGGCCTTTTATCTCTTACGTAGGGTTGGGATCCCAAGGGGAATGTTCAGCCTTTGTGGTAGTCTTTGCTTTGGGTGTGTGTGTGTGTGTGTGTGCATGCAAAGACACACACACACAAGATTATGTGTACGGATATCTGAGTGTAGGGATGGGTGTGTCATGTGATTGTGGGTGACTTTTATGGAAGTAGGCATGTGATTGGGGCATAAGAACATGTGCAAATGAGAAATGGTAGTGGTAAGTTCGTGCTTATGTGTGTGGTGGGGGTGCAGCTGTTGGACAGGGTGCCAGCTTTTTAGCCATCTGCAGGCTTGAGGGATCCTGGGCAATTCACAAGGTTGCTGGTTGCCAGCACCTGCTACTCTGAGCAGCATTCCCAGCCTGTCGTTTTGGAAATAGCCATGCTTCTGTGACTCACAATCCTGCTTACTCAGAATTTTTTATAATCTGACCCAGGCAAGGGATTATGAAAA
The DNA here is from genome assembly GCA_004024625.1 of Mellivora capensis. Lineage (NCBI taxonomy): Eukaryota > Metazoa > Chordata > Mammalia > Carnivora > Mustelidae > Mellivora > Mellivora capensis. The sequence goes on along the minus strand of PISX010000153.1, from coordinate 9,546 downwards.
GATTGGCCAAGCACACACGTGGTATTGGGAAGATGGTTAGCTTTTGGAAGAAAAAGTTCCCCAGTACTTCTAAAACCACTCAAGTTGAAACCCCTTGTTTACAGTGAGTCCTTAATTACCCGTGATTCTTATCTGTTCATTAAAGCAACTCTCCTAAGGGACCTTTTCCTGACAATACAGGGTTAGACATTCATTCGCATTAATTTAAAAGTAATAAAAATTTTGCAATGCTCTATAATTCAGACTTATCACTAATTCACCAGTACCCTCCCTCCAATTATCCCAAATCAGGAAAGTTCTATTATTTAACAGCAATATATCTGATACTCAAGGGAAATAATTTCTATGTCACCACCTAGAATTCAATAGCAACAATGTAACTATATAACCCCTTCATCCAGATGGAGCTGAAATTTTTCAAAACACTTAACCACCCATTGTTTTCTCTGATTAGCATAACAGGTCAGGAGGTACGATGCCCCGTTTGTCAGGGAACTGATGCTCACAGTGGTGAAGTGAGCGGCAACCCAGGCTCACAAGGCCAGTTAGTGAAGCAGTCAGAATTGGCTCCATGGGATCTCAGTGACCTCAGTTGCTCAAAACACGGTTGCCCCTAGAGAGAGCCAGACGGAACTCTCCCCCTTGGCCGTGTCTCAGATAAGATGTAGTCTTTGGCAGTTTGTCACGTCATCTGCTCCAGGGTATTGTTTCAGGAAATAGTAAGAAGCAGAGAGATTTTAGCAACAGGAAGAAATTCCTCAAAAACCTGTTTCTTGGGGCGCCTGGGTGGCTCAGTCAGTTGAGCGTCTGCCTTCGGCTCAGGTCATGATCCCAGGGTTCTTGGATGGAGCCCAGCATTGGGCTCCCTGCTCAGCGGGGAACCTGCTTCTCCCTCTCCCTCTGCCGCTCCCCCTGCTTGTGCTCTCTCTCTCTCTTTGTCAAATAAATAAAATCTTAAAAAAAAAAATAACCCACAACAACCCGTTTCTTCCCTCCCTCCCTCCACTTCGGACTGAGACCTATCCTCAGTACCCACCATGGGCTAGAGCCAAAGGCTGCCTCCTAAGTGGGTCTATTAGCTGAACTCCAGGAACTCGAGGTCTGAAAAGGGGAGATGGAGACAGAAAAAACTATTCCAACCCAGCATGACCTGTGGGGGCAGGGTGGGCAGTACAAGGGACCATGGGAGTGCACAGAAGGGAGATCAATGCATTCTATGGGGTGGGGAGTTGAGGGAGGGGAGTAACACCGAGTCGAGTCAGCCAGGCAAGGTATTGGGGGCTAAACTGGGTCCCCCAGGAATCCATATTAAGGTCCTAACCCCCAGTACCTCACAATGCGGCTGTATTTGGAGGTAGGTTCTTTGAGGAGGTAATTAAGGTAAGATGAGGTCCTATGAGTAGACCTTAATCCAGTATGACTGTTGTTCTTATAAAAAAGAGGAAATTAGGACACAGCCACTTGTAGAGGGAAGATGATGTGAAGACAGAGGGAGAAGATGGCCATTTACCTGCCAAGGAGAGAGAACAGATCCTTCCTTTAACATTGCCACACCATGATCCTGGACTTCTAGTTGCTGGAACTGTAAGAAACTAAGTCTCTCTTGACTAAGCCATCCAGTCAGAGGAGCTATGTAATGGCAGCCCGAGGCATGTGTGGGGAGTTGCATGTGCTTGGCTGCTGTGGGCTGCCCTGGTGAGGGTTGGGGGCAAGACTAGAGGGAGCCAGCGTCAGAAGATGGGGGGCTGGGCATCCCAGGCTCAACATTTCAGATTTTTCCTAAGGGCCACACAGTGCCATGGAAATTTTTAAGTGAGAGAGAAACAGGTCTCTAACTACATGTACCCAAAAGGAAAGGGGGAAAAAAAAAACAACCTAACAAGACCATGACAGAACAAACAAATCTTAGAAGTGGTCCCCTGAGACCTCTGGCTCATGGAAACAGGCCATGTGGCAGACCATGCAGAAGAGGGAGGCGCGCAGGCTTTGAAGTCGAACAGATCTGGGTTTGAATTTTAGCTCCCCTACTTTGTTCATGCTTCCATTGATTCACTCTGCTAGCAAATATTTCCTGAGCACCTACTATGTGTTCTAGGAACTGGGAATACATCAATGACCCAAATACAAACCCCATGTTCTCCCAAAGCTTCCATTCTGCCATATATAATAAACAAATACATCACTAAATATGAACACGTCAGCGGGGCGGGGGGGGACAAAATCTGTGGACAGAAGTAAAGCAGGGAAAAGGACACAGATGGAGAAAAGGACACTTTTTTTTAAAAGATTTTATTTATTTATTTGAGAGAGAGGCAGTGAGAGAGCATGAGCGAGGAGGTCAGAGGGAGAAGCAGACTCCCCGTGGAGCTGGGAGCCTGATGCGGGACTCGATCCGGGGTCTCCGGGATCATGACCTGAGCCGAAGGCAGTCATCCAACCAACTGAGCCACCCAGGAGTCCCGAAAAGGACACTTTTTTAGATCAGGTGGTTAGGGCAATTACATTGAAACAAGACACCTGGAGAAAGGAGGGGATTGACTCAACCAAAATCTGGGCAAGTGCACTCTAAATGGGGGGAAATGCAGGGGGCAAAGGCTTGGCAGGTGTGGCAGATAGGCTTATGGCTGCTTCCAAGCCCTTCCAGAGGGCAGACGCCAAAGATCCAGCATCTACAGTTCCTGGACTTTGGTGCCTTGACCAGAGTGTCCTCAGGAGTGGTAGGGAAGCAGGCCTGACCTGGTTGGCTGAGGGGTGGATGGGAGAGGGAATGAGGAGCACAGCTCCAGCCAGCTCTTGCAAGAAGTTTTGCTCCAGGGGCGCCTGGGTGGCTCAGTGGGTTAAGCCTCTGCCTTCGGCTCAGGTCATAATCCCAGGGTCCTGGGATCGAGCCCTGCATCTGGCTCTCTGCTCAGCAGGGAGTCTGCTCCCCCCCTCAACCCCTCTCTGCCTGCCTCTCTGCCTACTTGTGATCTCCGTCTGTCAAATAAATAAATAAAATCTTTAAAAAAAAAAAAAAAAAAAGAAGTTTTGCTCCAAAGGAGATCAGAGGGATCGGGTGGAGTCTGGAGAGGACGTAGAGTCTGGGAAGGTTTCTTTGGAGGGTATCAAACGTGTTAGTGTGATAACATGATGGAGTGAGTAGAGGGAGGTATTGATGGTCCAGGAAGGAGAGGAAGTTACCTCAGAGGTCAGATCCATGCTGGTGAGAGGGGAGGGTCCTGGGGCATTCCCATGCAGACCCCGGCCTCACCAGGGGTCAGGGAAGGTGGAGAGCAAGTGAGTACACTGGTGGGCACAGGGTGGGGGGCCTGGGGGTTGCCCATCCAGCCCCATGGTGCACTGGTGATGACTCAGAAGAGTAGAGCATTACTTTGAAGGCATTTTTTTGTGAGCTAGTTACTAAACCATCAGCCGCTTGAAATAGGCTACCGTGGGAACATTTACACCACGGAAATTGGCAAGTGCTCCAAACCAGGGCCTTCTTACTAGACAGCTAGTCACTATTTCCCAACACACCCAATCCAAAGAGGCAGTGATCTTCTGATTGTCTCATGTTCTCAGTGAAACAAGAAGGTGAAGTGGTGGGAAAAGAGCGGGAGGAGGGGGAGAGGGAGAAAGATGAAGATACACACCAGTCATCTTGGAGTCATAAAATGGTTATCTCACCCAGAACCTTCCCAGACTCTATGGCAGTGCTGAGAGCCCCCTTCCTGGCCACTTCAAGCCTCAGTTTACACATCTGTGGAGCCCCCATCCCAAGGTTATTGGGAGCCTGAGGTGAGCTAAGGGCCATAAAGTATCTGCCCCAGAGAAGGGGACAGTCGACCAGCTGGATGGCCTGGACTTGGGTCTCAGGAAGGAAAAGTTCTTGCTTTGGGCCACCCCAGGCAGTGGCTGACGCCCCCTGCGCACCCCCAGCCAACCTCCTCTGTGGACTGGGATGGATGGAATCCAGCTTCAGGCTTGGAACATATCACCCCAACTTCCCCCAATCTACATATTTATCACAATACAGCAACTGCATAATTTAAAGTGGGTGTGAAAAAATATTCCAACGTGTTATGTGATTTTGCATTCCTGGGTGAAGAAAAATTGCTGCAAGAAGGTGGTTAATTATTTCAAAAGACAAATTCCATGCAATAAAATAAAAATAGACTCCCTGTCCAGAGGGAAAGTGAGAAAAAAAAAGGGGGGGAGGAGACATGAGGAATGGTCCTCTCTAAATAGAATGTGGATGTTTCCTCAAGTGGTGAGTGAGTACATGGGACAGAGGCGGGCTCTGGGCACCTGTCATGTGGCCAGGAGAGGTGAGGACAGCGGGCAGTGGGGAGACCAGTGAGGAGGCTATGACCGTTTGGGTCGTGGCGGAGCGCTCCACAAGGGGCAGGGGCGTGGAGATGGACCAAAGTGGTAACGTCTCAGAGAAAGCGGTGACAGGCATTGGTTAAACGTTGGACACAGAGGTGAGGACTTTTTATGTAAGCGAAGGGTGGACAGTGGTTCCTCTTGCTGGAGTTCTTGATAAGTCCAAGAGCCACTCTCTTCTCCACCTGCGTCCTGACCAATTGAAGAAATACGGCCAAGGCTGATGAAGGCCAAATGTCACCTTAGCTCCTGCTGAAGGTCAGGTGAGGGGGCATAGCTGAGGGCGGGAACCGAATAGGCCTATAAGCTGAACCCCAAAACAAGGTCCGTGTGCCCCCCGGGAAGTGCTGAATGGGGGAGCCTGCCCTGGACGTTCTGGTGGCCGAGAGGAGCAGACCAGAATTCCCACTCCCTGCGGGCTGCTTGCTCCCAGGCACTGAAGGCAAGCACCAACCTGGATTATTCTACCTACAGGGATCCATGAGAACAGTCACTCTGCCTCGGCTGGGGCAGAAGAGGGGAGGGAGGGAGGGAGCCTGGAGTTACACCCACTAAGCCACATGAAAGGTGGCATCGGGTGTTACCCCAAAAGCCCTGCACAGAAATGGGGTAGCAGAGGACAAGCCGGCTTTGGGGAGAGTGATGGCCTCAGGGACTCCGAAACATTTGTGCTCAGGATGGTGAGTTTCTCCTTACTTGCCTTCTCATGGGATTTCATGAGCAGGAGAGGAAAAAGGGGCTTTAGGACAAGTGCCAGGAATTTTGCAGGAATCCCCCTCGCTCAATCTGCACACATCTGGGAAGCCTTCTGAGTCCCCGAAGCTCTGTCTCCTCCATGCCTCGCGGCCCTGAGGTTGGCTGTGGCTGCAGGCCCACCAGCTCCCGGCTTCTGGCTCTTCTCTGGCCCCCTCTCCCAGCACAGAGGACTCTGAGAGTGTGCTGAATGCAGCAAATGAGGGGACCATAGGAGGAGCGGGAGAGGTGAGCCCTTCTCTCTAGGGGGGCATGGATTTTCCTTCTGGACACAGACCTGCTGGCCTTCCCTGCAGGTCGGGGTGTGGGTTCATGCCTCAATTTCTTCTCCAGCTCCTGACCCGGGCTCTGTCAGGGGAGGTGTGGCCTCAGCTAGATGACTTAGCTCAGTATTTCTTCACAGCAGGATGGTTGTGTGGCGGGAGGCAACTTGTGTGTGCTGCTGTGATGAGTCCGGAGAAACTGTTTTTGTGAACAATGGAGGTAGCTGCGAGCCAGCTGGCCCTGGAGGGGGCAGAGCCCTTTGTGGGAAACACGGCTCCCTTCTTAAGGAAAACATCCTCCCGGGCCAGTTTGGTCAGACAATGAAGAGTCAGTGGCTCTGGCCATCGAGGGGAGTTCCTGGCTGCCTGTGGGCACTGAGAGGGAGGGAGGGGTCCTGGCAGAGAAGAGTCCAGAGAGGGGACCGCTGAGACCCCGGGCGGCTGGAGAGAGCACAGTCATGAGCAATGCCCCTCGTTGGAGGATCTGATGCCTGCCAGCCTGACCATCCCTGACTTCCAAGAGAAGCTTCTTGCGTCCTGTCAACAGCAAGCTGAATGGGAAGTCCTTTGGGGAATGAGGAGGGGGGATGGCATCACAGGGCGCCATGCCATGCCCACAGCCTGGAGAGTGCTGGCCTGAGACGCAGCTGGGCATCAGAGGAACAGCCTGAGGGGTGACCTTGAAACAACCCCTTTCCCTGAATAAAGAAAGGGACAAGGTGACCTTGAGGGACAGGGCTAATGTGGGAGCATGGCAGGAAGGGGATGAGGGTGGTCATTCTGTTTAAAGACTGAGGCTAAGGGTGACGCCGGGGTTATGAAGGCCTGGGAGGTCCAGGGGCAGCGCCGATGATGAGTTCCATGCCTGATAGCGAAGGGCCATCTCCATGATGACATCGCTCCCACGCTCTGGCTTTCTGCTGGGCTTCCCAAGTGCGAGAGAAGGGGTGGATGTTTCAGCCGGTGCCGGGGACTGGGCGAGTGGCTCCCATAAATGTCACATGTCACACTTGTGACATTGGGAAAGAGGTCTTATCTCGCTGGCACGGGTGTAGATACAGGGCTGGATTGGTGATGGTCAGAGGACAGCTTCGGCCGTCTCTGGGGCCGAGGGGCACGGCCTTCTCCAGCCCCTGCAGACCGGCGGTTGTGAGAGCCACAAGAGCTCACAGTGCCCATCGTGGGCCACGAAGAGGCAAACACAGCCTCTGCCCTCAGCAAGGGGGTTGACAGGGTGCGGGTCCGTGGCGAGCTTGATTGGTCTGTGTTAAGATTTCTTTCTTTTTTTTTTTTTTTAAGATTTTATTTCTTTATTTGAGAGAGAGGCAGAGAGAGAGCATGAGCGAGGAGAAGGTCAGAGGGAGAAGCAGACTCCCCGTGGAGCTGGGAGCCTGATGCGGGACTCGATCCCGGGTCTCCGGGATCATGACCTGAGCCGAAGGCAGTCGTCCAACCAACTGAGCTGATGGCAGAAGATTTCTAAGATGTCAGCCGCTGCAGAGTTTTGAGATCGCGACCACGTGCGGGTCTACGCAGTTCCTCATGCTTGGGGTTAGTTCGAGCAGCGGGGTAGCTGCTGGGAGGTTGTTCAAAAGCGGCAGGTGGTATACTTGTGTTTGGAAGTGAGTGGTGCGGCTGGCGGGGTCACCTCTGCTTGCAGGTACACCTTTGCCTGTGTACGTGCCGCGCGTCTGTCGTAGCATGTGAGCACTGATGGCGGGGGAGGGGGGCAAATATTTGATTGGTTTGTTAAATGCGCCCGAGTACCTGCACCTGTGAGCACATGGAGAGTAGCTGGAGGTTGCAGATATACACACGTGTGTGTGCGCGCACGCGCACACGTGCACACAGCTCCCTGGTGACTACACATTACTCACCGTGAAACCTTGGGCAAGTTGCCTAACCCCTCTGTGCCTCAGTTTCCTCGTGGGTAGAGTGGGGATCCTTCATACCCACCTCACAGGTTGTGGGGAGATCACTGATGCTGGCCTAGGAGAGAGCCGGGCCCGTGCTCCGGGATCTGTGTTCACTGTTGTTATTCCTGAAGTGTGAGTTTGCATCTGTGAGTATTCGTGTGTGTGAATGTGTGTGTGTCACACCCTCATGAAGGGGCGGGAGGTGGCCCAGGTCTCAGGTAGGCGATTCCTGGCACAAGGAAATCGGGGACAGATGGACGGGAGGCTCGAGACCTGCAGCGAGGCAGGAAGCCAAGGCGCGAGGCTAGACCCGGGCCCAGCTCCTCTCCCAGAAGCATTGAGCCCCTTCCTTGGGTCTCCTGGGAGGGTGGAGGACCAGAGCCAGACCAGGGTTCACAGGGCCCTCCTGCCCTCCTGCCCCGGCTGCCGACCCTAAGAGCTGACAGAAGTTGGGGGCTGGGGACAGACAAGCCGAGGGACCGATCCCTCCTGCTCAGCAACCTGACAGCTGTGGCCCAATTAAAATCAACAGTTCACAGGTGTTCCTAGTAATGACTCACACACAGAAAGCTCTGCTCCCTTTAGGGCTCTTCTAAAAAAATTTAGAGCTCTTTAAATTTTATTCACCCACAACATCAAACCCAGGAGGAAGTACTAAAAGAAGATGGGGGAGGGGGCCCTGCACACACGTGTGTGTGCACACACGCTTCCTCACAGATACATACGTGAACTGGAACATACTGGCACACCCCTTTGCCATGCCAACACACACGCTCACACACACAGACCCAAACAGCCACACACCCAGGCACGTGTTCAAACACACACACACACACACACACACACTTGAACACACACCATCCAAATCCACATCCCGAGTGACACTCCCCTCCAGAAACACACACATGCCCCAGCAGTGTTGGTGCTTCCTGCTGCGAAAGAAATGACGACAGTGGCTTCAAACAACCCATACATATGACCTTGTGGCGTCGCCGGGTCGGGAGTCTGGTCCTCCGTTCCGGGTGTCACTGCTGCCATCAAGGCAGCTGCCAGGCTGCGTTCTTACCTAGAGCTTCAACTGGAGGGAGCGGCCCCCTCCGTCATTCCGGTTGATGGCAGAATGAACTTCTTCTTGGCCTAGGACCAGGAGCCTGGATTTTGGCTGGCTATTGACTGAAGGCGGCCCGCGGCTCCTTGTCCTGTAGTCGGCCTCAGCCTAGCCACGTCCCTCATCGAACCAGCAAGGAGAACGTCTCTAGTGTGTGCTAGCCAGCCAAAGTGGTGAGCGGGTGTGTGTTGTGTGTTTGGTACCTTATCCCAGGACATCCCTTCGCCTCTGCCGTGTTCTATGGGCTAGAACTAAGTCCAAAGTGCCGGGACACTCAGAGGGAGGAACTCACACAGATGTGACAGTCCCCCACCCTTGGGTCTGTCCACACTTGCTCACATACATTTACCCACCCCTGGATGCACGCACTCAGAGATCACACACCACAGACGTCCGTTCACCAGCTCTTTTGCCGACCCTTGAACACACAATCTGCTATCTCCAGGCCACCCAGAAGGTTCTGTAGAGCCTGGTCAGACAGGTGAACACTTGACCCTAGAATCACCATGGTAGCTAAACACCCTCAGAAACTGGAAGCAAACCCACTGCCTGGCACCTGTTCCCAGTGTCACTGCCTCTCGGGGCCTTTCCTGATTTCCCAGGATCTGATCCCACTCAGTCCTACCTCTCTCTTCCTCATGTTCATATTCCCAGCATCTACATGGGCTTGGTCCCTGGACTCCGCCCTTGGATCCTGGCCTGGGTCTAACATCTGCTACCCCTCCCCCAGCCTTGACCTTGCCATAGTCTTGCCCCCACCTGGTATGACCGGCAACTCCTTTTAAAGTGAAGCCCATGACAGTTTTTAAAGTCCCAACACTCACATTGTCCCTCCCACCTTCAAGTCAGCACGGATCAGTTTTTGGGTGTCTTTGACAAGTTTATTCAATTGTCTGGAAATGTTGGTTAACAATGCAGAGCACTGGAAACCTCCCTAAAGGCCGACCCTGCCGGTACTGTGCGAGGACAGGGCCGAGATTTCAGAGCCCAGGAACCTGGGTAAATGCCTTCTTCTCTCTGAATCTCCATTCTCTTGCTTGTAAATGTGAATGAGAATTTTTCCTAATCAGTATCAACTAGAGCTAAACCTATGCCTACCCTACGACCAACAACGCTACTCCTAAGTATATACCCCAGAAAC